>OU343225.1:60741295-61341295 GCA_910596185.1 Chrysanthemum makinoi | reverse complement strand
CCCTAATACAATTATCTCTTTCAATCACATAACTGTTAAGTAATTTTTGATAAAACTCATAACAGTTTGAGCATACCTCAGAGATAGGAGACTGAGTTGGTGAAGTAGCCATCATAGCAAGAAGAACAGGATCATCTTCACTTTCTTTGCTCCAATCAAATCTTCCAAAGCCATCATCGATTCCAAAGCAAAGATGTTCAGATTCTTCATCAAAAGCAGTGCTCCAGTCCAATGCTTCCACTGTGTCTTCAACTGCATCTTCCACTGCTACCATACAGTAAGTCACCGGTTCATCATCAAATTCTTCACTCCAGTAAACTTCTGATAACTTCTCTTGAGCAACCAAAGCCTTTGTTTCAGTTATTGGTATTTCTTTGAGCTCAAGTTTAGGCTTCTCAGATGTTCTGTTTGCTTGATACTTAGCAAACCTGCACTCCCTTGCAAAGTGACCAGTCTTTTGACAATTGAAGCATTCAATTTTAGATTTGTCAAAAGTTATTCCTTGTTTTGGTTTGAAATCAATACTTTTGCCTGTCTTCTTCATGTACTTTTTGATCCTTGTAGTGATCATAGCAACTTGCCACCTGATATCAATTTCTTCAAGTGCATCTTCTTCAATCTGTGCTAGATCCTCTTCATAAGTGACAGGTAAGCTTGCTTGTTGTGCAAAGAAAGAGCACACAACTTCATCTGAGTGCAAAGTGGTAGATGGTGGGGCCTGCTGAGCATATGATGGGGGATTGTAAACAGTAGTACTTTGAGAAACAGTACTTTGAGGAGAAGCAGTACTTTTGGAAGTACTGCTCTTCTTTTCAGATGATAAAAAAGCAATACTGTGAGATTTGGAATTGGGTTGACCACTCATCTCATGTTCATACACCTTCAGTTGATAATAAAGATCATCAAAGTCCATAACATCCAATCCTTGTTGTCCTCTGATAATAGTAGCAATCACATGCCATGTAGATGGCAAACTCCTTAGAAACTTCAAATTAGCATCCTCAACTGATACTTATGCCTTGTATAACTCCAACATGTTGTGGAGATTCTGAAACCTATCATATGCAGCATCAAGTCTCTCTCTTTCTCCTATTGTGAAAGTTTCAAACTGTTGTTTCAAAGAAGTTTCTGTGCATCTTCTTAGAGGCTTCATTCCCTCCAAATCTGGTCTTAAGAGCAGCCCAGAGCTGCTTAGCATCTTTAGCATCATGAAACTTGAGAAGATGACCATCTGGAATGGCAGACAAGAGAATGTTTAGTGCCTTCTCTTGATTCCTTATGGTTGCTGCTGGTAAGACTGCCTTTGGTGCAATAGGTTGTCAAGGAACATGAACAGGTTCTGGAACAACTTCATTCCCATTCACAATTACATTCCACAAAGCATGGTCTGTAATGGCAATATACTGCCTCATCTTCATGCACCAGAGATCATATTCTCCGTTTTTGATAATTGGAATTCTGAGTGAGGTGATTGAGGGTGGTGGAACAGTTTCAGTCGACATCTTGAATATAGTTGAAGTAGGGTTTCTTCCTAGTCAAAGTTTCCACACAAGTTCTGATACCACTTGTTGGATCGATATACTTTAATCAAACTAACTTAACTAGCTTGTTAAGGTTTAATAACCTCGGATAAATCCTAAGTTATTAACAAAGAAACACTGAACAATCTTTATCAAGTACGCGGAATTTACTTAACAAAGCTAAAAAGAAAAACTTTATTATAAACTCTAAATCTGCTTATTATGCAGATACTCTAATACAACTCTAAGATAATCGAACTTTTCTCTAAAACACTAAATCGTAAACTCTAAAACTCTTTTTCTTAAATCGTACCTCTAATGCCAATCTAGGAGTCCTTTTATAGGCTCAAGGATATCCTAGTCGGTTTACAATTGATAACCTTGTACAACAAGTAATCTAAACATGGAATACAATTCTTTCCATAAACGAATATAACAGTTCTTTTGTTCTAGCAGTACTTTGACTTCATCTTGCAATACTTTGACTTTGTCTTTAGCAGTACTTTGACTATTTGACTTTTTCCAGTACTTTGCAGCTTACAGTACTTTCATATCTTCAGTACTTTGATATCTTCAACACTTTCATATCCCAACACTTTCATCAAAGGTGACATGAAAGGTTTCCTCAACTTGTTGTCTCCTTATGTTAAAAACCCTGAAGGCTTTGGAGATCAGTGAGTAGCCTAAGAAATATCCATCATCAGCTTTTGCATCAAACTTACCTAGATGATCCTTGTGGTTATGAATGAACACAGGACATCCAAACACATGAAAATAGCTGATGTTAGGAAGTCTACCTTTGAAGATCTCATATGGGGTTTTATTATGTCTTTTGACAATGATTGACCTGTTTTGAGTGTAACAGGCAGTTTTGACTGCTTTAGTCCTGAAATGCTTTGAGAGGGCTGAGCCATTTAGCATGGTTTTAGCAGCCTCAATGAGAGTTCTGTTTTTCCTTTTAGCGACCCCATTTTGTTTAGGGGTATAAGGAGACGAGAAATTTTGAGAAATTCCTTTTTCATCACAGAAACTCTCAAGCTCTTGATTTCTGAACTCAGTACCATTGTCAGTTCTGATTTGTTTAACAGTAATGTCATTCTGGTTTTCAATCTTCCTGATGAATGACATTATTGTATCAGCTGCCTGGCTCTTTTTGGAAAGAAAGTATACCCAAGTGTATCTTGAGAATTCATCAACAATGACAAGTGTATACTTCTAATGCTGGATAGATCTGGGACTGACAGGTCCAAAGAGATCCATGTGCAGGAAGTGAAGGCAGCTTTTGATGGAGAAATTTTGTTTGGTTTTGAATGATGCTCTGTGGTGTTTACCTTTTTCACAGGCAGAGCATGGTTTGTCTTTAGAAAAAACCAGTGATGGTAAGCCAAGGACCTTGTTTTGTTTTGCCAAGTTGTTGAGGTTTTTGAAGTTCAGGTGTGAGAGTCTCTTATGCCACAGCCAATTGATAGTTTCAGTGGCTTTAGCAAAGGGGCAAGTTCCATCTTGGGAGACTGTTGACATGTCTAACACATAAACATCATCTATCCTAGGAGCTATCAACACAACTTCCTTGTTGGCATTGAAGATGGTACCTTGTTTATCATTGAATTGCACAATGTACTTAGCATCACACAGTTGACTGACACTGATGAGATTGTATTTTAGACCATTGACATAAGCTATTCTAGAGAAAACTATTCTATTGCAGTTTACTGAACCATAACCTTCAGTGGGACATGATGAGTTATCACCAAACACTACCTTGGGTCCTGGTTCCTCTATATACTTGTGTAGATACTCCTTCACACCAGTCATGCTTCTTGAGCATCCACTGTCTAGATGCCAAATAGGCTCCCTGGCGTGTCTCTACACAAGTAGTAAACTGAATTAGTTTCTCTTAGTGACCTACTAGTAAGTGGGCTTGGGTCTCAAGGTCTCTTTGAATTTGGTAATTGACTCATGGTCAGTGGTTGAGTACATTGTGCTACCACAGGTTTTGCATTTGGGGACTGAGGAAGACTCAGTGACTCTGGGTTGTTTTTTACCTCTCCTTGCATGAATGACACTGTCATGTTGGGAAGTCTCATGAGCTGGATTACCGCATATATCATAGCATTTGTTCATGAGACAATCATCCTTATGATGATCATTAAACCCACAGTGAGGGAAAAGAGGAAAAGGTATTGCTCTATTCTTGGGAGCAGTTTTGGAGGATGAAGCATACTGATGACCAACTTTGGTATAGTTTGCTTGACTGACATACTATAGGTGGTCTGCAGTTCTGTGATCACCCTTTTTGCAGATCATGCAAAAAAGGATTCTATAGCAGTTGTCAGTGGTATGGCTGGTGTAATGACACAGCTCACACTTCTGTTTGGTTTTGTTGGTGGATTTTGACTTTGATGAGCTAGATGAGGCTGACTTAGTTTCCTTGAATGAATTAGGAGTTTTTTCGATGGATTCTATCTTTTCAGTCAGCTTTCTCACAAGCTCAGTCAGTTGCTAAATTTGGTCAGCTTCAGTGGGAACAGAGGATGTTGAAGTCTCAGTAGGAGTAGACTCTTGTTGATGGTTCTACCAAGTCCAGACCTTTCTTTTTGTGAGTGAGGATTGAATTGTAATGGAGTAAGCTCAGAGCTTAGTGCAGCACCCTGAAGAGGTTTCAGTGGTGGAAGCGGTGCTTGAGATTCTGCTTCAGACTCAGAGATGTGTTCAGTACTACTGGGCACATCAGGGAGTCCAAGCATGCTCTTTAGAGCTTGGCTTTCAGGCTCTAGAATCCTTCCAAAATCAAAATTTGGACGCTTACTCTCAGGATTGACCTTTTCAATCCAATCACTCGGTTTGGGAGTAGTCAACATATTGGTAATCATACCACCAGACACAAATGGTTTAGGACCCTGGTCTTTGTTGAGAGATTCAGGAAGATGATCTTCACCTAAGAGTCTCTTTTTGCTACTGGGGGCTCTCACAGCATCAAAGACCCTGGGATTCTTAGCAGTCCAACTATCAAGAATATCTTGAACCTTTTTGAGTTCGTCTTGAAGAGCCTGATTTCTTTTAACTAGTTTAGTGTTTTGAATTTGCAAAGTGACAGCCTCAAGCTTAGCTTGTTTTAAAAGAAGAAGTTCATCCCTACACTTGTTTAATTCAAAACTTAGCTTGTTGTATTTTGAAAAAAGATTTAGTCTTTGCTCCTCTACGAACTTAAGGTCAACATTAAGATAATTCATGTAAGACTGCCAATCAGAGTCATCATCCATAGATAGTAGAATATTTACCTTCTTCATTGTGATATTGACCCATTCTCCATTCCTAGCATGATTCTTTCCAACAGCCAGCTTGTCCTCTTCTGAGAGGGCCATCAGTGCACTGACATGCACCATTTCATCATCTGATGACACTGGCTCTTCATCCCAGTCAAAGGTTTCACCAACAAGGCCTTTGTTTTACCCCGCAGATTGAACACTTTTTGTTGTTTCTGAGGGACTGGCCTCGAGCAATGCAAGCTTAGCTTTGACTTTCTTATACTTAGCCTCAAAATCAATAGTTTTGTTTTGATCAGATTTTTTTTGAAAGTTTTGATGAGACTGATAGATTTTTGGTTGAAATTTGCTAAAGCTTGAGGACTAATTTGACCCTAATGGTTTATAAAAGGGTTCAGAAATTGTTTTTGAAAAACAGTCTTTTGTAAAATGACTTCTTTTGTGACACTTAAAGCATTCAGTGTCCTCATTTGCTTTGGCATTTGAAAAACCTTTGTTTCTTTTTATAAACCTTCGAGAGTTAGCAAGGAGTGCCCTTTCCTGAAATTAAGTGTTCAGGTCATTTAGGTACTCCTCACTTGATCTCTCATCAGGATCATCATGAATTTTCATGAAAATCTTGAACAACATTGTTAGAATAGAAGGCAGTTGATATTGGTGATGAGGTGGTGGTCAAGGACTTCTTGACTTCCTGAGACTTCTTTAAGTCAGGGTATCGTCTGTTGATGAGGTTTTTCTCATAGACAAATTTCCCATAAATTTCAGGAAGCTCAAGATTCTGGATATGATTAGCATTCCTAAGTCCCTGAGAGAAATTCAACTACTTCTCAGGGAGACTGTTGACAAAACCAACATTGATTTCATGGTTGGACAACTTAACATAAGGGTGAGCACGGTCTAAAAACCGTACCGGACCGGCCAAGACCGGACCGGACCGAGACCGATTTTGACAAAAATCTTAGATCGAGACCGGACCGAATGTGGTCGGTCCGGTCCAACAATGCCAAATTAGCCTAAATTAGTCGGTTTGTGGTCCGGACCGGACTGGACTGAGAACCGAATTAGCCAAAAGCCGAGACCGAGGACCGGACCGAATGTGGTCGGTCCGGTCCGGTCTCGGTCGGTCCGTCGGTCGGTCCGGTCCATTCGGGTCATTTGGTCAGCCCTAACTTAACACCATCATTTGACAATTCATTTAAAAGGGTTTTGTACCTGGTGTAAGTTTGAAAGAGAGTTTATGAGTCCTTAGCCCTGAAGGTGTTATACTCAAGTTTCAGGTCCATTATCCTATTTTCCTTGGTATCGGATGGTCCTTCATGACTATGAACTAGGTCATCTCAGGTTTGTTTAGCTGTACTACAACTTATAACAGACTTCATGATATCGTCAGGAAGACAAGATATTATGATACTTTTGAGTCTTTGGTCCTGGTTGACCACTCTCCTTTCATCCTGGGTCCACTTAGCTTCAGGTTTAGACAAACCTTCAGCAGTCTTTGGGACAAATGGACCTTCATATATACACTTGATATAATAAGGTTCCATCCCAATCAAATAGCAAAGCATTCTCTTTTTCCATTTGTTGAATTTGCCAACTTCAAGTCTAGGGGCAACAACTGAATAAGCTCCACCCTTTTTATCGACTAGTTGGGGTACATCAATTTCAGCCATTTAGGATCCTAATTTAAAAACTTTTAGAGCCGCCTAAAAAAATGTTATATAATTAACCTTGCTCTGATACCACTTGTTGTTCCCCGTTCACTATCGTTTAAAACAGTTTAAGAATATAAAACAAGTTAATAGTGAACAATGACTGAAATTAACATAAGTAAAACACACAAAGTAATTTTCAACATCATATTCTTTATTAGAAATCAATAAAAAAGAATACGTTACCCAAGTACTTGCGAAACAGTACTTGGGATTGAAATAACAAAGTTTGGTGACTCCTCTCTAAGCTCAGGCTAAGTCTGAGCACAACTCTTAGAACCCACTGAGCTATCTCAGGGATTAAGTTGTATTTGGAGGAGTGAAAAGATGGCTTGCGTGTATGTGTGTTTTTACAAGTCATAAGCTTAACCTTTTCACTCCATCTCTTATGCTATTTATACATGTATGAGTTTTAACTCTTTCCTAAGTGACAAACTAACATCTTACAGAAGACAAAATACTGATGCATTTTGTCTCTGTTTACAAAGGCAATTCTAGGTAAGAGACAAGACTACTTTCCTAAGGTCAGTGATGACACTGAGCCTGATCTTTTGCTATTCAGGGAAAGTTGACTTTGGTTGATAAGGACTTCGTCTTATCTGATTCAAACTTATCCCGCCTTGTCCCGCTCATTCTTCAGTCTTTACATCCTTCAGTCTTCTACTTCAGTTTGTATTTAGTGTAAGTAGTTGGAGAGGAGTCTAAGGGATTCAGTAAGTTATTGTCATCACTCACTGAATCCACCATCTTCTTCTTGACTCAGTCTTCACCCTTTAAGTTCCGCCTTGCTGAGTGGAGAGACTATCTTGTTGCCTCGTACTGAGTATCTTGAAGATGGCTCACTGAGAGACTATGCACTCAGTGACCAGTTAGTGTTTAACGGACTAGACACTTGGGCTATTTTCTATTCAAATCCTAGATTAAGGGGTTTGGGTATTTACTGAACCCAACACAAAGCAAGCATGTATCTCTTCTTCTCGATACCGGTCCACGTTTTGTACACTCCTAGTTAAGTTAGGACTTTGACCCAACCAATCCAACAAAGGTGAACCAGACCCGAACTAGAATTTAACATGGATAAGTAATATGATAAACTTTATTTTCTTAAGCATTTACTCAATTACAAGTTGGGGCCTTTTCAACTTATTTTCCCGACCTCGTCCCAACACAGGGACATACCCATGTAATCTGCTATATAATCATTTAAACTATACCAACCCCAAACTAGAAATTTTTGGCGTGTTGAAAGGATGTTTTAAAAAACATACTCTAAGAAGGCATCACTGATGTGAAAGATGGTGCACTGTAGATATATACTTGCACTAGTGGCAATTAGGATCTTTAAACCATATTTTTACCATCTTCGATAAGAATAGAGAGAAATGAACTTCGGTACTTTCTATATAGATCTTGCTCAAAAGAATCACTACCTACATGCAAAACAATAAAAAATAAAGTAATTTCCACCGAAACATGATTTACGGTGAACCGATTTCAAAAATTGTTAAGAGTTCATTTGAGTTTTCAGGCATCACTAACACGGAAAGTTAAGTTTTTTAACTCGCCAAAGTTATGATTGACTGAAAACATCATATTATTCTAAACACATAAGACTCACATACATTATGGTATATTAGTCGCAAACAATTTCTCTCTCCAACCTATGTGGGATAAGATGAAAGAATAGAAGATTATAAAATGTTTAAGCTTTGACATTTGTGCTTATACTCATAGAGAGTAAAATGTTTACTTTATAAATTGTTTGAATACGTGTTTGAATTATGGATGAGAAATATTTTGGTTGTGGAGCTAGACTAGCGGTTATTTTGGACCTCATTATTGTTCTTATTAAAAAGGAGCTAGCAAGAAGCTAGACTAAAAGAAAAAACATCATAAAGCGTTTAGCAGATCATTTAACCACGCAACGCTACTAACATTGAACTTTCTACACCTATTACTCACCCAAAAGAAAGTATGAGAAACAATATCATCAAAAATCATCTCTTTACGAGGCTTCTTCAAGGAGAAAAGAGACGAGTTCCTGAACTTCCAAATATGCCACCACATTGAGACAAAAGTGGCTTCCAAAATTCTTTTGCAGACTAGAGAGATTTAGACCGTCGAACCACGTTTCCCATGAAGAAGGATCACCAAAGTTATAGATATGGATGTTCCAACATCGACCAACCAACCGAGCTAAATCCACAGACATAGAGCAGCCGAAGAAAAGATGATTACAATTTTCAATAGCAGCCCCACAATTTGGACACAAAACACAAGCAATATCAATGCCTCTATTACGACCATCGTCCATCACTGCTATCAGTTTAGCACCAAATCCGTTTATCCTCTCATCACTCTCTTGGTCACTGCAGTCATTGCTAAAAAAACGTCAATTTTGCTCGTGGTTCAAACCACTAGCTGATGAAGGCCACCACAAGCTAACCACTTACCATATCAATCTCAAAGCATACATATGGCTTGCTAGTTCCGTCATCACAACCTTTTTAGTAAATTAAAACAAGTAATATCTCATTGCATAAATGAAACTATTCAAGTAATGTAAGTCATGTTAACATGTACGTGTGCAAGTATATTATGTCTCAAAATCTGATCATATTCAAATTGTGAGTCATATTATCTGTTAACATGTATGCGTTTCCACTTATTGGCTTCTAAGAAAAAAAAAATGTGTTTCATTAAATTAGTCATAGATTTACTTTGCACGTCATTTTCATTCTTGTTATAAAAAATCTTTTAGCAATCCTTTTTCAATCTAATCAAATAGAAAAAACACATTTTAATTCATTTTTACATATTATCATTTCTTTATTGGCTTTTAAAAATATGTGTTCCTTTGTAACGTGTGTGAAACTAAAGATTAAAGTGGTCTCTACCACCATATATGTTTCACATTAGAGAAATAAAGTAAAAAGTTAAGAGTTTATACTAGTTTTCGCCTTTCCACGATTTATCAATTTTTTTTAGTTGATAGATAGTGGAATAGCTGAAAACATAATACTATTCTTAACACATTTGACTCAAATACACTATGTGTATATTAGTAACCACCAACTTCTATCTTAAGTCTATGTAGGATAGAATGTTATAGAAAGTCTCACAAACAGAAATCTCATGTATGAGATTACTTAAATAGTTAGTTTACTTCACTTCCGTTTGCTAACTTTTCATTTCATTTGCTTTTTATAATGATTTGAACAATTTAATTGTTCTCCACTCTTTCCTAAAAAATAATAAATACTTTTTCCTCTTATGCTATTGGGATATTAATAATGAAAATGTTTTTCACCGAAACATGTGACACAAAGAAACAAGTTCTACCTTTAAACCTATGTGGGATTTAGGGCCCGTTTGGTTTGAGTATTTTGGACTTGGGATCCGGACTTAAAGTAAAAAGTATTGTTTGGTGTAATTTTGTGATACTTGACTTTAGGATTAAATCCATATTTTTGGGCATCTAGAATTCCCTACTCTATCCACAGGATTTCTGACATAATAATATTTTTCATAGGCCCCTCATACTTTACTCTCTCATTAGGTTTTCTTTTATCTTTTATATCATATATTTTAATTTTAAAAATCATATTATAATATATAATATATATATATATATAAATATTATTTTCTCTCTTTTACATTAAATTCAAATCCAAATCCAAATCTTAAACCAAATTCAAATCCAAATCCAAATCCTAATCCTAAACTCATCTACAAACCAAACGTGCCAATATGATTAGAAAGTTAGAAAAAGTGTCCATATAGGAAAATGGTACTTATAATAGGAGAAAATTACTCTCTACATGCATAACAAATGAACGAAACATCAATATAAAAAACGTGAATAGGAATATATGATGTTATTTTATATGTGAGAACAGACTAACTGGGTTTCATTATATGTACATTGTTTTTTTAGCCGATGTTTATTGCTTAAAAGATGTGGGGTTTGTGTTTGTTTAAAAACCGACCCACCCACTTTAAATTTGACTAAAAAATACTCTATCACTTGTTATCGAATCTGTCTTATGGCTCGATGCTCAGTCTGATTAGATTTCCTGGCTCCGCCACTCGTTGAAAATATATGATATTTTGATGTTAGTACAACATATGTGAAATTCACCACAAATATTAGGTCCTACTAGTTATGCTTTATGTGTCAATTCACATGCGTTTTAAACATCTTGTGTCATTAGAATTTATAACGATAATTAGAAAAATCAGTGTATTTTATTTATGTTCTTGTAGTTATTCGATTTATTATGTACTTTAAGATATTTCATTCTTATACTATTATTGTCTACATGAATCTTTGGAAGGCCAGACTTTTTGATTCAATTTATAATTGAACCTCAATATAAAAAATGTGCATCACTTCAGCCCAAATCAACTGGGCTTTAGTCAAACAGCTATCTTTTTATTTTTTTTATTTTTTATTTTTTATTTTTTTTCTCTCCAAAGCTTGAGCCCAATAGTTAGACCCTTAGACCATGTACTTTGTCTACCTATTTCGTCTTCAACACTACTTTCTAACTACATTTCTTATGACATACAATGCTTAAATAGCGTGAACAACAACCACAATATCATCATTAGACAATCTTTTCATTTATTTTCGATTGATTTCCTAGCTTAAATATGCTCAATACTCCTTTTCTAGTCATCAAGTGTGGCTCCTTTTAAGATTAGCTCCAAAGATATGACAAGTTTGCTTAAATTTGTGGTCTGAGACTTTAGTTCTTTTCGTGACGCGTAGCTCGGCTGGTTCCAAATGAGAAATAAGACTTTCAAAGTCCTTGGTCATTTAGATATTCTCATAATAAATGTGCTTTAAACTCACACATTATTGTGAAAAATATTTGGGAATATATAGAATTGTTTAGTACGGAGTATGGACCTATGGGTTAAGAAATCCTTGAATATTCAAAGTCGATATGTATATAAACATGATGATTGAAATAGTAGTTTTTGATTGTCACTATCGTTGTTGTGTATGTGTAACACCATGTTAGAACGAAAATATGTATGGTACTTGATGAATATAAGATATTCCAAAAGATATCCTCGCTATGAACATTCAGCTATTAAAATATGTTCATGTGATAAAAGTCTTTGATATGTGTATGAATTATCTAATAAGATTTAGTGACTATTGAGTTAGATCGAACGTGAAGCAAATCTACATTTTTGTTGTTTATTTTCATTAGTTTTCACAATTCTTTTTCCTTTTTAATATGTGCGAAATCAAAAATTAACATGGTGTCCACTGAAACATATTTAAAGTACTAAAATAAAATAAAAAATTAAGAGTTTATAAGAATTTTCACCCACTTTCAGATTTGTAAATCTGAAGACATGTTAAAATATGTGAAGACATAATACTAGTGTCAACACATTCAATGCACATGAACTTATGGTATATAACTAACAAACAACTTCTATCTTTAGCCTATGTGGGATAGCATTTCAAGATAAAAGGTTAAAAAATGTATGATCTTAAAGATATATGTTTTGTAATCAACTTACATTTGCTATTTGTAGCGACGCAAAACATTGTGGTAACATTACAAGTAGCCATTGTAGTTTAAACGAGCTCTAACGTCTCCATAGTGGCAAAATAGAAAGTGACATTCCATTTATGAAAAGCCTCACAAACAGTAATCATGTATAAAATTGCTAAAATGGTTAGTTTACTTCACTTCCATTTGCTAATTTTCCAATATACGTGCACATAAAGTGACGATTTCTAGTTTAAAACTAATTTTTCCTCTTAAGCTATCGAACACAGAAGAAAAAAATGCATTTCACCAAAACATGTGCTACAATAATGTTGGGAATTATGTGAAGTTTGGATTATGCTGATATTACTGCCGAAATGATTCTGCTGAAGACGTAGTGGATTCTGCTGAAGACATAATCTACTGAAGAGTAATAGTTATTAGTCTGTTTCTGCGGAAGTGTTTATTCCGTGTTTAGTATATTTAGTTTGGATATACATGAGCTTTATTAGGAAGTGATTGTGTATATCTTATTTAGTTTTAAGTTTATACGTTTCTTGGGAAACGGTTTAGAGATATTGTTTAGGGTTCCTTGTCTATAAAAGGAACACATTAGAAAGAGTTATGTATCGATTGAAAAACTCAGTTTTAGTTAATATAAAGATCCATAGAGGATCAAGAAGTTCTTAGTTATAACTTGTGTTTATATTCCGCTGCTGAACATAAGTTGTAGAGATTATCTTTTATTGTGCTTGTGATTACATAGGCATAAATAACGATCCACGAGCTCAAGATCTATCAAGGTCTGTTTGTTTTCAACAAGTGGTATCAGAGCCTCGTGAGAGTCTCTACAATACTAAGGACAAGCTTTTTCTAAACACCCATACAACCATAACAAAATCATCATGCCTGGTTCAGATGTTGATACTGAACTCACCAACAACCAAAACTCCACCCATCTGCAACAACTAAGTCTCTCTAATAGCAATGCTAAGTTTCCTTACCTTAAAAGGGAGGAATATGATCTTTGGGCGATGAAGATGCAGAACTGGATCTCCAACATTGATTGGAATCTATGGCAGATAATTCTGAAGGGGAACAGTTTAAAGAGAACCACCACGGATGCTGCTGGTAATATGATGAATGTTCCTCCCAAAACTGCTGAAGAGTTGCTGGCAGTTCAGAGAGAAACCAAGGTCTGAACTATTCTTCTGCAAGCTATTCCTGAGGATCACTTAAGTGATTTTCACTTCATGCAAGATGCTAAGGATATATGGTTAGCAATTAAGGCAAAGTTCGGTGGGAATGAGGAGTCTAGGAGATTGAAGAAGTCCATGCTAAGACAACAGTTTCAGGACTTTCAAATCTCTGAAGAAGAAGGAATTCACAAGGGCTATGATAAGTTTCACAAGATCTTAAGTCAGTTGAATCAGCTACGTGCAAAGCCGGATAATGATGACTGTAACTCTAAGTTTCTGAGGTCATTACCTCCATCCTGGCTACATGTAAGCATAGCTTTAAAAGCTAAAGGTGGTTTGGACATGATGACCTTTGATGAGCTGTATAACAAACTTAAAGCTCTTGAACATGATGTAAGAAGTCTTTTTCGGTCATCCTCTACTGCTAGTCATACTGCCTTTGTTGGAGCCTCTACTCCAAAGTCTAGCTATGGTTCAAGTCCATATCCATCATCATCTAATGCTGCTCCTTCATCAAGTTCTCACTCTAAATCAAGCAACATTATGGAAGATGTACTTGGATCCTTCTGTGCTGATTATGATCCTCGCAGAACGGCTTATGAGGATTTTGATCATGTGGACCCGCTTGAGATGGAAGAGATGAAGTTGAGGTGGCAAGTGGCCATGCTTTCAATGGATATCAAGAGTTTTGAAAGAAGAGCTGGAAGAAGGTTTGGATTCAAAGGACGTGATCCAGCAAGGTTTGACAAGAGGAAGGTTAAATGCTTCACATGCCAACAGATGGGGCACTTTTCTAGAGAATGCAAAGACTGGAAAGCTGGTGATGAGACAAGATATACTTCTATCAGCAGTATCGGAAGAGGCGGAACATCAAAGGGATCAACTGCCTTAGTCACTCTGGATAGCAATGTAGACTGGAAGCAACATGAGAGTGATAATGATGGTCCTGATAATGTTGGGTTGATTGCCACTGTACTTCAGAGGATAGGCATGATCGATTGCCTTGATGGGCAGTACAAAACTGTGTGTTTGGGTGTAGTGAGCGTTATAATGAACTTAAGCAAGCTTATGATATTTTGGAACCTAAATATAATGAATACTTTGTGGAAGTTGAAGCGTATAAACAGGCTTTAAAAACTCTAGAAAGACAAAAGGTTTGGTTTCAGAAAAATGAAATAGCTTATGATGAGAAAATAGGTGTTTTAGAAAGAGATCTCGAATGTGCTACAAATGAATTAAAATGGTCTGAGAAGTTAAGAGTGATGTAGTGTCGAAAATCTAGAGCTTAAGGAGAAAGTTAAGGAGGAAATTGCTAGGAATAATGAATGGATGATGAATGGTAATAAGTTGGCTAGTCTCATTTATAGTAGTCAAGCTCCCAATTCTACAGTGGCTTTAGGTTTTAAGAAATATGTAGGCTTAGAAGCTAGGGATGACACACGTAAATCTACACCAGCAGGCCTAGCTAATTTTGTGAAAGAAGGTGACCTACATGCTGTTTGTGGACCAATTAGAGGTGAGCACATGCCCATTGACCTTTCCACTCTTAATGACTTTGATGGATCACACCATCTGTATGGCAAAAAGTCAAGTGACTTGCCAGACCCTAATACTTCTACTAATGACTTTGTCTCTTGTGTTAACAGTGACAAGTCCTCCAAGCAAGGGTCTACAGAGTGTGATTCAAGTGACAAGTCTGACCTTCCCAAGTCTGCCCTTCCCAAGTCTTCACCTCTGCCTGCACTCAAGACTACCAATAAGCATGCCAGAGTTGCTGCCAAGGAATCCACTTCCAAGACAGTTGACTCTGAAGACTTGCTTTTTAATTCTTTGCATAATAGTCATGTTAAAAACAATTCTTTTCATGGTTGTGGTTTGAATACTTCTGGTTGTAAGAATACTTCTTTTGGTTTGAATAAATCTTCTCTTCAGAAGAAATGTTTTGTGTGTGGAAGTAAATCTCATTTAATTAAGGATTGTGATTATCATGAACAAAGAATGAGTAGGTGTGGTGACTCTAGGCATAATAGACATATGTGGACCAATGTTCATGCTATACCACCTTATGTTCCACAAGCTACTAATTATAATACTTCTTTTTCTTGGAGAAGATCAATTGGAAAACCATATGTTAAACCAACCAGTGAATATTTTAAAAATGGGTTTTGGCCTAGATATGTTAACCCTATGACTGATGGGAAAGGGTACCGGGATACTGCTGTCAAGACCTCAGCAGGTTGTTCTTGGAATATACAGAGACCTAAGTTTCATTGGAAACCCAAGAACAATAGTGGATCTTATACCTCTATATGGCACAACTCATATGATCCACAAGGCAGGTTCAAGTCAGCAATGACTTGAGCCTCCATAGTGTACTAACTTTCTGTATATTTTGTTTTATGTTGTAGGATCATCCCCTTAAGCATAAAGATGTTGGAATTGTTGACAGTGGATGTTCTAGAAGTATGTCGTGAAACAGGGACATGATGCATAACTTTGTGCCCATTGAAGGAGGAGGCAATGTAATCTTTGGAGGAAGTGATGCGTATTACTCGAAAAGGGACCATCAAAACACCTCACCTGGATTTTGAGAATGTTTATTATGTCAAGGAACTTCAACATTTCAATTTGTTTTCAGTCTCACAAATCTGTGACACTAAAAACAAAGTACTCTTCACGGAGGATGAATGTCTTGTGCTGTCTAAAGACTTCAAACTTCCTGAAGAAACTTCAATTCTGCTGAAGGTTCCTCGCATATCACAATCTTTATACATTCAACTTAACTAATGTCCAACCATCAGGTGACTTAACATGTTTGGTGGCTAAAGCATCTGTGAATGAGTCCACCAAATGGCACAGAAGGATGGCCCATGTCAATTTCAAGACCATTAACCAGCTCTCTAAACTGGGACTGGTTCAAGGACTTCCTGCCAAAGTATTCACCAATGATCATAACTGTGTTGCATACAACAAAGGAAAGCAAAGACTGAGCCTCCTACAAAGGTGTTCCTGTTACAGCAGTAAGCATTATTTCTGAACCTCTACAGCTACTTCATATGGATCTGTTTGGTCCAACTAAAGTGAGAAGCATTGATCATAAATATTTTTGTCTAGTGATCACTGATGGTTATAGCAAATTTTGTTGGGTATTCTTTCTAAGGACCAAAGATGAAACATCTGAAGTATTGAAAGACTTCATTACCCTTATTGAGAATCAGTTGACTAAAAAGGTGAAAGGAATTAGGTGTGATAATGGTACAGAGTTCAAAAATGCAATTCTGATAGAACTCTGCAGAATCAAGGGAATAAAAAGGGACTATAGCACTCCAAGAACCAATTAAAGCTCAATAAAAGTATCATCTGATTGCTCAGTTGAAAATGGAACTACATTAGACTTTTCAGGAGCAACATTAACCTGATCAACATTAGAACATCCTTCACCAAATTGATTCCTAACAGGACTTGGTGTAGGCAATCTATCAGTATCAACCTCAACTTCATCAATGTGATCCTGAACTTCATCATTTGAAACTTGTGTATGTTCTTGGCTAGGACAAGGTCTAGGTGAAGATATGGATGCCTCAGCAACAGCAGTAGAACCTTCATCTACATCTACTGAAAGATTACCATCAGTAATATTGACAGAGGGTACAATAACAACATTACCCTCATCAGCAGTAACATCTTCTGGAGGCAACATTGCTGCTAACAAAGGAAAATGTGTCCCCTCAAACTTAGTTCTCATCGTTGCAAATAACTTAGAGGTCAAAACTCCTATGGGATAGAAAGCTTGGGTTTGAGTAGAAACATTCAATATCATCTGTAAGAACCTAGGGTACATCAAAAACTTACCCTTTTGCCTAGTTATATTTTCAACCATATTATCAAAAATAAACTTAGAGAAATTATAAGTCAAACCCTTAGATAAACAAACAATACCACATCCCATTTGAGTTGAAAACTGATCCCATCCTCCAGACTTATTGCTTAAACACTGGAGCAACGTATGAACCATGAACCTCCACATAGGACAAAACTTATTTTTAACCACATATCTGTTCTCGTACTTTGATATCCAATCGCCTGAATCCCTTCAAGTACCATTGTAGAATTAGAATGATAAACTCCATTTTCATCATCTAAGTGAAGTTGTCTTCGATCAGTTCCTAGTTACCACATACTCTTTTCCATCAACACTTGCAACTATCTCAGAATCACTTCTTCTTTCTGCCGTCGCCCAAAATTGAGTAACCAAAGATTCATATATAGCATTTGGAGAATGCGTTAATGCATACTGAATTTTTGATCTTTGTAAAAATGAAATCATCGGCCGATACAACTCATCTCCCCGAGCAGTTCCAAGAAAAGCAACCTTATTATGATCATGTTTAAATTGAAGCGCCATGAGAGATTTTGAAGATTAGGGTTACAATATGCACAAAAGGAAGTGTTTTGAATGAGTTAAAAATCAAATCTCTTAATATGGAGCGAATATATGCCGGTAGAGAATAAATGAAAATTTCCCAATTTTGGTCAAAGTTGACCAACGATGACGTGAATTTCTACTTGTACTCATATTCACTTTTAACTTCGGTGGAAACAGAAACCATTCTGCTGAAGTAGAATAATCAGCAGAAACAGATTACTTATTCAAGAAGCTTCAGTAAATATCTTTTTACTGTTTCACCCACACGCATTAATTCTCTTACCACTTGAACCCGTCTATAAAGCAATCCCAAAGCACACATATTACATCATCAAAAACCCCAAATTTCATTCCAAACCCTAATTTCATCAATAACCCAAAATTAGCCATAATAACCATGAGTACCAAACCTGAGATCATTGATCTCACAGCATCATCTTCATCATCAAGTGAAGATACCAATCCATGGTTTCATTACTTTCCAAAACCATACCCACGACCAAAGAAATCACCCTTTCTCTCCTCATCAGAAGATAAAAGTGTTGAGAAATCAAGTGAATCTGCTGAAGATTCTGATGACTCCTATAAGGAGGAAACATCTTACTCCCAACCCCCAGCACCTCAGCCTCAATGTAGACCTCGAGCCAGGAATCCACCACTTCCTATGGGAAGAAAGGTGGTGCTTGGTCTCTTGGCATCATGTTTTGGTGCATCATCACATATCGTATCGAGGAACGGAAAAAGGAAAATGATGTAAGTTGTTGTATGATGGAAAGAGTAGATGATTCATAAATGAAAATCTTTCCTTCTCATCTCTCTATCACAATCAGCTTCTTCGTTTTCATCAATCCATCCTCTCCATTTTGATCCTTAGCATCTGTTAGAGTTGGTTATGCTCATCACAAAAGCGTAGCCAGCATTTAGTGTGAAAGATGTGAGCGATCATGCATATCCAACAGCCTGTTAGATGTTGGAACGGATGATATGTAATAGATTAGGATTAGTAGATCATGTAGATGCATTTGATGTTGCTAGTACTCTGTAAGCTGTAAGCTGTAAACTGTTTCTTGAATGAATGAATGATCTATTTGCTTATGTACTTCTTTTGAATGAATCAAATAACTTCAGTACATCATCTTCAGAGGAAACAAATCATACACTTCAGCACAATGAATTCAGCATAAACAAGCTTAAGCTTTCTTGACCATATCTCAACTGATCAGGGACAACCATTCTACAAAACAAACACAGAAACACAGAGAAACACACAAACCAACAAAGAAACACACTAAGATAACATTAGCAGGTTAGAGTTAGTTAAAATCAACCAAATATACAAATTTACATAGCAAAAAGCAAAGTTATACACAAATCCTCCCCTGAGGCATATGCCTCCCCTGAGGCCTATGCCTCCCCTTAAACTTTGCAGTTAAGGGTTAAGCATGCCAATATGGACCACAAGGTGTTGAAACCTTGGTCCATCAAAAGCCTTTGTTAACAAATCTGCCACATTATCATCAGTATGTATTTTGACCACTTGAATCAAATTTTTATCATATGCATCTCTTATAAAGTGATGCCTGATTTCAATATGTTTTGTTCGACTATGAAAAACTGGATTTTTAACAATGCATATGGTACTTTGATTATCAATAAAAATTGTTGTGTTCATGAAATTATACCCATAATCCAACAACTGATTTTGAATCCAAAGAACCTGTCCACAACAATTAGCAGCAGCCACGTACTCTGCTTCAGTAGATGAGGTAGCCACAATAGTCTGTTTCTTGCATTGCCAAGAAATCAATCTCTTTCCTAGGAATTGGCAACCTCCAGTGGTGGACCTCCTATCCAGATTAGCACCAGCATAGTCACTATCACTATATGCTTCCAACTTAAAAGGAGACTCTTTTGGATACCAAAGACCTAGAAGAGGTTGGCCTTTAAGGTACTTAAAGATCTTCTTAACAGCATTGAGATGGGAAGTCAGTGGAGTAACTTGATGTCGCGAACAAACACTCACAGCAAAAGTAATATCAGGCCTGGAAGCTGTTAAATACATCAAAGACCCAATCATAGACCTGTACAAATGAACATTCACAAGTGGATCAGCTTCATTGTTGGTCTTTGTCTTTGGAGCTTCATAAGGTGTAGTGGCAGTCCTTACACCCTCCATACCAAACTTCTTCAAGATGTCCCTCACATATTTGTCCTGACCGATAAAGATACCATCAGGTTTCTGCTGAACTTGAAGACCCAAAAAGAAAGTCATCTCTCCCATTGCACTCATCTGAAACTCTCCCTTCATAAGCTCCTCAAACTCCCTGCACCAAGCTTCCTTTGTGGATCCAAAAATAATGTCATCCACATATACTTGCACAAGAATTATGTCAGTGGAATTCTTCTTTAGGAAAAGAGTCTTATCAATTGCACCTCTTCTGTAACCATGCTTCAGCAGAAAGGTAGATAGCCTAGCATACCAGGCTCTGGGTGCCTGATGTAGTCCATAGAGAGCTTTGACTACCTTATACACATAGTTAGGATGATCTGGATCTTCAAATCCTTTAGGTTGAGTGACATACACCTCCTCTTCAATTTCACCATACAAGAAGGCTCCTTTAACATCCATTTGATAGACCATAAAACCCATATAGGATGCAAAAGCTAAGAAAATCCTTATAGCCTCAACTCTTGCCACTGGTGCAAACACTTCATCATAATCGATCCCCTCCTCTTGTCTATAACCCTGGGCAACTAATCGGGCTTTGTTTTTAATGACAACACCTCGAGCATCTCTCTTATTCTTCAGAATCCATTTTGTCCCAATAGCATACTTACCATCAGGTAGTGGGACCAATATCCAAACCTGTTGATTTTGAAATTGTTGCATCTCATCCTGCATAGCTTCAAGCCAACTTGAATCTTCAAGAGCCGAGTAACACCTGGTTGGTTCTACTTGTGAGAGAAAACAAGCAAACAGACAATGTTGATAGTCTGTGTGATTGTCTCTCTGCTGATTTGAGATATAAGAGACAAAAGCCACCTGTCCATATTTAGAACGCGCCACAGTACCTCTTGTTCTAACAGGTGCATTAGGATCACCAATAATATTAGACTGTGGATGAACATTGTTGATCCTAGTTGTAGTGGTGGTGTTGACATCAATGGAAGAATCAAGATTAGTCATAGTAGGCTCAATGTCAGTATCATAGGAAGGTCTGTTGAAGATGCCTGCTTTAGGTTGATGATGACCAAGATCTGAAGGTTTTGGAAACCTTGTAAGAGGTTCTCCAAGGTCATTGACACTTTAGTAGACATAGGAGTAGAGTCAACATGTCTTTCAACCGAATTGGAGAGGTGAGGAGAAACAGATTCCCTTTCAGCAGAATTGGAGTTTCACGAGTGCTTCAATTGAACTTTCTTTAACATTCCTCTCAGCATCCAAATTGGCTGCATACTCTTGTTTCTTCAGTCTGGCAAAGTCCTCAGCATAATAGAATTCATCTTCACCCATATCAGTATTATCTTTAGAAGTGTCACCTACAAAATTGTTAGGAGAGAAAGAAGGCACTTTAATGGGTTGTTCATCATCATCGACCCACTTTCGAATGAGCTTCCAAAGTTTCTGCACTAGACGTCGGAGATGCTTCAGAATCTGTATTTTGGTTAGCCACATGTCTAGCATAGCCCAAGTAATCTGTCAAGTAATCAAGGTCAAATGACCAAATATGTCCCTGTCCTTGAACATTAGGCTTGTCTTCAAGATACCGTAGATTTAATGTCTCCTCAATCTTCTTAGCAGATACATTGTAAACTCTGTATGCCTTACTGTGAGCAGAATACCCCACAATGTAACCATCATCATCTTTCTCATCAAACTTGCCCAATGGATCACTGGTATTTAAAATTGTCACTTGGCAGCCAAACGGTTTAAGGTAATGAATAACAGGAACTTTCCCAAACAGAAGTTCGTATGGTGTTTTAAGGTGTGGTCTTGTAATGGACACTCTATTGAGTACATAACAAGCTGTACCAACAGCCTCAGTCCAAAACATGGTAGGAAGTTTAGAGTCTGCTAGCATAGATCTTGCAGCCTTCTCTTTGCAGCAGATTAAAGCTCTGAAACCAATTAAAGATAAAAATAGAAAAGAAAAATAAAAATAAAAACTCATATAAATTTGGGATATAATGACATGATAGAAAGTTAGAAAAGATGTCGATAAAAAAATGGTACTCAAAATAGTAGAAAATTACTGTCTACATGCATAACAAATGAACGAAATACCAATATAACCCGTGCTTGAATATTTGGAAAGCCAATCTGCTTATTCAGTCTAATTGCGATTTGAGGGCCATTACATACTCCGGCCTGTTTCGTTACAAGACTGGCATCCTGAAATCGAGTTTTCGTATAATAAGTAAGACATTCTAAAGATGTAGAAAATGGTCAAACGGGTAAAAGATGTAGAATATTACAGTTATACAATAACGTATTTAGTGTTTGGAATATATAGTACCTGCCCAAGTACATCTTCTACTTCAAACTTCCACATTTCTGAGTTTTGGTCACTGCTCTTGTGTATAATTTTATACAAAATTCGTTGTTAGTGAAAAGGTTATTATTTCATTGGTTTAGATTATACTCTTACTATGTTCATTATGTATTAAGATAAGTCAGATTCATAAGATGAACGAAAAGAAATGGATAGGAGGGACTAGATGCACAAACAGTTGGAGAACTAATAATGAAGTACTTTGGCTTGATTGATATCGTCCAACGTTTGTGTGTTTGGTTCATACTATTTCAGTTAAATTTGTCACAAAAAGGTCAAGACTCACGAATGTGTTTCTACTCAATAGGGATCTTTTCGTTCATATGAGCGTAATGAAAACCTTGATACTCAAATGTAACAGTGTATAGATTGGTATATCTTATGAGCAATAAGTGTTGTTATTAGTTTTATTATCCGACGTTTTAAAATACATAAACTGAAGGATTGCCAATGTTTAAGCATTATTAAAAGAACCTTTGATTTCTTATAAGTGAAAAAAGGTAAGGGTTTACTTTTAATATGGAGTGATCAACTTACGTTTGCAATAAATATTTGAAGTATAAGATTATAATGGTCTCCACAAGAACATGTACCGGATTTATTAGCTTGTACTGGATTTGTTAGCTTATTTTTTAAGTTTATGTTTAGAATAAATTTTATTTGTTAATCATAATATTATGCTCTTTACATTCAAGTTTAAAAGTTTGAAAAACTGGATTGACCGTATTTGCGTAATTCTCTTTTCCAGATTTGATTAATTATTTGTCAATCAAATTACTCAATTTCGCAAAAAGATTTATTGATTCTCAAATCCAAGATAATAAAAAACAAATTGAGAATTCGTAATAACTTTCAAATCTGTCCTAGTTGGAAGAAGAACATTTTGAAAACATGATACTATTCACAACATTAGTAACAAGCAATTTCTTTCTTTGACTGATGTGGGATAAAATGTTAGGATTGAAGGTTAAAAATTGTCTTGGCCTTTATAAAAGATTTTTATGTACATGAAAAGAAAGAGATAATACAAGAGTCATTATAAGTTGTCGAAAGAAACATATCTTGGAAATCCAGATTGAATTTTAGAAGCAAAGTAGTTTATGTGTTTGGAGCACAAATCATATACACTTTGGGAAAAAAATCGAAACCTAATCGAATCGAAAAAACTGAGTCGAACTTGTAACCGAAAACAATGGCTAAAACCAAACTGAACCGAATTAACTATTCGGTTTTCGGTTTGATATATTTTTAGAAAAAATGAAAACCAAATCAAATCGAAAAAAACTGAACCAAACTTGTAATAGAAAAGAATGACTAAGACCAAACTGAACTAAATTAAATATTCGATTTTCGGTTTTGATATGATTGCCAAAATGAAAACCAAACCGAATCCACGTAAATATATATTCTTATTATATATTTATTTAAAAATAACCATTCAAAATTATTTTTTAATATAAATATCACATTTTTTAAGTTTGAAAATTTGTTGGTGCTAAAAATCTTTATAAATAAATGGAATAAAAATATAAATTATGCAATATGTGCAAATTTGAAAATTGAAACGAATTCAAATTCGGATTTTAGTTTCGTTTAATGCTATTTGAAATCGGTTCGATTCGATTTTTTGATTTTATCAAAAAAAAATTATTTAACCACACTAACTATGCTAAATAAACTAAACAGCCAGATAATCAAACCGATCAACACCCTGGCCATCTTAATATCCATTTGCTTTCTTCCCAAAGGCTTCAAACCCAATAGTCGGTCCCTTAAGCCATGAAACTTTGTCTACATTTTTCGTATTTGGACATTGTTGAAACAAACAGACCTTGATAGATCTTGAGCTCGTGGATCGTTATATATGCCTATGTAATCACAAGCACAATAAAAGACAATCTCTACTACTTATATTTATCAGCGGAATATAAACACAAGTAACAAATAACTAAGAACTCTGTGATCCTCTATGGATCTTTATATTAACTAAAACTGAGTTTTTCAATCGGTACATAACTCATTCTAATGTGTTCCTTTTATAGATAAGGAACCCTAAACAAAATCGCTAAACCGTTTCCCAAGAAACGTATAAACATAAAACTAAATAAGATATACACAATCACTTCCTAATAAAGCTCATGTATATCCAAACTAAATATACTAAACACGGAATACTCACTTCCGCAGAAACAAACTAATAACTATTATACATCAGCAGATTATGTCTTCGGCAGAATCCACTCTTCTTCAGTAGAAACCCTTCGGCAATAATTTCAGCATAATCCAAACTTCACATAATTCCCAACAATCCTCCCCTAAACTGGAATTTGACTTGGTTAAGTTCCAGTTTCTTGATAGATCTTTAACAAAACAGCTCCAGAGGATTGTGCACGAACAACATCAGCAAAGAATCCAAATAAGAACATCTCTATGATGAAGAAACTCTGAAACTCCATATCTTTGCTGCAACAAATGACAACAGGTACATCAAAACAGATTAGTTTCAAACTATTCTCATCACATCCAGGTGTGTTAACTCCTGTGAGAGGTGAATCATTGAAAATAATGGATTTGATGTCTTTTTACCAATAGCCATCACTACTGGAGTAGCCATATGTTTAAGTTCGTAAACTATGGTACACTGATAACCATCTGATTTATTGGCAAACCAGCAACCATATAAACGGATTTGAAATGTCTTTACCTGTAGCCGTTTGCTCAGGACTAGTCAATTCTTAGAATTGGTGAATTGAGAACCAAATATGGAATGCCACTGCCTTTACCACAAGCCATATACATGTGGGCTAGTCAATTCTTGGATTCCAAAAAGGAATAAGCCATGGTGAATTGAAAACCATACAACACTCAGCAAGTAAGCATGGGTGGTTGCATACCCTATGATTTTTAGCAAACCATTACAGCTATCAACAGATTTGATGTGTCTTTACCAAAGCTGTACCCTTTGGACTAGCTAACTCTTTGACATACACATGGTATATCTGGTGAGTCAAAAACCATCAAAAGTATACAACAAACCTGCAAGAAAAGTTAGATAAACTCAAAAACATTTTTTTTTTTTTTTTTTAACTAAGAAAACAAAAATTACAAAATAAACAAAATAATACAATCAAGATGAACCTTTATGTGACAGAATCTGATTTTTAATCAAACCAACACATTGAGAAGCATGAAGCTCATCATTGCCAACTGGATTAGGAGGCACTTCCAACTTCTGTCTCAGCAACCGTTCCATAAAAGTAACTGATAAAGGATAGAGCTTATCCGATAGCATACACAAAATCATACCACAGGTGGTCTGAACCACATGAACACAAGGCAGAGGATAAAACCTCCAACTCTCAATCTCCCACAGATGTGAATTCTTCCAGATAGAATACCCTTTACCTTCTGAAGATTGAGAATCAAACAAGACCTGAAGATCACCCAACAAATATAAACCAGAACCCGTTGGTGGATGAAAATTATAATACTGAATGACATGTTCATACAGCATTTTCAAATCATGTCTAGTCACCAAATGAAGAATGTCCTTCAAGAAATTGAACTGAATAGCAGTATTATCTAGTCGATAAATAGTGTTAAGCTTCCCAGCTTTCCAATTGACCAATACCACATGAGTTCCTTCAGGAAAAACTTCAACAGGTCCAACTTCAATAAAGGTAGATTCATCAGCCTTGAGATCTAAATAAGGAGTCTTTGAAGAATGTTTCCTAGCCAGTCTGACAGAACTCCTCAAGGAATTAAGTTTCCTTTTAACCAAGCTTTTCTGCCTCCTACCAGCTATTGGATCTGTATCAATCTTTAAATCCTCTTCCTTACTCAATGGATCACTCAAAGCCACACAAGGCAATGCTTCAGAAGAAACCAAAGAAGATTCAGCAGAAACAACCTTATCAGAAGAAAGAGTAGCTTCAGAAGTTGTTTCAGAAGTAACAACTGGAAAGATCACCAGAGGCAAAACAGCATCAAAATTTTCCACTATCTCAACTGTTTTATGTCTCTTAGCTTTAGGAACATCAAACATTGAAGCAATTCTTTCCAATTGAGAAGAAGAAGTAGAACCAGAGGAGGAAAACTTCATAATCATATTATACTGTCTAATCAAAGCATCATCAGACAAAGCACAGATTTGTTTCATTGACATACCAGAATTATAAATAGAAGAATTCTTCACAACTCGCCTCATATGATTCCTCTTCTGAGCAACAGTCATTGGTTTTTCTCTTTTGGCTTTATGTCTTTGAGCAATCAGAGCTCTCCTCTTTGCAGCCGCTTCTTGCTTCCTTTGATTACCAAGAGCCACCATTTGATCCACAAAATTTTCATTATCAAAAGATGTTCCTAATATAAGTTTTGCAAGATTTGGATCAGATGCACCTTGAGTAGTATAAGCATCCCATTGATCATCAGTGATCTTAGGAAGTAATGCATCAAGCTCTAATTTTCTTTCAGGAGACAAATTAGAATCAGACTGAGCTTGAAGAAATTTAGCAACAACATGACTCTTTTGCATATTTTCATACTCAGCAAACATCCTAGCCTGAGCTTGATTTTCTTCTTCAGTCACCAGACCTGAATCAATCATATCATCAATCACATCTGCCTTTCCTTTGTCAGAAGATTCTTCAGCAGACCCAATTTGAGCTTCAGAAGGAACAACTAAACCAACATCAGAAGAAACATGTTGAGACAATTCCTCAACAGGTGTAGAGAAAACTTCAGAGGAAGAATTCAACTTATACATTCTCCCAGCTATAAAAGCTTCATCATCATCTGCTGAAGGTGAAACATTTGGTTGTGCTTGTATAAATGAGGTTTGACCATGATCAGAAGCAACCTCCTCAACTAGAACATCAGCAGATGCATCAACAACGTTTGTCTCCTTTGAAGTTTCAGCAGATACCTTATTCAAATATTGTCTTCTTCTTTTTTTAGCAAATATAATAGGCACCTTGCTCCTTGAAGATTCAGCAATTGGAGAAGAAACATCAGATGTAAGAGCTGCATCAGCCAAGATTCCAAGGGATGCATGAAAATTCTCTTCGTCCTCCTCTTCAGAAGAAACCAGAACTCTCTTTTTACCCCTCTGACCCAGTAATTCCTCCAAGTTCTCAACTTTAGTCTCCAATTCCACAATCTTATTACCAAGAATAGACTTTGTCTCTGCAAGCTCCTTCTTAAGATCAGCCACCTCACCTGCATACTTGTTCATTAGAGCATATATTGAGGTAAGTGTAATAGGATCCTCATCTGCATCAGCTGATTGCTCAGTTGTAATTGGAACTTCATTTGACCGTTCAGGAGTAACATTAACCTGCTCAACATTCGAACATCCTTCACCAAATGGATTCCTAATAGGACTCGGTGTAGGCAATCTATCAATATCAACCTCAAACTCATCAATATCAACCTGAACCTCATCAATTGAAGATACAAATCCATGGCTTCATTATTTTCCAAAATCATATCCACAACCAAAGAAATCACCCTTTCTCCCTTCATCAGAAGATGATAGTGTAGTGAATCCAAGTGAATCTGCTGATGATTCTGATGACTCCTATAAGGAGAGAACATCTTACTCCCAACCTCTAGCATCTCAGCCTCAACGAAGGCCACGAGCCAAAAATCCACCACTTCCAAAAGATAGAGAGGAGGTTCTTGGTCTTTCTGCATCAGGTTTTGGTGCATCATCACATATCATATAAGGGAAGAACTTAAGGAGGGTAGATGGATTGCATTTTGGTTGAAATAAATAGATGAAGCACAAAGGACACATTGTTTTTCTCCATCATCATATGTGGTCATTGTCATCATCAACGTTTGCATCAATCCATCCTCTCCATTTTGATCCTTAGCATCTTCGTCATACTGGTCATGTATCTCCAGCCATCAAGATAGAATGAATGGGTGGTTATGCAAGACTTCACAAATGCATATCCAGCATTTAGTGTGAAAGATGTGAGCGATCATGCATATCCAACAGCCTGTTAGATGTTGGAACAGATGATATGTAATAGATTAGGATTAGTAGATCATGTAGATGCATTTGAAGTTGTTAGTACTCTGTAAGCTGTAAGCTGTAAACTGTTTCTTGAATGAATGAATGATCAATTTGCTTCAGTACTTCTTTTGAATGAACCATATAACTTCAGTACACTTTGAATTCAGTAGAAACAAGCTTTAGCCTTTTTGACCATATCCCAAATGAACAATCACTCTGAAAGACAAAACAAACACAAAGAAACACACAAACCAACAAGAAGAAACACACTAAGATTACATTAGCTGGTTAGAGTTAGATAAATGCAAACAAATATACAAAATTACATAGCAAAATGCAAAGTTATACACAAATCCTCCCCTGAGGCATATGCCTCCCCTGAGGCCTATGCCTCCCCTTAAACTTTGCAGTTAAGGGTTAAGCATACCGATATGGACCACAAGGTGTTGAAACCTTGGTCCATCAAAAGCCTTTGTTAACAAATCTGCCACATTATCATCTGTATGAATTTTGACCACTTTAATCAAATTTTTATCATATGCATCTCTTATAAAGTGGTGCCTGATTTCAATATGTTTTGTTCGACTGTGAAAAACTGGATTTTTAACAATGCATATGGTACTTTGATTATCAATAAAAATTGTTGTGTTCATGAAATTGTACCCATAATCCAACAACTGATTTTGAATCCAAAGAACCTGTCCACAGGAATTTGCAGCAGCAACGCTCGCTTCAGTAGATGAGGTAGCCACAATAGTCTGTTTCTTGCATTACCAAGAAATCAATCTCTTTCCAAGGAATTGGCAACCTCCAGTGGTGGACCTCCTATCCAGATTAGCACCAGCATAGTCACTATCACTATAAGCTTCCAACTTAAAAGGAGACTCTTTTGGGTACCAAAGACCTAGAAGAGGTTGGCCTTTGAGGTACTTAAAGATCTTCTTAACATCATTGAGATGGGAAGTCAGTGGAGTAACTTGATGTCGTGAACAAACACTCACAACAAAAGTAATATCAGGCCTTGAAGCTGTTAAATACATCAAAGAGCCAATCATAGACCTGTACAGATTAACATTCACAGGTGGATCATCTTCATTGTTGGTCTTTGTCTTTGGAGCTTCATAAGGTGTTGTGGCAGTCCTTACACCTTCCATACCAAACTTCTTCAAGATGTCCCTCACATATTTGTCCTGACTGATAAAGATACCATCAGGTTTCTGCTGAACTTGGAGACCCAAAAAGAAAGTCATCTCTCCCATGGCACTCATCTGAAACTCACCCTTCATAAGCTCCTCAAACTCCCTGCACCAAGCTTCCTTTGTGGATCCAAAAATAATGTCATCCACATATACTTGCACAAGAATAATGTCTGTGGAATTCTTCTTAAGGAATAGAGTCTTATCAATTGCACCTCTTCTATAACCATGCTTCAGAAGAAATGTAGAGAGCCTAGCATACCAGGCTCTGGGTGCCTGATGTAGTCCATAGAGAGCTTTGACTACCTTATAAACATAATTAGGATGATCTGGATCTTCAAATCCTTTAGGTTGAGTGACATAAACCTCCTCTTCAATTTCACCATACAAGAAGGCTCCTTTAACATCCATCTGATAGACCATAAAACCTATATAGGATGCATAAGCTAAGAAAATCCGTATGGCCTCAACTCTTGCCACTGGTGCAAACACTTCATCATAATCTATCCCCTCCTCTTGTCTATAACCCTGTGCAACTAATCTGGCTTTGTTTTTAATGACAACACCTCGTGCATCTCTCTTATTCTTCAGAATCCATTTAGTCCCAATAGCATACTTACCATCAGGTAGTGGTACCAATATCCAAACCTGCTGATTTTGAAATTGTTGCATCTCATCCTGCATTGCTTCAAGCCAACTTGAGTCTTCAAGAGCCTGAGTAACACTGGTTGGTTCTACTTGTGAGAGAAAACAAGCAAACAAACAATGTTCATAGTCTGTGTGATTGTCTCTCTGCTGATTTGAGACATAAGAGATAAAGGCCACCTGACCATATTTAGAACGTGCTACAGTACCTCTTGTTCTAACAGGTGCATTAGGATCACCAATAATATTAGTCTGTGGATGAGCATTGTTGATCCTGGTAGTAGTAGTGGTGTTGACATCAATGGAGGAATCAAGATTAGTCAAAGTAGGTTCAAAGTCAGTATCATAGGAAGGTGTGTTGAAGATTCCTGCTTTAGGTTGATGATGACCAAGATCTGAAGGTTTTGGAAACCGTGTATAAGGTTCTCCAAGGTCTGTTGACACTCTAGTAGAAATAGGAGTAGAGTCAACATGTCTTTCAGCCGAATTGGAGAGGTGAGGAGAAACAGAATCACGTTCAGCAGAATTGACATTTCCAGTGATTGCTTCACTTGTACTATCTTCAACATTCCTCTCAGCTTCTAAATTGGCTGCATACTCTTGTTTCTTCAGTCTGGCAAGGTCCTCAGCATAATGGAATTCATCTTCACCCACATCAGTATAATCTTTAGAAGTGTCACCTACAAAATTGTTAGGGGAGAAGGAAGGCACTACAATGGGTTGTTCATCATCTTCAGACCCACTGTCAGAATGAGCATCCAAAGTTCCTGCACTGGTAGTTGGAGATGCTAGAGAATCTGCATTTTGGTTAGCCATATGTCTAGAACAAGCTGTATGTCTAGAATAACCCAAGTAATCAGTCAAGTAATCAAGGTCAAATGACCAAACATGACCCTGTCCTTGAACATTAGGCTTGTCTTCTAGATACCTCAGATTCAATGTCTCCTCAATCTTCTTAGCAGATACATTGTAAACCCTGTATGCCTTACTATGAGCAGAATACCCCACAATGTAACCATCATCAGCTTTCTCATCAAATTTGCCCAACGGATCACTTGTATTCAAAATTGTCACTTGACAGTCAAACGGTTTAAGGTAGTGAATAACAGGAACTTTCCCAAAAAGAAGTTCATATGGTGTTTTAAGGTGTGGTCTAGTAATGGACACTCTATTGAGTACATAACAAGCTGTACCAACAGCTTCAGTCAAAAACATGGTTGGAAGTTTAGAGTCTGCCAAAGATTGATCTTGCAGCCTCTATTAAGGTCCTATTTTTTCTTTCTGCCACCCCATTTTGTTGAGGGGTTCTTGGAGTGCTATAGTCCCGTTTGATTCCTTTTGACCTGCAGAGTTCTATAAGTATAGCATTCTTGAACTCTGTCCCATTATCACACCTAATTCCTTTCACCTTTTTGTTCAACTGATTTTCAATAAGGGTAACGAAGTCTTTCAACACAACAGATGTTTCATCTTTGGTCCTTAGAAAGAATACCCAACAAAATTTGCTATAACCATCAGTGATCACCAGACAAAAATATTTATGATCAATGCTTCTCACTTGAGTTGGACCAAACAGATCCATATGAAGCAGCTGAAGAGGTTCAGAAATAATACTTTCTGCCGTAACAGGAACACCTTTGTAGATGACTCTGTGCTGCTTTCCTTTGTTGCATGCAACACAGTTATGATCATTGGTGAAAACTTTGGAAGGAAGACCTTGAACAAGACCCAGTTTTGAGAGCTGATTTATGGTCTTGAAGTTGACATGGGCCATCCTTCTGTGCCATTTGGTGGACTCATCCACGGATGCTTTAGCCACCAAACACGTTAAGTCACCTGCTGGTTTGACATCTGATAAGTTGAATGTATAAAGATTATGACTGCGAGGAACTTTCAGCAGAATTGAAGTTTCTTCTGGGAGTTTGAAGTCTTTAGATAGTACAAGACATTCATCCTCTGTGAAGAGTACTTTGTTCTTGGTGTCACATATTTGTGAGACTGAAAACAAATTGAAGTGTTGAAGTTCCTTGACATAATATACATTCTCAAAGTCCAGCTGAGGTGTTTTGATGGTCCCTTTCCCAGTAATTCTGCCATCACTTCCTCCAAAGGTTACATTGCCTCCTCCTTCAATGGGTACAAAGTTATGCATCATATCCCTGTTTCCTGACATACTTCTAGAACAGCCACTATCAACAATTCCAACATCTTTATGCTTAAGGGGATGATCCTACAACAACAACAAAAATATACAGAAAATTAGTACACTATGGAGGCTCAATTCATTGATGACTTGAACCTGCCTTGTGGATCATATGAGTTATGCGAAGCAGAAGAATAAGATCCACTATTGTTCTTGGGTTTCCATTGAAACTTAGGTCCCTGTTTATTCCAAGAACAACCTGCTGAGGTCTTGACAGCAGTGTCCCAGTACCCTTTCCCATCAGTCATAGGGTTAACATATCTAGGCCAATAACCATTTTTAAAATATTCACTGGTTGGTTGAACATATGGTTTTCCGATTGGTCTTCTCCAAGGAAAAGAAGTATTATAATTAGTAGCTTGTGGAACATAAGGTGGTATATCATTAACATTGGTCCACATTGGTCCACATTGGTCTAGATTTCCTAGAATCACCACACCTACTCATCCTTTGCTCATGATAATCACAATCCTTAATTAAATGAAATTTACTTCCACACACAAAACATGTCTTCTGTTTAGAAGATTTATTCAAACCAAAAGATGTGTTATTACAAGCAGAAGTATTCAAACCAAAACCATGAAAAGAATTGTTTTTAACAGTACTATTATGCAAAGAATTAAAAAGTAAGTCTTCAGAGGCAACTGTCTTGGAAGTAGATTCCTTGGCAGCAACTCTGACACTCTTATTGGTAGTCTTGGGTGCAGGCAGGGGTGAAGACTTGGGAAGGTCAGACTTGTCATTTGAATCACACTCTGTTGACCCTTGCTTGGAGGACTTGTCACTGTTAACACAAGAGACAAGGTCATTAGAAGAAGTATCAGGGTCTGGCAAGTCCTTTGACTTTTTGCCATAGAGATGGTGTGATCCATCAAAGTCAACATTAATGGAAAGGTCAATGGGCATGTGCTCACCTCTAATAGGTCCACGCACAGCATGTAGGTCACCTTGTTTTACAAAATTAGCTAGGCCTGCTGATGTAGATTTACGTGTGTCATCCCTAGCTTCTAAGCCAACATATTTCTTAAAACCTAAAGCCACTGTAGAATTAGAAGCTTGACTACTATAAATAAAACCAGCTAACTTATTTCCATTCATTATCCATTCTTTATGCCTAGCAATTTCCTCATTAAGTTTCTCCTTAAGCTCTAGATTTTCTGACTCTACATCTGCTCTTAACTTCTCAGACCATTTTAATTCATTTTTAGCACATTCGAGATCCCTTTCTAAAACACCTATTTTCTCATCATAAGCAATTTGATTCTTCTGAAACCAAACCTTTTGCCTTTCTAGTGTTTTTAAAGCCTGTTTATAAGCTTCAACTTCCACATAGCATTCATTATATTTAGGTTCCAAAATATCATAAGCTTCTTTGAGTGTATTATAACGCTCACTACAACCAAACAAACAGTTTTGTACCTGAGAGATGCCCATCAAGGCAATCTGATCATGCCTATCCTCTGAAGTGCAGCTTGCAATCAAACCAACATTATCATTACCCGGACCATCATTATCATCCTGCTCATGTTGCTTCCAGTCCACATTGCTATCAAGAGTGATTAAAGCAGCTGATCCCTTTGAAGTTCCTGCCTCCTTCTGATACTGCTGATAAGAAGAGTATATTGTCTCATCACCAGCTTTCCTGTCTTTGCATTCTCTAGAAAAGTGACCCATCTGTTGACATGTGAAGCATTTAACCTTCCTCTTGTCAAACCTTGCTGGATCTCGTCCCTTGAATCCAAACCTTCTTCCAGCTTTTCGCTCAAAATTCTTGATATCCATGGAAAGCATGGCCAACTGCCACTTCAGCTTCATCTCTTCCATCTCAAGTGGGTCCACTTGATCAAAATCCTCATAGGCCAGATCCTGCTGAGGATCATAATCAGCAAAGAAGGATCCAAGAATATCTTCCATAATACCACTTGATTTAGGATGAGAGCTTGATGAGGGAGCAGCATAAGGTGATGATGAATATGGGCTTGGACCATAACTTGTCTTTGGAGTAGAGGCTCCAACGAATGCAGTGTGACTAGCAGAAGAAGATGATCGAAAAGGGCTTCTCACATCATGTTCAAGAGCTTTAAGTTTGTGGTACAGCTCATCAAAGGTAATCATGTCCAAACCACCTTTAGCTTTTAAAGCAATGCTTACGTGTAGCCAGGATGGAGGTAAAGACCTCAGAAACTTAGAGTTACAATCATCATTATCTGGCTTTGCTTGCAGCTGATTTAACTGACTTAAAATCTTGTGAAACTTGTCATAGCCCTTATGAATTCCTTCCTCTTCAGAGATTTGAAAGTCCTGAAACTGTTGTCTCAGCATGGACTTCTTCAGTATCCTAGACTCCTCATTCCCACTGAACTTTGCCTTAATTGCTAACCATATATCCTTAGCATCTTGCATGAAGTGAAAATCACTCAAGTGATCCTCAGGAATAGCTTGAAGAAGAATGGTTCTGACCTTGGTTTCTCTCTGAACCGCCAACAACTCTTCAGCAGATTTGGGAGGAACATTCATCATCTTACCCGTAGCATCCGTGGTAGTTCTCTTCAAACTGTTTCCCTTCAAGACTATCTCCCATAGATTCCAATCAATGTTGGAGATCCAGTTCTGCATCTTCATCGCCCAAAGATCATATTCCTCCCTTTTAAGGTAAGGAAATTTAGCATTGCTATTAGAGAGACTTAGTTGTTACAGATGGGTGGAGTTTTGGTTGTTGGTGATTTCAGTATCAACATCTGAACCAGGCATGATGATTTTGTTATGGTTGTATGGGTGTTCAGAAAAACTTGTCCTTAGTATCGTAGAGACTCTCACGAGGCTCTGATACAACTTGTTGAAACAAAAGACCTTGATAGATCTTGAGCTCGTGGATCGTTATATATGCCTATGTAATCACAAGCACAATAAAAGACAATCTCTACTACTTATATTTATCAGCGGAATATAAACACAAGTAAAAAATAACTAAGAACTCTGTGATCCTCTATGGATCTTTATATTAACTAAAACTGAGTTTTTCAATCGGTACATAACTCATTCTAATGTATTCCTTTTATAGATAAGGAACCCTAAACTAAATCGCTAAACCGTTTCCCAAGAAACGTATAAACATAAAACTAAATAAGATATACACAATCACTTCCTAATAAAGCTCATGTATATCCAAACTAAATATACTAAACACGGAATACTCACTTCCGCAGAAACAAACTAATAACTATTATACTTCAGCAGATTATGTCTTCGGCAGAATCCACTCTTCTTCAGTAGAAACCCTTCGGCAATAATTTCAAAGATAATCCAAACTTCACATAATTCCCAACAGACATATATTGGCTTAAAATCTTAAATTGCGTGAATGGCAACCACAATGTCACTATAAGACAAGTTTTCTCTAAATTTAAATTGCTTAACTACCTAACATTAACATCGTTACTACGCTACTTCAATTCATCAAAGTGTAGTTCCCCTTAAGATTAGCTCGAAAGATATGCGACATTTGTTGAAAGTTGTGATCCAAGACTTTTGAATTTTTGATAACGCATAGCTCAGTTAGTTTCTAACGAGATGTAAGAGTAGTAGAATCCTTAGTCTCTTAGGAATTCACATGATATATTTTATTTAAACTCGCGCATGGTTCTAGAAAATATTTCAAAACATAGAACATCGTTTAGTATGGACCTATGTATAATTAAAGATCGAAATTGGTGTCCAAGTGTCCACCCAAACATGTTATACAGTACAAAAACAAAACTGAAAAATGGATATATAAAAAATCTAGAGATCATAATTTTTTTTCCTGAGATCATCACTTTCTTGCGAGTTTGCAGTTTTCTTAACTTGCAAGAAAATGAGTGACTCAAAACTTAATATTATTCTAGAAACATATAGCCCACATACAATATGATATATTAGTAACCCATAATTTCTTTCAATATGGGATGAAATGTTAGGATAAAAGGTTAGAACACGATAACATTGAAATTATATGTTGTTATTGCTATAAATATGAAAGATTGCAAACGTTTACATGTGATTTTTTCTAGGAAAAAGGAGGTACCGTTTACTTATCTAGAATCATTATGTAGAATTTATACACCGTTGAAGGAATTATGTTTTTCGGTCATGAACATTGACGTATTTGTATAATATGATTTTAGTTTTGGCCCTGGTTGTTTAGAAAACTTATTATGCTGATCACTACACATTTTTTAATGCTCGTGTAAAATTGAAACGCCCGACTCTAGACATGATTTTTTTTTGATACGCCGTATACGTTCTGTCCTATACATCGTAACGATCTGTACTCCTGAAAACTACTAAACTAAAATCTGAATTAAACACATATTAATTATATAATACATAAACGTGGTGCTTAAATTTGGTATGCGGAAGCGTAAAACTACGAGTGCGTGTATTAACCCAAACACCTTTATTTTGACCCATTTTCAAATAAATGTTATAAATGTTTACACATTAATATCAAAACATGACTTTATATGATTCTGACACTTAAGCATAAAGTTTTGGGGCGTTAACAAGCTGAATAACAAAGTATGGTTGAGATGCTCGTCCCTATAAACGCAAGCACTGTCGATCTCCTAAGTCGTCTTCTTAATCTACAAGCCCCGACATCCTTAAGACTTAACCTGCAAAATATGGAAACTGAGAACGGTAAGTCCTGATGACTTGGTGAGTAAACGGGTATGAGTCTATATCTAAATCTGAATCTCAAACATAAGCTATAATCTATTTAAGCTTCTGCAAGGGTGTATAATCTAGAGCTATATCGGAATTGAAACTTGCAGTTCTAAACATAAACGTATATCAAATGCTATAATTGGTACGACTTTTAGTCATCTTACTACTTGTACATGAGTCTGAGACTTATTCTGAATTCTTAGTCGTGACATGATATCTGAGCACGTGCATTCTGAAGACGATATTTAGTCGTCCTGCTATGAGTGAGAACATCCCTAGCCAATGAGTACTCTTCTAACGGCTTCTAAATTTATTATACGTGCTTTTCTGATATGGGTCGTCCACTTAGGACGTAAGTGCTCTTCAAGAACGGGTCATCCACATAGGATGCTTGGTCATCCACTTAGGATGCTACTATAAAAACACGTGTCATCCACTTAGGATGCTACTATGGGAGTTCTACATCGTGCACTTCTTAGGCACGCTACCTGACTTTTGGTGCGTTTCTTGGGCACTCTAAACTTGTCAACTCATGCTTCCTGTGAGCATACTATGGTTTGTTTTGGCTAACTCCAAAACCTTGCACAAGTTCCACCACCATGTTTAATCTAGTAACATGAAGCTAATGAACAGTTACTCACCTCTAGGTCTTGTTTAGCCTTCCGTAAGCTTTCCACGAGCACCTACTCATATGATAAACATTCTAATGCTATTAGAACTTTCTAACACATTTATCTAACATGTATCGGGTCTAAACAACTTAAACGTGGTCACTTAAGGTGCTATATCATCATTAAACACACTTTTACAAAAATACTTTTAGTGCAGAATTTCCTGGGTTGCTGCAGTATTTTTCATTTTAAACCAATTTAACTTCCAAACGAGCCAAAACTTAAAGAATAACAATTAAAGTAGACTGAGAGAGCTACAACTTTCGTTTTTAATCCGACGAACGGTTTATTCTCCACGGCTCTTCTAAGTCTGCGCATTTTCTGAAAAACCTGCTGTCCCAAATTTAAACATCCCCAAAACGACCCAAAACTCATGATAAGCTATTCTAGTATTTACCAAACTTATATTTCAGCTTATTTAACATGTTAGTATCATTTTACAACTGGTCTATAAGCAATTTAGCTAATCTTAACATTATTTTGGCCTTGTACCAACACTCCTTTCAATTAATGCACTAAGCATCATCTTCATCATAAGCCAATAAACTAACTAAGTTTTCTACGCATAAACTCTTTCAAATTCAGAAACATAACTAATTATGATTTCCAAAACATTCTAGCATAATCCATGATTCTTGGAATCATCATCTATGATCATATAACTTATGTAAAACTTCATAAACATGTCAAAAGCATCTTTAATATACCTATTAACCAATACCTCTAATATCATCCATAATCATGAAATCAAAACAAAAAATTAGCTCATACCTTTGATTGGAAACATGTAAGGAAAACTTGTTCCATCATGTATTTATCATTAACATCTCTAAAATCATCTTAAAACATCATATTCAAGCTTTCTTCATGGTAAGGTTTTCTTTAGCTATTTTCCCTCCTTGAAACACACACATATAACACGTGTAATATAAGAGGCTGATTTATGGACTTTTGAGATTATTAAGCCTAAAGGGTAATTCTGTAATTTTAGTCAAAATATATATTTTACACCATTAGTCCCTGCCATTAAATATTTTGCACCGTTGGTCCTTTTCATTAACTATCTTGCATTCTAAGTCCTTATCTTTATAAAATACAATCATAAGGACCTTTATAATTTCCTAAAGGAAATATATAAGTCTATTTATGGAACTTATAAAGATCGGGGTGTTACAAAAATGTAAATAACGAATGTACTAAGTTACGGTTGCAAGTAGCTAGGCAAAGTTTAGGACCAACATACTTGCCTCAAAACAATAAATTTGAGACATTTTGGTTGTTGAGGTAGACGATATATAGACTCCCAACATATTTTGCTTTTGCATTGCTATATAACATTCCCAATTAACCCGAATACAGGCAATGAATTAAGTTTAGGGAAATATGTTTTGTGATCAAATTATGCTTGCTATTATTAAGCTTAGGGAAATATGTTTCGTGATCAAATTATGCTTGCTATTAATAATGGCGAAACACATTGTGGTAAAATCATAAGTAACAATTATTTGTTACTGATCATGCTCTAACAATCTTTCATGAATACATAATAGAAAGTGATGTTTTCAATTATGAAAAGTTTCACAAACAGAATTACAGAATCCATGTAGAATGAGATTACATCAATGGTTAATTTACTTCACTTGCATTCGCTATCTGTAACAATCAAAAAAATTACTATTAATAAATAAATATTGCAATTTTATATATATAAATCCCAAACCATTCTCATACATGTGCAACGAAATGTGACGGTTTTCCAATTTCAATAATGTTTTCAAAAATGGGTTGTTTAAATCAATTACATTTGCTATTTATAGTGATCAAAGAAAAACGAAGTAGATTGTTTCTCACGCGCTTTCTCAGTTTCCAAGTCTTTCTTAATTAACTTCTAATATATTTATCTCTCTTAAGCTATTTGACGTAAAAGATTAGAAAGGACTCCACAAGAACATGTTTTATTATAAATAAATAAATAAAAGTAGACAAAATAATAGAGTTAAGAGCTAATATGCGTTTTCAAATACATATTTGCCTCCCGAATTTATTTTGAAGTGAGGAGATTGACATGTATTAGAGAACATGATATTATTCTTGACATGCATAACCCGTATACACTAGAGTATATTACTAAACAATAACATATTTCTTCAACCTATGTGGGATACAATGCTATACTAGAAAGTTAGAAGATACTTCCATAAAAATATGGTAAACTGTTATATAAGACTTTTATGTACACAGAAAGAAAGAGACATGTCACTTTGAACACCAGATTGAAGTTTAAAAGCAACCAGGTTATGTGTTTGAAGCACGAATTATGAAGGAACATCTTGGAGAAACCGGAAATTATATGCTGTCATAAAGCTCTAAAAATGAATAACTGTAAATGTTTAAGCGTTGTATTAAAAGAATCTGTTGAAAAGAGTCCTTATGTTAACATCCTTTTATAAAGCAGCTAGGCAATCCTTTACATAGTTGCAACACAGTCTTGCAGATAATATATACGAGTTTTATTCTTATAGAGTTAGTTGAAAATATTTTTAAGCATGTAACAACGGCATAAGATATAATTGGGCCTGAGGGCCCAAATTAAGTGGGTGTTTGTCTAGTAGCTAATTTTTATTTTTTCGCCAAAGCTTGAGCCTTGGTCTTTTAGATATTTGCAAAGATTGCATAAAGTGTAAGCCTTGGTCTTTTAAATTCCTCGCCAAATTGCATAAATTTGTTGTCCAAGACTTTTATCCTTTTCCTTGCAGCTCAGTTTGGTTCCAAATGAGAAATAAGATTTTTAAAATTCTTGGTCTTTCAGATATTCTTATAATAAATGTACTTAAAACTCGCATGAGGTTGTGAGAAAAATTTGGGAATTTAGAGAATCGTTTAGTATAGAGTATAGACTAATGGGTTTAGAAATCCTTAAATATTCAAAATCGATAAGTATCTAAACATCATGATTGAAATAGTAATTGTTTATTGTCATTATCGTTGTTGTGTATGTGTAAGACCACGTTAGAACGAAAATATATATTGAATTGGATGAATATAAGACATTCAAAAGGATGTCCTCACTATGCACATTCAACTATTAAAATGGGTTTATGTCATAAAAGGTTTTAATATGTGTATGGATTATCTAACAGTAATTATGTTGGTTGTTGACTCTTGAGTTAGATCATACGTGTATATATTTTTCATGTCGCATTTTAATAAGACACATTTTTACATTTCTATACGGTTTCCATCAAAACATGTTTTAGAGTACAAAATTAAAAGAAAAAACTTGAGAGTTTTTATTAGTTTTCGAATATTTCCAGACCCGTCGCATTTTTTCAATCTGACAGATCAAGATCTTTTAATAGTACCATATTAATAGAAAGACCAAAACATGTTTTAGAGTAAAATTAAAAGAAAAAAGTTGATGGTTTATATTAGTTTTCAAATATTCCCAGACCTGTCGGATTTTTTCAACCTGGCAGATCAAGATCTAAATGAAACCATAATATAGAGAATCGTTTAGTAGAGTATAGACCCGTGGGTTTAGAAATCCTTAAATATTCAAAATCGATAAGTATCTAAACATCATGATTGAAATAGTAGTTGTTTATTGTCACTATCGTTGTTGTGTATGTGTAAGACCACGTCAGAACGAAAATATATATTGAATTGGATGAATATAAGACATTCAAAAGGATGTCCTCACTATGCACATTCAACTATTAAAATGGGTTTATGTCATAAAAGGTTTTAATATGTGTATGGATTATCTAACAGTAATTATGTTGGTTGTTGACTCTTGAGTTAGATCATACGTGTATATATTTTTCATGTCGCATTTTAATAAGACACATTTTTACATTTCTATACGGTTTCCATCAAAACATGTTTTAGAGTACAAAATTAAAAGAAAAAACTTGAGAGTTTTTATTAGTTTTCGAATATTTCCAGACCCGTCGCATTTTTTCAATCTGACAGATCAAGATCTTTTAATAGTACCATATTAATAGAAAGACCAAAACATGTTTTAGAGTAAAATTAAAAGAAAAAAATTGATGGTTTATATTAGTTTTCAAATATTCCCAGACCTGTCGGATTTTTTCAACCTGGCAGATCAAGATCTAAATGAAACAATAATATTATTCTCAACACATTCAACACACATACACTTATGGTATATAACTAACCAACAACTTCTATCTTTAGCCTATGTGGGATAGAGTTTCAATATAAAAGGTTGAAAAATGTATGATCATAAAGAAATACGTTTTGTATTCAATTTACTTTTCATATTTGTAGCGACCCAAAACATTGTGGTAACAGTACAAGTAACTATTTTAGTTTAAACCAAGCTCTAACATTTCCATAAAGGCAATAGAAACTGATTTTTTCACTTATGAAAAGTCTCACAACAGTAATCATGTATGAAATTGGTTAAATGGTTAGTTTATTTCACTTCCATTTGCAAATTTTCCCATATATACGTGCACATAAAGTGATGTTTTTCACTTAAAAGATGTTTTAAAATATAATTTAATTTCATTTAAATATGATTTTATTTAAGGTGTCCTTAGAAAAGTGGTACTCATAATAGTAGAAATTTACTTTCAACATGCACAACAAATGACCGTAACATCAATATAACCTGTGCTGGAATCTTTGGAAAGCCAACCTGCTTATTCAGTTTAAGTGCACTTTGAGGACCATTCTCCATACAAGGCCTCGCTTCGTTACAAGACTGGCATCCTAAAATCGAGTTTTTGAGAATAAGTACGACATTCTCAAGATGTAGAAAAATGGTGATGTAGAATATTATAGTTATACAGTAACTTATATAGTTTGTGGATCCCAATAACATCTTCTACTTCAAACATCCACATTTGGGAGTTTTGGTCATCGCTCTCCCGTGTATATAGTTTTATGCATGAATCGTTGTAAGTGAAAAGGTTGCTATTTCATTGCTATAGATTCTACTCTTGTTGTGTTCATGATGTAATTAGTTAACTCATCATGCAGCAAATGTAAAAACAGTTGATTAAGTAATAAACCATACCTTTGTTTGATTAATATGGTCCAAAAACAATCTCTTAAGAGGTTGAGACTCGTGAATGCCTTGAGATCCATATTTGACAGGGTATAGATTGGTATATCTTACGAGTGTTTTTTAAAATCAAAGATTATTTGAAGATACAGCGAGTAAAATACATAAACTGAAGACGAAGTTTGAATCAGTAGGATCCAACCATGAACACTGACCTCTATGTCATTCTTTGGTCTTCAACTCTATTTTCTAACTAGATATTCTTAGGACAAATAGTGGTTTAAATTGCGTGAACGAAAACTTAATTATAATTATAAAACTCATTAAGTAATTACTTTGCTTCAAGTCATCAAGTGTGGCTCCTTTTAGCATTAGCTCGAAAGATATGCCACAATTACAGAGAGTTGTGGTCAAGACCTCTAAAAATTTTGGCCGTTGTATAGCTCACGTGGTTTCCAGTGACAAGACTTTGCAAGGAGACTTCTAAATCCATGGCTTTACAAAAATCCTCATAATAATTGTATTCTTTTCAAAAAAATGTTTATTTCATATATGGTTATTATAAGTGTATGAATTATCTAGTAAAATAAATTATGTTGGTTGTTGATTGTCGTATTAGAAGAAAAAAGGACAAATGTTTTTAAAATGTCTCAAACTTGCCACAATTTGCTTTTATGAGTACTTTTCTTTCAAATTCATTCTTTTTATGGTACATTTTTGCCCTTCGGGATTTTTTTTCTATTAGCTAAGAGGGGAAAAATGTTCAAAAATTTTTCAAAATACCCAAAAAAGAATGAATTTGAAAGAAAAGTGCCACAAAAGCAAAAAAATTTGTTCGCTACCCACAAAAGCAAATGGTGGCAAATATGATACATTTTAAAAATATTTTCCCAAAAAAAATAATAAGGGGTCATATGAGTTTTCAATTACTTCCGAGTACACTATATTTTTTCAACCTAGCACACTCGGAGATATCCGAAGACATAATACTATTCTCAATACATTTAGTACACATACACTTATGGTATATAAGTAACCAACAACTACTATCTTCGACCTTTGTGGGATAGAGTGTTAGGGTAAAATGCTACGTACAAAATATCTTCATAAAAAATGGTAAGAAAGAGATGATGCAAGAGTCCCGTCATCACAGCCTTTTAGTAAATAAAACAAGTAAAATCATTGTGTAAATGAAACTGTTCTAAAAATGTGAGTCATGTTAACATGTACGTGTGTAAGTATATTATGTCTCACAATCTGATCATATGAACTGGAATTGAATAAAGTATAACGTGAGTCATGCTATTTGTTCTATTATAAGTTTGAATATTGTGTGCAAGCACACAAAGTATAGTTTCATCAATTTAGTTCAGATGTCCTTTCCAATCGTCATATATATAGATTGTTTTGAGCCATCACGAATGTGTCTCGGTTAAGTTCCCATTTTATTAGTAGACGTTAGACCATGAAACTGTCTACCTATTTCATCTTCAACTCTACTTTCCAACTACATGTTCTTAGGACATATTATTTTCGATTGCTTCCCTAGCTAGTTTAAATATGTTCTTTGTTCTTTTCAAGTCATCAAGTATGGCTCCTTTAAAGATTATAGCTCGTAAATATACAATATTTGTAGGAGGTTGTGGCAAAGACTTTTAAAATCCCTCGTCAGCGTGTAGCTAAGTTGGTTGCTGCTAGGAAATGAGATATCTAATATACTCCAAACTCGTGCGTGGTTAGTTTTGTCAAAGATTCAGGGATACAGATATTTAGAGAGAGAGCATCGTTTATTGTAAGTTTTGTCAAAGATTACGGGTTTAGACATCCTTGAATATTGTAAGTCTAGTAGTTGTTGTATTTGTCAGAATGAAAATATATATGGCACTAGATGATAATGAGAAATTCCAAACGAAATTCCTCGCTATGAGTAATTTAAATGAGACATTTTTTTTTTTCATTCATTTATTTTTACATATGTTTGATTTCTTTATTGGCTTCTACGAAACTAAAAAAAAAACTTTGCACGTCATTTTCATTCTTGTTATTAAAAATCTTTGGGCAATCCTTTTTAAATTTAAACAAATTAGATATACACATTTTTACATATATATCATTTCTTTATTTGCTTTTAAAAACGTGTGTTCCTTTTATACTAGAGAAATAAAGTAAAAAAGTGAAGTGATTATACATGTTTCCCGCTGTTCCATAATCTACATGTTTTTTGCCTCGTAGAAAATGGACTAGCTGAAAACGTAATACTATTATTAACACATTTGACCCACAAACATTATATGTATATTAGTTCCCACCAACTTCTATCTTAAGTCTATGTGGGATGAAATGTTATTAAAAGTCTCACAGACAAAAATCTCATGGATGAGGTTGCTTAAATAGTTAGTTTACTTCATTGAGAAGAGATCTGGTGAGAAGAAAAACTAAAATAAGAAGGATAAGAAGAATGTCTAGCAACACATTTCAAATCAGAGTGAGAGTTTTTAGGGGAGGTGCACCTAAATTTGTAGGTACATCTGAAATATGTGGTTGTGGTTTCTTCTTATCATTCTTATTTTAATTTTTCTTCTTATTTGATCACAACTCTACTTCACTTCCATTTGCTAATTTTTCATTTCATTTGCTGTTTTATAATGATCAGAATAAACTTGAACAATTTAATTGTTTCTCCCGTATTTCCTACAAAAAAACCTTTGTGGGATATAATGACATTATAAAAAGTTAGAAAATGTGTCCAAAGAAAAATGGTACTCGTAATAGTAGAAAATTAGTGCCTAGATGCATAACAATGAGCGAGACATCAATATAAACCATGCTTGAATGTTTAGAAAGCTGACCTGTTGATTGAGTTTAATTGCGATTTGAGGACCATTCCCTACTCAGCCTCATATCGTTACAATACTAGCATCCTGAAATCGATTTTATTCACTTGGAGTTAGTTGATTTTTTTAAAGTATATAACAACAACATAAGATATAATTGGGCCTGAATATATAGAGCATGCATCACTTCAGCCCAAATATTGGAACCTTAGACCATGTACTTTGTGTACCTATTTCGTATTCAACTCTACTTTCTAACTGTATGTTCTTAGGACACGCACTCGCTTAAGTAGTGTGAACAACAACCACAATATCATCATAAGACAAACATTTCTCCTATTTTTGATTGCTTCCTAGTTTAAATCTGTTCATTACTTCTTTTCTAGTCATCAAGTATGGCTCCTTTTAAGATTAGCTCGAAAGATATGAAAATTTTGCATAAATTGTTGTCCAAGACTTTAATTCTTTTCGTTACGCGTAGCTCAGTTGGTTCCAAATGAGAAATAAGATTTGCAGAATCCTTGGTCTTTTAGATATTCTCTTAATATGATTTAGGAATTTAAAGAATTGTTTAATGTCGAGTATGGACCTATGTGTTTAGAAATCATTGAATATTCAAAGTCGATAAGTGTAGTGATTGACATATCGTTGTTGTGTATGTGTCTGAACACGTCAAAATGAAAATATATATGGCACTAAAGATATTCCAAAGGATATCCTCACCATGAACATTCAACTATTGAAAACTGTTAATGTCATAAAAGGTTTTGATATGTGTTTGAATTATCTAATATGATTTATGTTCGTTGTTGACTCTTGAGTTAGATTGAATGTGTATTTAGTTTGCACGTTGTGTTTTAACCAAAAATATTAAGATACACTTTTACATTTCAGTTGTTTCTTTATTAGCTTTCACAATTAGTTTTCCTTTATGTGAAATAAAAGATTACATTGGTCTCCACCAAAACATATTTTAAAATACCAAATTATAATTAAAAAGTCAAGAGTTTATATGAGTTCTGGACACTTTCAGTAGCTTCGAGATTTTTCAACCTAAAAGATGCTGAAATACCCGAAAACATAATACCAATCTCAATACATTTAACATGGGTACCCTTATAGTATGTAAGTAACCAACAACTTCTATCTTCGGTCTATGTGTGATAGTGTGTTATGATAAAAGGTTATAAAATACCCCTATCTTCACTAGAAAAATGGTAAGAAAAAGATAATTCAGGAGTTCTTAACATTTGTTGAAAAAGATAAATTATGTGTTTATAACAGGAAACATAAAGGCAACAGCTTGGATAAAAGAAACTATGATGATTTTTCAAAGATAAAAGTATTAGCGTTTACCTATCTAATTCGTTTATATAGAAATCTATATGTTGTTGTATAAGTTACATGTTTGATCTGGTCATGAATACAATTCCATGTTGTATTGTGATACTTTGAAAAAAAAGAAAAAAAAAAAAAGTGTGGTGCCGTTCTTAAAAAAATAAAGAAATAAATAAATAATCTATGTTGTATTGTGATACTTGTTTAGATTTGTTTAAAAACTTGTTCGGCCGAGTACAGATCACTAAAAGCATTTTTTGTTAGGAATTAGAAATTCCAGGTATTAAAGAGTCGGTCACCTCAAGTATATGTAATCGTTAGAAAGCTCGTAGTCGTAGTTCTTTTAAGTTAAGTAGTATTTAGTTAAGTAACACCGTGGAGGACGGACGGGTCTTTACCCACTGTATGCCTGATCCACAGCCCGTTGTGTGGCATTTTATTGTAAGACTATAAATACTCTCTAACTTCCAAGGTAGAGAGTTGGAGCTCATAATAATATCTTTCACTTTCTCTCACTAAGTTCCCTAAACCTCTAACTTTCTCTCTCTAGAATTCCACTTATACGCCCACTTTGTGTTATGGTTTGATGTGTATGTGAAATCCAATATCCTACAATTGGTATCAAGAGCCATGGTTAGATCATATCGTGCACATCTTTGGATTTCTAGTGGTTTTTAGGTGGTTTTTGAGTTTGAAAAAGTTTAGTGGTTTGTGCATCATTTGGTTGATTTCTTGTGTTAAAGCTTGGATTTTGTTAGTACTTTTATGTTTAGAATCATCACAAGTGTTTAGGTTTTCATTTGGTAAGCTTGAATCATCTTGGTTGGGTTGTTTTTGGATTGAAAAGTGATGTTTATGTGGTTTTTCTTGCTAGCGACTTGATATACGGATCTCTTTCTTCGTAGCGACTTGCTTCACAATTTTGTAGCGAGTTACACTTTTGGAGCTAGCGACTTAGACCTAGCGAATAACAGTACAAGTAGTGGACTCTCCACTACGGGTAGCGACTTGGTGGTAGCGACTTGGTCTGTAGCGAGTTGCTCTTTAGCGACTTGAATCTTTAGCGACTTGAGTAGCGAATTACTGCCAAAATTTTGCTAGCGACTTGAGGCTTAGCGAGTTACTACTTAGCGACTTACATTTGTTTAGCGACTTGGGACTGTAGCGACTTGGTGGTATAGCGAATTAGGTGCTAGCGACTTGGTGCATTATCTTCTAGCGACTTGGGTGATTTTTTTACGGTTTTCTCTTGATTTAGTAAAATCCCGTGAAAGAATATATTTCCCGGTTTAATCATAGAGTTATAAAATCCCATATAATCTGTTAACATGTCTACCAACGTTCCTACTATCATCTCCATCTGTTCGAGGATGTTCAAGCAGTTGGTTCAGATACTCGTCCACCCATGCTTGACAGAACTGACTATGACTCTTGGGCTCAACTAATCAGATTGTACTGTCTTGGAAAGGAAAATGGTATCAACATTCTCAAATCCATTGATGAAGGACCATATCGAGTTGAGACGACTAGAGATGTACTTGATTCTGCTGAAGATGGAACTCTGATTTACGGAATGGACCGACCAAAGATGTATGATGAGCTTGATGATAAGGAGAAAAAGAGATTCGATGCTGATATCACGGCTTCTAACATTGTTCTTCAAGGTCTTCCTAAATACATCTACAAGCTGATCAATCACAACACCGAAGCAAAGGCAGTATGGGATAATGACAAGATGCTTCTCTCGTGTTCGAATTAACTATGGAAGACAGAGAATCACAACTCTATGACGAATTTGAACATTTCAAGATGAAACCAGATGAGAGTGTCTATGAGTACTATGTGAGATTTCATAAGTTGGTGAATGATATGAGGAACATCAGAATGACTATGCCTAACATTCAGCTGAACTCTAAATTTGTGAACAACATGAATCCCGAATGGCACAAGTTTGTCACCTCTGTGAAGCTCACTAAAGGATTGAAGAATACAAACTATGAGCAACTCTATGCCTTCCTCCTTCAGAATGAGAGACATGCCATGTTTGAAAAGAGGATTCTTGATCAGTTCAAAGGTCAGGGAGAAACAAGCTCTACAAATGATTCAACTGCCTTTTTCACAAATGATGGGATTACCACCAATGCTTCTCAAGTTGTACCCACGAAAGATGATAATCACAAACCCATTTCTGATCCAAGGTTCAAGCAACCTGATGCAAATGCTGTCATGGAACATTTCATCACTCAACTGACACTCATGGTTAAAGAGAACATGACACTTTCACCTCACACCAACAAACTTCACACCTGCAATGAGATCCGAACCGCCTCCAATCTTCACAACCATGCTTTGATCAGAGATGGGAAAATTATGGGGCAGTCAGTTCAAGAAAGGCAGTTTGATCAAGGAAGAGGTGGAGCTGGTAGAGGTTATGTTGGAAATCAGAATCGAGGAAGGAATGGTATTCAAGGTCAAGCTAAGCCGATCAAATGTTATAACTGTGGTGGTGAGGGACACATTGCAAGGAACTGCACATCTCTAAAGCGTCCACAGAATGCTGATTACTTCAGAGATAAGATGATGCTTGTACAAGCTCAGGATAATGGTGCTGCTTTGGATGAAGGGGAATTGTTGTTTCTAGCTGAGGGCAATGCCAAGACCTATGATGCAGATGTGGATGAGCAGCCTATTCAGGAGATAGGTCACAATCATCAAAATGCCTTTCAAGTCGCTGATTGTGATGCATACGATTCTGATGTGGATGATGGACCCTATCTGCACACACAATCTTTATGGCTAGCATTTCTCCAATGGTTTCTCCCAAGGTCTCCTCTTCACCACAAGTTGACCCATCCAAAGACAAACTCATCTCAGAGGTACTAAAACTATACGATGATGCTGATGTGCAAAAGATGCATGACAAAGTACTATCAACTGAAACTATTGAATCAAATATTGAAAATATGGGTAATATCAATGTTGTCCCATATGATCAATATGTGAAACAAAGTGAAAGTGAAGTTGTACCAAGTGATGCATCTCCTGCAGTCAACAATGACTATATTTTTTATGAATACACTGCATGTGCCCCTGATGATTCCGTAATTTCTGAACTAAATGCCTATAAAGAACGTGTTGCTATTTATGAACAACGTGCAAAATTTGGGTTGACCACTCGTGAGGTGAAATGGATGACCAAGTGCGCATAATCATTAGAAAAGTAATTTTAGAGAAGAAGTATTAAAACAAGAGTTAAATTCCTTGCAAGAAAAGCTTTCTAAAACTGCGAAGCAAAAACAAGAACTTAAAGAAAATGTGAAAATGCTTAAGCAAGAATTTAATGCAAAGGAATCAAAACTCTTGAAAGATTTTTCTAATCTGAAAACTTTGAAAAACAAACTTGAAAACAAGTTGTACATACAAGGGAACATCATTCAGACTGCTCACATGATCACTAAGCATAGGGTCTTAAGCGATAAGCATAGCATTCCCCTTGTTAAGGAACCAAATCCAGAGGTCATTAAAAGGGCTAGAAATGCTCATAAGGTTCTTTATGATGGCAATGAAATCCTTAAACCTAGACAGAAACCTAGTTGCGTTGAGTGCACTGAGGAAGATAAGAAATCCGATGAAGTCACTAGGGAAAAGATGAACAAGAAATTAGATGATCCTAAATGTAGAGAGAAGAAAATAAAGATCACACCCCATGATTACAAGAAGGAAAACTAGATTTCCTTGAACATGTTTAAGCCTCAGACATTGTTGTCTCCCGAACAAGTTTTCTGGAAAATGGATTTAGATAAGCAGAAAGCTGAAAATATTGTTGAAACAAACCCTCCCCTTTGGAAAATTCCTAGAGCGACTGTGTATCCTCCTAATACACCAATGCATCTTGTTCCTAGAACAATTGCCACTAAAAGCAAGACCTTAATTAGCCAATATGTTATATTTCAACTATTTGTTGATTTTGAGAAAACTTGAAAGAAAAGGATCACACCCACTGGTATAACTGAAGGGGAAAGGGGTTTTGAGCAAACTAAAGAATGCTATTTAAATGAGGTCATGCCTTTCTTTAAACAACTAAAAGATCAATTTGAGAATCTTAAAAAAGGGACGATTCGATATTAAAGAAATGGAAAAGGAATTTGATGCAATGATTGTTGAGGTTAGTGACTATGAGAGAGAATTAAAATATAGTGAGATTGAAAGGAAGAACTTGCATACACTGAATGAGAATCTGATTTCTGAATGTATTGCTCAAGATGTGTTTTTCACTGCAACAAATTGTTCCATTAATGCTTCTCAATTTCATGAATTATCTGTTGCTCTGAAAGTCTCCCATGATCGTGTCATTGAGTGAAACAACAAATTCAAAATTGCATGAGAAAATAGAACAGGATGATCATGATAACTTGGTCAAACATTATTCTAAATTAGAAGTTGAACATTCTTCTTTGCAATTAAAACATCAACATCTCAAAGAAAATGTTAAAACCTCAAATATCAAGACATCCTCTGATGGTCCTGAGTTTGATGCACTTTTTGAAATTAGCAAACGTGATGAACAAATTCGAGCTCATTATAACACAATCAAAAGATTGAAAGCCTAAATTTCACAACTGAAAGGTGAAAAGAAGGATGTGACTGGTTCCCATATGCCTCCACCTTTAGATTCTCAGAATTTCCAACTTCAAAACATAATTGATAACTTGCAAAAGGAAAATGATTGTTTTAAAGCTGAAATTTCAAAGGTTAATGATCAAAACAAAGAGTTATGTGATTCATTTAAAGTTAATCATGATAAACAAATTGAAAAGATAACTTCTTTACTTAACGATATTGAGAATCTGAAGCGTGAGGTGAAAGTTGCCAATCCCCAATTGCAAATACTGTTCCTAAGGTTTCTGCTTGTGATAAATATGCTATCGATATGTTATATATTCCCCCCCTATTAGGAATAATGAACTTGCACATAAAGCATATCTCTCATACCTTAAGGAAATTTTGAAGGGTCTCCGTGAGATTGTTGAAGATGAAAGATTAGAAAAACCTTTTGATAGTACTATAGCCTATGCCTGCATGGATGCCAAACGATCTCAGGAACTCTTAGAGTATGTAATTGTCACAAGTCTGAAATCGAGCAATAGGCGAGATAGAATAGTTGTGCCTTGTTCTATGCCTAAAGCCAAGCATGTGACCCTTGATATGCCTTGTTCCATGTCAAAATTCAAGCAAGCAACCTTTGATGTGCCTCCTAGAATTTCAGATCCCAGCACTTCTAGACCAGAAATGCAGAAAGTAGTGAAACCATGTAATGTTCCCATCGTTACTTCTACAGATGTTAAGATTGACACTAAAGTTAGCGGGTCAAAACCTAGAAGCAATGCAAAGAAGGATAGGATTACGCAAACTAAAAGTGTTAATGATAAGGAAGTGAAAGAACACCATAGGGACAAGAAGTTTGATTTGAACAAAAAGAATCGTGTTAGTTCTAGTATTAGCTCTAAGCTTACTGAAATTAATTCGAGGCCTCATGTTGTCTGCAAAACATGTAAAAAATGTTTATTTTCTGGTAATCATGATAAATGTGATGTGTTACTTCTGAGATCTAAGATTCATAACCCAGTTAAGAAAGTTTGGAGAGCAAAACAGATTAAGCAATCCTGGAAACCTACAGGGAATGTGTTTACAAATGTAGGATTTCAGTGGAAGCCCACAGGTCGAATATTTACGAATGGCAAACCTTACCCCTCAGCTAGATCCACTATGCCTAGAATAGTGCCTGTTAAGCTTTGGATGCCAACTGGTAGAATAATCCCATTAAGCACAAAATGCCATTTGACTAAGTCCGATGCTTCTACTAGTTCAGCTCCTAGGAATAATGCCATTGCATCTAGGGTTTTTGCTGATTCAAAGATTGTTTGTGCTAACCAAAAGGAACCCATCAAAGACGTGGGGATCCAATGTTTCCAATTCTCTGTCTTCGTCTGTTGTCCAAAGCAGGTCGTACAAATCTTCCCTTGGTATTTGGATTCGGGCGGCTCTAAACATATGACTGGGCTCTTAACAATGACGTCTGTTCAAATCAGTTCAGGCCTCGTACTTCATCATTATGGCGTCTGCGGATAACACTTCAGGCCCCGTTCTTCAAAGAAAAGAGAGGTGTATGCTTCAGTGCGCTTTATCTTCAAAAGAAGAGAAATCTTCATGTTTATGACCATTATCATCGACATTCTTCATCAACAAGCTTCATGTTTTCCCACGCTCTATCAACCCTCAAGTGGATCTACGTTCATTGGTGTTTATTCTTATTCACTTGTTCAAGTCAAAACTGGCAACTTAGGATGCAATTTTTGAGGGTGAGAAGAGTGTATATACTACATGTTGATGGATGCTTGATCTATGGTCGTATGACTCTCCTTCAACGCCTAATGCTTCACCTACTAAGGATAACTGGGAAGATATGTTTGATGAGTACTTTCAATCTCCAACGAATGTTGATCATCTAGTTTCTGAAGCTCATGCTCCGGTTTCTACTGACTCAACAGGTTCACCATCTAAGAAGTACTTCTCAGAATTCTCAAGAAACCTTATCTCCAATTACTTCACAAGGCGTTGATAAAGACTATCATGATGTTGTAGTTGCACTATTGAATAATGATCCGCTCTTTGGTATATCTTTGCCAAATCTTCACGGATTATTGTTCCTCTCATGGTGCACGTTATAAATCAACCACATGAACATTAAGGAAAATGACTACCTCATCCGCTCGAAAACATTATTGGTGAATCTTCCAGATCAGTTTCTACATGTATACCTTAAGGAAGAATGCATTGATGTTGAGGAATCATTTGCTCCTGTTCATTCAGTGGGTCAATGTACATCCGATTGTATGTTTATTCACGTGTTGGACATTTGACACAAGTTGATTACTTCAGAGTTAATCATTTATCACTTATTTAAGATTGAAGTTGACCTTCACAAAGGCGTGTTCTTATTTGATAACTTGCTCGGGCTTAATAATTTGAGTTGAAGACTTGGTTTATCTAGTTACCAATGGAGTGGATGGTTGAAGACCTGGTTAACTATCACTATTAGGAGTTACGTTGTTTTACTCAGTGTCACATGCAGATGACGATGTGGATAATATCAAGAGGTGTTAATGTCTCATACTTTGTTTGAGTGTGAGTACTTAGAGATGTGCTTGAAGCATAGATTCTCGACACCGTTCTTCCATCTTTAAGTGCAAGCTTAAGACACAAATGCCGGGAATTCGACTTCAGTTTCAAGTTTGGTATATCGGGTTTTTCTTCAACAAAGGGTCACTTCAAATTGTCTACATATGGGTTGATAAAGATAGTCAGAGATAGTTTATGTAGCAGTTGATTCTCACAGGATTCATTTGGGCTATTTGAGTTCTTCTCACAAGATTTCAAGTTTATGGATATATTATGTTGTGCTGATTCTGAGGTATCAAAACCATTTGGAGGAAGGATATATTATTCCAACTATTTGGGGGAAGTGGTCTCTAGAGACCTTTGGTTTTTGTTACTTCAGTGTTCAGTTGGAAGAAATGTGAGAAGAATATTTGGAACGTGAGATGATACTGCCTATCGACATCTTATATACGGTTTATGATAAAGTGCTTCCGGTTATATGCACAACATGTTCACTTGATCGAGCTAATTCAGCTATTTCAGAGTTGACATCCACAGAGATGATTAGTGACTCAACATGTTACATGGATGTCATTGTCTCTACTCTTGTTGGGTACATGTGTACATTATGTGCTGATTGGTTATATCTTATATAACTAGAATGCACTTGGTAAAATGAAGATGTTGATATATTGTTCCCCTAAATAGACAACTGGTCAATCTCGAAGAGTAAGGTGTACATCGGGATGCACAACAGGTTCATGTGATCGGTCGTAATCAGTTAATCCGGATTTGATAACCAGACGATCAATGGTTCAACTTGTTACTTCGGTGTTCTCGTGTTCTTCGTGGTGCCGAGCTTCAATCAATGAGACCGCTTTGTAGTCAACTCTACTTCTTAGGGAAATGGTCTTTATTCGATGTTTTTCGGTTTGGGGGGAAGCTACCAAAGATTCAAATTGAGAAGGCTCATTTCCAGACGATTTTCTTAGAAGCCTCGAATGCTTTGGTGGCGAAAGTTTAAGAGACGTTGATTCCTTTCTTCTACAACGTGCTGAACGATATATTTATCTCGGTACTCATTTCATCATTCTCTTAAACTAATTTATCTCTTGTAAATATTTATTCGAAAAACAAAATACAAAATTATAAAACCTTCAAAAAATCAAATAGAAAAATATAAATCTTTCAAAATCCATAAAAATCTGAAAAAATTCGAAAATTCTTCAAAAATTATTGTCATTTTGTCATGTTTTTCTCGGTTCGATAATATCTACGGTCTTTGTGCTGTCATTCAAAGAATGACACGGGACTTTAGATGTTGTTCGAATTCTTAAAATATATATATATATATATATATATATATATATATATATATATATATATATATATATATATATATATATATATATATATATATATATATATATATATATATTTGGGAGAGAGAGAAACAATGGCTTACTGTCATTTCAGGCAGTAACCCGCTTTTCAAAGAAAGAACAGAGCCATGTTTTACCATGTTTTTCAAATTCCATGCTCTGATTCTATAAACATTTATCTGCTGAAAACTAACTGCTCTGAAAAATAATTCGGTCTCTATTTTTGATAATCATCAGGACTTATTTGTCAAAATCTCTATCTCTCAATCAACAACCCATGTCATTGATTGAGGGGGAGAATGATTTCAATTAAATTAAAAAGTTATTTGGCATTAAATTGTTTTCAAAAGATATTCATGCATGTTTTATCAATGGAGTTTAAAGTCTTAAAATCACAATTCTCCTTAAAAGCTTTCAAAATCAATTTAAATCTATAAGAGATCACAAATCTCAAATGATTTGATAATTGTGATCGGGGGAGAATGTGTGATTTAAATTGGATTTAAACTGATAATTCGGTAAATGGTTTTATAAGGATGTACATGCTGTCCTTCCCACATGTGACAAACGATTTCAAATTTTCAATGCACATGTTGAGGGGGAGCATCTATCTTAAACCTATGATTTGAAACGTGATCATTTATCTCAATGTGCAGGTTCCCTCTAGTATGTGCAAAACTCTTTTCAAACCTCGAGGCACATATTGAGGGGGAGCAAATTTATGGAAACCTCATCCTTCCCGGAAATGCTTTATCTACTTAATTTGATCAAGGAAGTGATGGTGATATCTTTTAGAAAATGGTAATCAAAGAAGTAATTTCTTCCTCTTGCCTCCGTGTGCAAAACGATTTCAAACATTTGATGCACATGTTGAGGGGGAGCTCTTATTCTAAAAATATCAAAAACAATTCAGGTACAAAATGTTTTGTCACAAGTATCTGGATTGATTTTCAAATGGTTTTCAATTGGTTCCAATGGTAGATGAACAATACCAAATAGACCGACCAAATTTACTTTATGTACGGTGATATAAGGATGATAAGGTTAGGTATTGGTTCCCATGATCCGCCAGAACCGGAGGGATCTACCCAGGGACAATCCACTAGTTAGTGTAGAAGTCCTTAGGTATGATGATAAAAGGAGAAAAGTGAGATATGGGAAGAGTGCGGACTGAGGCAGAGCAAGTACTGGAACAAACCCAACAAGGTTCTTGCAATGAAGTCTCGGTAAGCACTGAAGGGGTTGAAGAATTAAAAAAAATTGAATGAGAAAAAGGTGAAATCAAATAGCCCTCCATTTATTCAACCTTAGGGCAGAAACCGGGTTCAATTCATATGCTACTGATGGTATCATCGGTATTGAAGACAAGACGTCATGGACCCAGTGACGCACTGCACTTCAACTTCCCAAACCACTCAAGTTCCTCTTAAAAGGACTTGTTTCATTCTCACGGGGAACCGACATTATCTATCAACTTTCTCTTAGAGATTGTTGATATTGAAGAAGGAGACCTTCTCCCTAGTCTCCGGCACAGGAACCAAATATGCACAAAATTGAGTCTAGAGCCACGAGATCATCAATAAATCTCTTTAGGACACTTTCAATGAAGACTCTCTGTTTCACACAATGTGGAAAGAGAGATTATATCTTGAGTCCTACGCATTATCCTTGTGGTTTTGCCAGAACATCCGATTGATATGTGAACATATTCACAGTGAAGATGGAAAACCTTCTAGAGCCAACATCAAACAAGCTCCTGGTAGGTGGCATGTGAGATCTATTATATAGATCAACCATGTGACAACTGAACAGAAACAATGGGGCGATTCAATCTCTTGAATCAATCCTGGTTCAGGTTATGGATTGACGGATACCTTTGAAAACCGGTCTTTGTGCTTAAAAATTCTTTTCTTTAGCAAATCGACCGTGTACGGATATTTCAAATCAAAAGGTGTTTTATGATTGATAATTGATGTTCATTAAAACCTTCGTTGTATTGCAAAAACAATTTCTATTGTGCAATACACGATTGTCTTTCAAATCTCTTTTCATCAATCAGTGGACTTAAATTCGCTGGTTCACTCACTCCGTGTTGTCTTCTTTGAGATGTTCCGGTTTGAGAACAGCTAAAACAGCTGCGAAACCCTGTCAAGGAGATTCTTAGGAATCCTTCCTGATCACAGGCAGTACTTGTACTGATCAACGGAGAACCGTGGGCCGTGTACCCCAATTCAAAGAAAGTGATCAAAGACACTTTCGTGTGCTTTATTCCTAACTGTTTTATGCAGGTACATCCTACGTTTGCAGCTGATCAGAATGAAGCGGTCAATCCATAGCCGCATGCTCACACTACACATTCATCTCAAAAGAAATCATGATAAGTGCATCAATGACTCTGATATTTTCACTCCATGCTTCTGCTACGCTGCTGCCAATATCATGAATCAACGAAAGCTTCCGCTACTCTGAAGAGAAGATTTCATGATCCAGAATGTGAGCATGTCGGTCCGAATGTCACAACATCACATAGAACCAACACCACAACGAATGTCTCAGAGATTTTTAGTAGCTGATGATCTCAAAAGCTGGCTCAAATTTATTATCAAATGGATCAGTAAAAGACCTCCACTTGGAGTAAACCAACATGCAATGAGAAGAATCAATGACTACGAGCTTAGGAGCAAAGGACTACATCAAGAATGCAAGAACAATTTTTAATGTAATATCTATTTGTATTCAATGTAATTTTGGTACATGATTGAGGTGACCTCCCTTAGGGGGAGATTGTTAGGAATTAGAAATTCCAGGTATTAAAGAGTCGGTCACCTCAAGTATATGTAATCGTTAGAAAGCTCGTAGTCGTAGTTCTTTTAAGTTAAGTAGTATTTAGTTAAGTAACACCGTGGAGGACGGACGGGTCTTTACCCACTGTATGCCGATCCACCCCGTTGTGTGGCATTTTATTGTAAGACTATAAATACTCTCTACCTTCCAAGGTAGAGAGTTGGAGCTCATAATAATATCTTTCACTTTCTCTCACTAAGTTCCCTAAACCTCTAACTTTCTCTCTCTAGAATTCCACTTATACGCCCACTTTGTGTTATGGTTTGATGTGTATGTGAAATCCAATATCCTACATTTTTTGAATGCCCAATGTGTAAATTGTGAATGTACATATATTCATATGTCTTCGCGTATGCTTGAGATAGTTCTTCGCCTTGTAACAGTCCTTCGAATAATTGGTTTTAATATACATGAAAATTTGAAATTGTTCAATCGAGTTACTCAAAACTATATTAAGAGCAATTGAGCGGTCAATACGACCATCGTCCATCACTACTGTAAGTTTAGCACCAAATCTGTTTATCCTCTCATTACTTTACTTCACCGTGATCATTGCTAAAAACAATGTTAAGTTTGGTTGTGGTTCAAACCACGAGCCAATGAAGGCCACCACGAGCTAACCACTTACCGTATTAATTTCAAAGCATACACACGGCCCGCTAGTTCCGTCATAACAACCTTTTTAGTAAATTAAAACAAGTAATATCATTGCGTAAAGGAAACTATTCTAATAATGCGAGTCTTGCAAACATGTATGTATGTACATAAGTATATTATGTCTCAAAATCTGATATATTAATCAAAAAACCGTTTAAAGTACAATGGAATGTGGCCATATTGTCAGTTAACATGTATGCATTTCCACGTATTGGCTTATACGAAAAAAAAAGTGTGTTTCATCAAATTAGTCATAGATTTATTTTGCACGTCATTTTCATTCTTGTAATTGAAAATCTTTCGGCAATCCTTTTTCAATTTAATCAAATAAGATATGCACATTTTAATTCATTTTTACACATCCTTTTTCAATTTAATCAAATAAAGTAAAAAGTTAAGCGTTTATACCAGTTTTCCGCTATTCAACTTACCAGTCAATTTTTTTAGCTGAAAGAAAGTAGAGTAGCTGAAAACGTATTACTATTCTTAACACATTTGACTCACAAACACTATGTGCATATTAGCTCCCACCAACTTCTATCTTAATTCTATGTGGGATAGAATGTTATTAAAAGTCTCACAGACAGAAATCCCATGTATGAGATTGCTTAAATAGTTAGTTTACTTCACTTCTATTTACTAACTTTTCATTACATTTGCTATTTATAGTGATTTGAACAAATTTAAACGATTTAATTGTTCTCTACTCTTTCTTAAAAAATAAAAATTCTTTTTCTTCTTATGCTATCGGATACTAAAGATTAAAAATATTTTTCACCAAAACATGTTTTACAGCAAACAAGTTGTGCATTTAAACTATGTGGGATATACTGACATGACAGAAAGTTAGAAAAAGGTGTCCATAGAAAAATGGTACTCATGATAGTAGAAAATTAGTGTCTACGTGCATAACAAAAGAAGGAAACATCAATATAAACCGTGATTGAATGTTTGGAAACCGACTTGTTGATTCAATTTATTTTTTTTTGAGGATCATTGCACACTCGGCCTCACTTCGTTACAATATCGACATCCTGAAATCGTCCTTTTTTAGAATAAGTAAGACGATCTCAATATGTAGAAAATGGTCAAACGGGTGAAAGATGTAGAATACTATTGTTATAGAGTAACATATATGTAGTTTTCGGAATAACATGTACGATAGAAGAAAAATATCTTAAATAATTAAGAGTTCATATGAGTTATCCGGCAGTCACAAGGCGAAAAGTTAAGCTTTTTTTATTATTATTATTATTATTTTTTTAACTCAACGGATGGTGATCACCATGAAAACATCATATTATTCCTAGATATATAACACATGCATACATTATGGTCATGGGTGGATTTAAGGGGGGTCACAGGGGTCATGAGCCCCCTTTGCGAAAAAAAATTGTAGTGTAACTTTTCTAAAATATCTGGCCTTTTTTGTAATTTTGCCCCCCCCCCTCCCAATTACCAATTTGTAGTGTAGCTTCTAAAAATTATCAAAGTGTGCCTTTTCGAGAAAAAATTTATGGCTCCGCCTTATGGTAGAAAAATGCTATATATTCCTACTAAAACATCCTACAAATCCGCCTACTGACAAGATCTGTCATGTGGGAGAATTGAAGGTTTAGATGCGGAGACGGAATGAGTGAAGAAAAACTATATAATATTATTGCGTATAGGAGGATTAGTAGGATGAAATGGTAGAAGATTGTAGCAAAGCTCATTATGATATATTAGTTACAAACAATTTCTTTCTCAAACCTATTTGGGATAAAAAGGAAGAATCGAATGTTAGAAAAGGTCCGCATTTAAGTACATGTAAAGATGGAGCTATATATCAAGTGTTAACCTTACATTGGTAACATGTGTGTTTTATCTTGTGTGGGGGTTCGAATGAGTCCAACAATGCCGGGTCACGTTGGGTCGAGCCAGTTTAAATATTGTCTTTTACATTTTTCATTAAAACGCAATCTGTAAGCTGGTCATCGTTGTTGGTTATTTGTTGGAAAACTATAATCCCACTAATCTTTGTATGAAGATTAACAGGTTTTTTACTCCTGTGTTATGGCTTCAAGTCGACACACAGCATGAAGACCCAAAGGAATAAAGCCTGTAGTTTCTGGTTTGGGCCAAGCCCCAAACAAACCCAATAGATGGCAGTTACATAGTAACGGTTATTTAGATTTTAGGTTTTTACTGAAACGGTATAACTCATCCATCACATCGTTTCATCCAGTATTTATAGAGTAGGAATTTGTAAACATTTGTTAACCCTTTTTTCATTTATCAATATCAGTTTTAGGGTTCAACCCATATCTTCCTGTTTCTTTTATTGATTCTTGCATGAATGATGTACATGAATGTTGTTTGATCATATCGATCTTGGAAACCCATCAAAACCTGCGTAACAGTGGCATCAGAGCCTAGGGGATCAAACAACATCCACTCATGTTTAATCATCACTCAAAGAAACAAAACTACCATGAAGGAAGCCATGCCGGTTACAACACCAAATCGGTGGTTAACCTAGAAGAAAGCAACCATGGAATTAATGGATGCATTTGAAAGGCTTGTTGGTTTTTCTCTTTTACCAACAAAATCCATGAGATACTTGGCCTGTCAAAAACATGGCGCGAAGATCAAACCATGCTACAATCAATATTTTTGGACGACTTCAATTGCTATGATAAGCACTGCAAGGGGATCACTTTTTTGGAACAGAAGGACATGTTTAAAGGCAAGAATGCCAGGCGAGAATGCCATAGAGATCGACAAGATCCTGTGATCAAACCCTATTAAATAAGCAGACAAGAAGAACAGTCAAGATTGAGCATTTTATTTTATTTTTGATCTTTAATAACAAGTATCAATAAACTACAAGATTGAAGGAAGGCATGGGCAAGAAGAATCAAGAACAAGAAGATTGAGAATACAAAGATTAATAAGATTAGGGAGGAATATGTTGGAAAACTATAATCCCACTAATCTTTGTATGAAGATTAACAGGTTTTTTACTCCTGTGTTATGGCTGCAAGTCGACACACAGCATGAAGACCCAAAGGAATAAAGCCTGTAGTTTCTGGTTTGGGCCAAACCCCAAACAAACCCAATAGATGGCAGTTACATAGTAACGGTTATTTAGATTTTAGGTTTTTACTGAAACGGTATAACTCTTCCATCACACCGTTTCATCCAGTATTTATAGAGTAGGAATCTGTAAACATTTGTTAACCCTTTTTCATTTATCAATATCAGTTATTAAGGGTTCATCCCATATCTTCCTGTTTCTTTTATTGATTCTTGCATGAATGATGTACATGAATGTTGTTTGATCATATCGATCTTGGAAACCCATCAAAACCTGTGTAACATTATTAATGTTGCGAATTTGCTTTAGCAAAACAATTGATATAAGATACGATTTGGAATGTATGCATTTAGTTTGAAGTTGTGATGATTAGATATTTAGTTGTTTCAAAATCTTATCCGTCGATCACTCGAAATTTTATATACAAGATGATCCACTTACCGTATCGCTCTCGAAGCAAAACTTTTTAGTAAATTTAAACAAGTAAAAACATCCCATAAATAAAACTGTTCAAAAATATAGTCGTATGAACATGTACGTGTGTATGTATATGTATCAAAAATATAGTTGTAATGTGGATTATGGACCTTTAGATTTAGACATCCTCGAATATTCAGAGTCAATAAGTATCTAAAAGTGATAATTGAAATAGTAGTTGTTGATTTTCACTATCGTTGTTATATTTGTGTTAGATCACATTTGAACGAAAATACATATGACACTAGCTAGATGAAAATAAGCTGTTCCGAAGTATCTCCTCGTTTTGAAATTTCAACTTTTATTAAAATATATTAATTTCATATATGGTTATAATCAACGTTTTAAAAACTGGGTTTTTAATTAACCCGGTCGAGTTACCGGGCGCCGGTTAGACCGCCGGGTCAACCCGGTTTTTCATTTATTATTATTATTTTCGACAAGGTCAACTAGTTCGACCGTCAGGTCAACCGGTTCGACCGCCAGGTCAACCGGTTCTACCGCCAGGTCAACCGGTTCGACCGCCAGGTCAACCGGTTCGGCCGCCAGGTCAACCCGGTTTTAAAAAAAAATTGAAAAAAACTAAACCCGGCGGGATTTGAAGACCCAGGTTGACCCGGATAACTAAAAACCTGGCGGGTCTAGCCGATTAACCCTGTTTTAGAAACTCGGGTTTTTTTACCCGTTTTTGTGGCTGGAAACCGGTCCGACCAGTTAAACCGGCCGGGTCAACTCGGGTTTGAAAACATTGGTTATAATAAGTGTACGAATATAAATGAGATTGATGTTGGTTTGTTGACTCTTGAGTAAGATCCTACATGTATATAAATTAAAGACAAAAATGCATATATATCTCTCCTAAAGTGAATAATTACATATATATATCTTTTGTACAAGTTGTTTATGCACATAGTACAATGGTTTTTATACATGCTTTGGATATATATGCAATTTTGCATTTTCGGAAAAATATATATGCAAAAGCCCTATATTTTTGCATGTTGCATATTAATAAGATACATTTTTACGTATATATAGTCTCCACCAAAACATGTGTTAAAGTACCCAATTAAAAGAAAGACCGAAACATGTTTTAGAGTCCCGAATTAAAAGAGAAAAAAAGTTGAGAGTTTATATGAGTTCTCGAAACTTCCTAAATTTGCCAGATTTTTTCAACCTGGAAAATTGTGAAATTCACGAAGACATAATACTATTCACAATACAATTAATGTGCATACACTTGTGGTATATAACTAACCAAGAACTTGTATCTTCGGCCAATGTGGGAAAGAGTGTTAGGATAAAAGGTTACACAATATCTTCATTTGGTGAAAGAAAGATATGTTACATGGAACATCAAATGAAGTTTAGAAGCAACTAATTTTATGTACATGAAAAGAAAGAAAGAATAAATAATGCATGAGTCACAACATGAAGGTAACAATTTGGATAATATGAAATTATATGTTGTTATAAGTTATAACTCTAATATTGAAAGATCACAATTTTATATACTTTCAAGCAATACAAAATGATATTCACTAGTAATAGCGCACTTGACGTTTGTTTACAGTTGGTCTAAAAGTGCAATGCATGTAGCAAAAATAAACCCAAGTTATAGAATGAATAACTACTATTTGTAATCACGGCGAGTAAAGAACATGAGATGTTGACTACTTAAATTTCTTCCGGTTCTTGAGAAAATGGCAATGCTTGGATCGACATTCTTTGTCCCGGTTAAGAAAATAACAAAATCTAGCCCATCTTAAAAACAAAGATTAAAAAAGAACGAACAACACTTAGAGTTAAAGAACAAGTAACTAAAATTTCAAACTTTTAAGCCATCTTTATTGCGAAAACATATAAGATACACCACACTTAAACGAATGACCAAGTTTGCATTCACGTATGCAAAGTATAGCAATGGAGCTAGCATGATTTAAATGGTTAGTGGGTGCTTGGAAACTTATATTGTTTAATCCTTTAACAAGTTGATAATGACTCACTTTATCGGAACATCGAAACTTTATAATCATGACGTTAGGCCAAAATAATCACATAATCAAATTTATAACAGTAATCCAGCAAGAAAAAGGTACATGTTCTGCAAACCAATTGTTCTCCTCAATGGTTTCCTTTAAATCAGCGTTTCCATTACATTTTCACTGTTTTCTCGATCCTCGTTCTAGTTGGTAGATTCTCGATTAAGATCCCCTTTGTGTTACCCTTCACACCCACCATATGCAAGTGTTCCTGATCAGCCATCTCCATTCCTCTAACCATTTTTACAATTCATAAAAGAAAGAAATGTTTTCATTCATGGCAAGTTTCACAAACGGAAATCACTGAGATTACATAAATGGTTAATTTGCTTCAATTCCATATGCTATGTGTAACGACCAAACACGTTATTACTGTATATCAAGTAACAAATTTCCAAACATTAATCCATATACGTTATAACTATTCTCATATATATGCACAAAAGTGATGTTTTCCAATGTCAAAAATGTTTTAAGAAATACGTAGTTTAAGTCATTTCATTTGCTATGTATAAGGATCAAAACAATATTGAGTAATATGATTTCTCAACCTTTAGTCATTTTTTACTGACCTAAAAAATATTTAAAAAGTTCCACCAAAACATGTTTTATAATTAAAAGGAATACGAGAAAAAAAGTTTGAAGCTCATACAAGTTTTCCTGCCGATAAACTACCAGAGTCGTACAAATTAAATTAGTAAGAATTCAAGAAATTAATCAGCATGAAAACATTATACTATTCAAGCACATGTTACCCACATAGACTAGGGTACATAACTAACCAACAAGTTCTTTCTTCAATCAATGTGGGACAAAATGTTAAAATAAAAAGTTAGAAAAGTCTTCATATCATATAAAAGATTTTTATGTACATGGAAAGAAAGAGACATAATGCAAGAGTTATCAACAGTGGGTGAAAGAACTATTTGTTACATGGAACTTCAAATTGAAATTTAGAAGCAACTAATTTTGTGTTTTTGGAGCACAAATTATGAAGGGAACATGTGCTCTGAAAAGGAAAGATTGCAAATGTTAAAGCATTGAACTAAGACATCCTGTGATTTTTTCGAAGAACAAGGGGTTAGCTAATACTTATCTAAACTCATTCGCGAAGAAATCTAAAATATCGTTGAATGAATTACGTTTTTTGGTCCTGAACGTTAAAGTATTTTTCTCATTATGATACTGTTACGGCCATGGGTTATTTAGCAAACTCATTATGCCGATCACTACAAATTTTTGAATGCTCATTGTGTATATTATGAATGTACATATTTCGGTTCGCAAGTAGCTAAGCAAAGTTTTCGACAAGCAAGCTTATCAGATGAGCACTTATGTCAAAATCGAAAAGTAAGCAGCTAGGCAATCCTTTATTATATACAGTTTTGATAACTTAAGTTATGTAATGTGTTTTTATTGCTCTAAAAAGATGAATCGATGTTCAAGTAGAAATGGATATTCGGCTTAATGGAATTTACAGCTGTTTGTGTAAGAGTATGTTCTATATTATGATGCTTGTTTGGTTTATTTTGGCCCTAGGTTAAAATCTTATCGAGTTAAAAAGAGTACTTATATCATCTTAATACAATTTTTTCTCATTTTTTCGATTGTTACGATATTTACCTATGTTCATTACGTATTTTATAGTCATGTATCTAGTGTAGCTCAACAAATGCATCAAATTTGCTCTCAGTTGATTCTGGATAAGAAAGGTGAATTCTAATATACTTGGTCTTGTAGGGATTCCCACAATAATTATACTCTAACCACGCACATGGTTTTTTTTAAGATTTAGAAATATTGAGCATCATTTTTTTCGGGTAACCATGGTTTCCTTTGGCCGACTAATCTATGAGGTGTGAACCCACCAACCTTTAGGCATCCTTGGATATTCAAAGTTGATAACTATCAAAACATAATAATTGAACATGATTAATTTTATTGTAAGTGGATATTAGCTCACTTTATAAGTTTGAAAACATGATTAATTTTATTGATAGAAATTAAAATATAATCTTACTCGTATTTTTATATTCAAGTCTAGATGTTAAAAGAGCATGACATTATTTGCGTTAATTTCTTTTCCTTTCTAATTTTGGCTCAATTAATACTCCACTATGATTAGATTGTTTAATTTGGTCACGTCAACACAATTGTGCAATATCTGATAAGGAAAAAAAATAAAAAAAAAATACTACTAAATAACGTTAAAAAGATTAAGAATTCATATTAACTCTGTCCATGACTGAGCCTAATGCTATGTATTATTAGCTTGCAAACTTCTCAAGCATTAGGTCAATCATAAAGCCGAAAGCGTAATACTAGTCTAATCACAAGGAACTAACATACACTATGGTATATTACTAACCAACAACTTTATTCTTCAAACTATGTGGGATAAAATGTTAGGATAAAAATTGGCATAGTTCTCTATATTAAGTATTCTGCTAACGAATTTTATGTACATGGAATATAAGAAATGCAATAGTCAAAAATCACACTCATGATTTGGGTTTCTCACAAAACAGACATACATAGCAAAACATAGAACGACAGAAAAAAGATAAGAAATCGTAATCTATGTTTTCATTTGATAAACTTTCAAGCAATACAAAATGATATTCACCGGTAACATCGCACAAAATGTTTGGTTTACAGTTGGTCTAAAACTGCAATTTATGCAGCAAACATAAACTCAAGTTATAGAATGAATAACTACTTAAATTACTTACGGTTCTTGAATTACCTTCATAGGATAGCTTTGCTTGGATCGGCGTTCTTTGTCCTTTGTTAAATTAAAAATATCCCTATCTGCAACTCCAGTTACTAGAAAAAGAAGATAAAAAAACAAAGAAAAAGAAGATAAAAAAAATTGAACATCATTTAAAGTTAGAGAAAAAATGTGATAAAATTCTCAAACCATTAAGCCAATATTATTGCAAAAACATATAAGATACACGACACATTGCAAACCATTTCAAATAGTTAGTGGGTGGTTGGATATAGGTTTTGATATTAGTGTTGGTAAAACATTATGGAAAGAAGCATACTATTGTAGATGTGGAAAAATGATGGGTCATATAAAGAGAGTTAGCATGATTCAAATGGTTGGGGTGTTTGGACATGCGTTTTGAATGGATCTTTTTAATTCGTTTATATAAAGAGATTAGCACCTCCTAACTGGAAACATATCTGGGGATTGTTTTTATCGTTAAACGAGTTGCTAATGACTCACTTTTTCCGAACATCAAATAATAATAATAATGACGTTAGGCCAAAATAAGCACATAATCATTAATGTAACGAAAGTTCAGTAGCAAGAAAAGGCTAATGTTCTGCAAACTTATTGTTCACCATTAGTTTGACGTTCCTTAACTTCTTCATTGTTTTCACGATCCTCAATTTTTGGAGGTAGATTGTCAATTAAGATCACCTTTGCTTTATACTTCACACCCACCATATGGAAGTATTCATGATCATCCATCACCTTTGCTCCCCGGTTTTAAACCAGTTTCTTTTACGGTCACGCTTTTCAAATCGGCTTCATTGATTAAATAAACGATACTAGGTTAGTTTAACATTATGAAAGGAATCATACTATTGTAGATGTGGAAAAATGGTAGGTCATATAAGTTGGGTAAGGGATGAAAACGGGTTCCTTTTGAATAGGCGGTTTCGGTACAGGTCAAAGCATGCCATTATCTCTTCTTCTCGGTACCGATCCACTTTTTGTACACTCCTAGTTAAGTATGGACTTTGACCCAACCAATCCAACAAAGGTGAAACACACCCGAACTAGAATTTCACATGGATAAGTGTTAAGTAATATGATATTTTTTTTTCTTAAGCATTTGCTCAATTACAGGTTGAGCCTTTTCAACTTATTTTCCCGACCCCGTCCCAACACAGGGACATACCCATGTAATCTGCTATATAATCATTTAAACTATACCAACCCCAAACTAGAAATTTTTGGCGTGTTGAAAGGATGTTTTCAAAAACATACTCTAAGAAGGCATCACTGATGTGAAAGATGGTGCACTGTAGATATATACTTGCACTAGTGGCATCTAGGATCTTTAAACCATATTTTTACCATCCTCGATAAGAATAGAGATAAATGAACTTTGGTACTTTCTATATAGATCTTGCCCAAAAGAATCACTACCTACATGCGTAACATTCAAAAATAAAGTAATTTCCACCGAAACATGTTTTACGGTGAACCGATTTCAAAAATTGTTAAGAGTTCATATGAGTTTTCAGGCATCACAAACACGGAAACTTAAGTTTTTTAACTCGCCGAAGTTATGATTGACTGAAAACATCATATTATTCTAGACACATAACATTCACATACATTATGGTATATTAGTCGCAAACAATTTCTCTCTCCAACCTATGTGGGATAAGATGAAATAATGAAGGTTATAAAATGTTTAAGCTTTGTCATTTGTACTTATACTCATAGAGAGTAAAATGTTTACTTTTTAAATTGTTTCAATATGTGTTGGAATTATGGATGAGACACATTTTGGTTGTGGAGCTAGACTAGCGGTTTATTTTGCACCTCATTATTGTTCTTATTAGAGCCGGCAATTAGACCCAACGGGTCTAGATGGGTTTATATGGAAAAGTGGAACTTATGCGTTAATGTTTGGCTAAATACCTCATTTGTCTAATTGGGTCACTTCTAAAGTTGTTAGAAGAAGTATGTTGGGTTTACCCGGTTTGTTAGACTAACGTCAACATACAAGTTATCACTTTTTGTATATACTCATTTAGATCCGTTGGTTCTAGATTGCCAACTCTAGTTCTTACCAATCTTACCCGAATTTTTGTGCATTTTAACCAAAAACAATAAGATTTAGGCAATGTCAACATACTGTTGCTTTTGAATTGCTACTATATAATGTTCCCAGTTCACCTAAATATAGGCAATGCATTAAGCAGCACATAAAGTGATACTTTGTGTTTTCTGAGAAGGTTTAAGATAAATTCATGTATGAGGTTAGGGAAATACGTTTTGTAATCAACTTGAGTTTGCCATTCCTAACGACGAAACACATTGTGGTAAAACGATAAGTTACATTTTTTATTTTTATTTTATTTTAAGTGGTCACTAGCCATTTACATAGATGCCAAATAGGAAGTGATGTTTTCATTCATGACAAGTTTCACAAACAGGAATCACCATTGAGATTACATAAATGCATGCTTAATATACTTTACTTCCATTTGCTATATGTATTGATGGAAAACATTAAAAATATATATCAAGTAACTTTCACATATATAAATCCCAAACTATTCTCATACATGTGCACGAAGTGTTGTTTTTCAATTTCAAAAATGTTTTCTCACACTCAATTTTAGTCTTTCTTGATTAACTTCTAATATATCTTTCCCTCTTAAGCTATTTGAAGTAAAAGATTAGAAAGGTCTCCACAAGAACATGTTTTATGGCAAAAAATAAAACTAGACACAAAAAAGAGTTAATAGCTAATATGATACATAAGTGCCTTCCATATTTTTTTAATTCAGAAAGTGTTATCATATCTGAGAACATAATATTATTCTAGACATGCTTAACCCGCATGCACTAGAGTATATTAGTAACCAACAATATATTTCTTCGACCTATATGGGATAGAATGCTAGACAAGAAAGTTAGAAGATATTTTCATAAAATTTTGTAAATTTTTATGTAAGAGGCTTTTATGTACATAGAAAGAAAGTGACATGTCAGTTGGAACACCAGATTGAAGTTTAAAAGCAAATAGGTTATGTGTTTGGAGAACGAATTATGAAGGGAACATCTTGTATAATTAACATGAAACTATATGTTGTTATAGCTTCAAAAATGAAATATTGCAAATGTCTAAATATTGTATTAAAAGATTCTGTGAATTTCTAAGATAAAACGGGTTAGCGTCTACTTATCGATAGTGTAGAAATCAATATATCGCTGAATGCATTATATTTTTGGGTCATGAATGTTAAAGTATTTATGTATGTCGATACTTGTTTTGTTTGTTTTGGCTATAGGTTATAATCTTATTATGTTGAAATAAGTATTTACGTTAACATCTTTTTATAAAATAGCTAGGCTACACTTTTTATATTTGAAGATAAAATATATAGGTTTTATTCGTAGGGAGCTAGTTGAAAATATTTGTAAGCATATAACAACCAAACAAGATATAAATGGGGCTGAATATAAAGAAACATGCATCAACTCTACATTTTTTATCTTCCAAAACTTAAATCCAATAAATGGAGCTCTAACCGTCTGACCATGAAACGTTTTCTACCTACTTCGTCTTCAAATCTACTTTCAAATTATAGTTCTTTCGACATGCGATGGCTTAAATTGCGTGAATGACGACCAAATTTTCATCTTAAGACACTTTTTTTTGACAACCTCCTTGGTTTAAGTTCTTTCATTACTTCTTTTCTAGTCATCATGTGTGGCTTCTTTTAAGTTTAAAAAAAGGGTTGTTTAATTCAATTACATTGCTATTCATAGTAATCAAAGAAAAATGAAGTAAATTGTTTCTCACACTCTTTCTCAGTTTCCAAGTCTCTCTTGGGTAAGGATCTATTGAGAAGAGAAATTGAAATGAGAAGAATGAGAAAAAATATTAGCCACACATTTCAAATTAAAGAGAGAAATATAAGGGGAGATGCATATATATTTTTAGGTGCATCTGAAATGTGCGGTTGTGATTTCTTCTCACTCTTCTCATTTTAATTTTATTTCTCATTTGATCCTTACTCAGTCTCTCTTAAATAACTTCAAATATATTTTTCCCTTTTAAGCTATTTGTCGTAAAAGATTAGAAAGGTCTCCACAAGAACTTGTTTTATTGTAAAAAAATAAATAAAAGTAGATATAAAAAAGAGTTAAGAGCTAATATGCGTTTTCAAATACATACTTGCCTCCCGAATTTAATTTGAAGTCAAGAGACCGACATGTATTAGAGAACATGATATTATTCTTGACATGCATAACCCATGTACACTAGAGTATATTATTAAACAATAACATATTTCTTCAACCTATGTGGGATACAATGCTAGGCTAGAAAGTTAGAAGATACTTCCATAAAAATATGGTAACTGTTATATAAAAGACTTTTATGTACAAAAAAGAAAGAGACATGTCACTTCGTACACCAGATTGAAGTTTAAAAGCAACCACGTTATGTGTTTGGAGAACGAATTATGAAGGGAACATCTTGTAAAACACGAAATAAAAGGGCTAGTGTTTACTCATCGTTGTGTAGAAATCAATATATCGCTGAATGCATTACGTTTTTGGTTCATGAATGTTAAAGTATTTATGTATGTCGATACTTGTTTTGTTTGTTTTGGCCATAGGTTAGAATCTTATTATGTTGAAATAAGTACTTATGTTAACATCTTTTTATAAAAAAACTAGGCAATACTTTGTATACTTGAAGATAATATATACGGGTTTTATTCGTTGGGAGTTAGTTGAAAATATTTGTAAGAATATAACAACGAAACAAATACAAATGGGGCTGAATATAAAGAACATGCATCAACTCCACATTTTTTTTCTTCCAAAACTTAAGTCCAATAAATGGAGCTCTAACCGTCTGACCATGAAACGTTTTCTACCTACTTCGTCTTCAAATCTACTTTCAAACTATAGTTCTTTCGACATGCGATGGCTTAAATTGCGTGAATGACGACCAAATTTTCATCTTAAGACACTTTTTTTTGACAACCTCCTTGGTTTAAGTTCTTTCATTACTTCTTTTCTAGTCATCATGTGTGGCTTCTTTTAAGTTTAACTCGAATGATATGACAAATTTGTATAAATTTGTTGTCCAAGACTTTAATTTTTTTCGTCACGCGTAGCTTAGTTGTTTCCAATGAGAAATAAGATTTTCAAAATCCTTGGTCTTTTAAATATTCACTTAATAAATGTACTAAGTTTTGAAAATGATTTGGGAATTTAAAGAATTGTTTAATCTGGAGTATGGACCTATGATTTAGAAATCATTGAATATTCAAAGTCGATAAGTATCTAAACATGATTATTGACATATCGTTGTTATATATGTGAAAGACCACGTTAGAACTATAATATATATGGCACTGGCACTGAAGATATTTCAAAGGATATCCTCACTATGAAGTATGAACATTCAACTATTAAACTATGTTCATGTCATAAAAGGTTTGATAAGTGTATGAATTATCTATAATAAGATTTATGTTGGTTCTTGGTTATTGAGTTAGACCGAAAATGTATTTATTTTGCACATTGTGTTCTAACCAAAAAAATTAAGTTACACTTTTACATTCCGGTTGTTTCTTTATTAGCGTTCACAGTTAGTTTTCCTTTCTAACCTATGTGAAATAAGAGATTATTGTACAATGGTCTCCACCAAAACATGTTTTGGAATACCAAATTATAATTAAAAAGTCAAGAGTTTATATGAGTTTTGGACACTTTCAGTAGCTCCGAGATTTTTTCAACCTAAAAGATGCTGAAATACCCGAAAACATAATACCAATCTCAACACATTTAACACAGGTACACTTATGGTATTTAAGTAACCAACAACTTCTATCTTCAACCTATGTGGGATAGAGTGTTAGGATAAAAGGTTAGAAAATACTCCTATCTTCACTAGAAAAAAGGTAAGAAAAAGATAATTCAAGAGTTCTTAGCATTTGGTGAAAAAGATAAATTATGTGTTTATAACTGGAAACATAAAGGCAACAGTTTGGATAAAAGAAACTATGATGATTTTTTCAAAGATAAAAGATAAATTATGTGTTTCTAAATTCGTTTATATTGAAATCTATATGTTGTTGTATAGGTTTGTTTAAAAACTTGTTTGGCCGAGTACAAATCATTAAGCATTTTTTGAATGCTCAATATGTAAATTGGGATAGCTAGTTCTTCGCCTTGTAATAGTCATTTAAATAATTGGTTTTAATGTACATGAAAAATTAAAATTGATTAATTGAGTTACATGAAAATATATTAAGAGCAATTGATTGGGTGGTCATTACGACAATCTTCCCATCACTACTGTCAACTTAACACCGAATTCGTTTATACTCTCATCACTCTCATCTATTTTACTTCACCGTAATCACTGCAATCACTAACAAAAAAAACGTTAAGTTTGATCACAGTTCAAAGCACAAGCTGATGAAGGCCACTGCGAGCTAACCACATACCGTATCACTCTCAAAGTGTACATGGCTAGCAAGTTCCATCGTCACAACCTTATTAGTAAATTAAAACAAGTGAAATATTGCGTAAATAAAACTATTCTGATAATGCGAGTCATGCTATATGTTCTATTAATCAATTTAGTTCAGATATCCTTTTCAATCGACATATATATAGATTGTTTTGCGCCATTATTATTAGTAGACGTTAGACCACGAAGCTTTGTCTACCTATTTCATCTTCAAGTTTAGTCTCCAACTCCACGTTCTTAGGACATATAGTGGCTTAAATGCGTGAACGACAAACACAATATCACCATAAGACAAAGATTTCTTTTATTTCCTATTGCTTTCCTAGTTTAGATTTGTTCATCACTTCTTTTCGAGTGATCGAGTGTTGCTCCTCTTAAGATTATAGCTTGTAAGATATACAATATTTGTAGTAGGTTGCGGCTAGGACTTTTAAAATCCTTCGTCAGTGTGTAGCTTAGTTGGTTCCTGATAGGAAATGAGACTTCTAATATACATGGTCTGCGGAGACTCATAATAATTGTACTCTAAACTCGCCTGTGGTTTTTTCAAAGATTTAGGAATATATACATAGAGCATCATTTAGTATAGATCGACTTAAGGGTTTAGACATCCTTGGATATTCTAAGTCGATAAGTATCTACGTAGTTATTGTTTGTCACAAGTACCGTTGTATTTGTGTAACGAAATAAATTATTGTACAGAAGGTGTAACGAAAAGTCAAAAAAATAAATAAAAATTATAACCAGCTATGTATATAGGAAAATAATTTCAAATTTTATTTTAGGAGTTAAATAAATGGCAATACGCTTTGGAAACTAAGTTTTTATTTCACAAAACATAAAGGGGTCCTTGATATAAGTTTTAATGAACAGTGATCTTGAATTTGGTATTGTATTTATTAAAATAGACTGGGGATGAGCATAATATCATTTTGGTACCGTACCGGCAGGGGCGGAGGGGGTGGGGGGACTAGGGGGTGCTGGGCCCCTCCCAACCAGCCCATAAGCCCACGTTTTTTTGTATCATGTTGACAATTTTTGTGAAAGTCCATTAAAAATATTAAGTTGGGCCCCTGCTAATCCATTTGAAGAATTCTTGTACGTATTACAGTATTCTTTATCAGTTTGTCGTCTTTTAGATTTCACCCCCATTTCGTCCATGCCTTCATAACATTTTTAATTATTACTCCATTTATTAAATAATTTCTAACACTGACAAGAAAATTAAGTTCATATGTATAGTATATGAAACTAATTGTTAAATATGATATATAGTAATAGTGAAACATTCATTTAAATGTATTGTACTTTACTTTCGAAACTAAATTAAATCACGAGTATAAGTTTTTTAGTACATCTTGATCCAGTTCTTCTCTTTGATAATTTTTGATCGAATTATGAACACAAAGCTAAAAGTAAAATTTAACCTTTACTGATTAACTAGTTCTATATTGTTTTATACCAACTTTTCCTAGTTAGTTACAATAACAAAAAAGTTTTTTCAGTCGTCAAGAGTTGGAAACGAAACTTGTTAAATGACACTATCCTGGCACATTTTAAGCTTAAAATGCTTGTGATACATGTTTTTACTTGTTTTATTTATTACTAGCATGCTACCTTAAAACACAACATATTTATCGCATATACAATGCTTTTCCGTTACCATTTCACGATACATTGTTTGGCCCCCCTTAACGTAAATTCCTGGCTCCGCCCCTGCGTACCGGCACTATTTCCGAGATACCGCATTTTTTTCCGACCAAAATATGTAATCCCGATCCCGGAACCGAGGGGTATACCAGTACCGGTACCGGGTTTGGGAAACCGGTACTATACCGAAACAAGTACCGTTTATCTATATGAATCTACCACATACCTTGATCTCTATATGATGTTTATTTGTTATACGTACAAGTAATCATAACCCATTCTAGCAGCAACACCATTTCATTTTCACCACAAACAAGGGCGAAACTGTGCAAATTTTTTGAGATGATCTTCAAATGAATTAGAAACAACACTTGATTACTTTTATTTGCCACCAAGTCTGAAGGTACCAGTTGTTATACAAGCTGTTAGTGGACCAATATCTATAAACTGGGAAAATCTCAATAGTCAAAACCAGAACTCAAAATGCGGTCGCACACTTCTGTTTGGGTTCTACATGGCCTCTATAAGATGGTTATAATTAACATTTACGTTTAATAAACAAGTTGACCAAAAATTGTCTATTATCTTAAATTTAGATGAGCTAAGCCAAATACAAAGTAATAAAAACCAAAACAAAGAAGTGCATTTGAGTACTTAAAACAGTTTAATCCATATACGGAGTATATAACTAGATAAAAAGATTGAAGCTCATAAAAGTGCCTTCTAACTATCCTTTGACAGACAACTTTCCTTGTATAGGGAATTAGTTAAATAAGTCTACTTACAAACAATGCTTTATAAGCAATCTGATAACACCCCAAAACACAAAAAAGCTACCATATAATACTTACAAACGTTAGACTGAAAGGAAAGGGACTAAAAACCAAGGTGAGTGAGTCACCTTAACATCCTACTCACCCGTGACCTCCCTGCCGACTACCTCGAGTCACGCGTGACTCACGCAAACCAAGGGCACTTACGGTGAGTAACTCACCTACTTGATTTTCGTGAAGCAACCTCCCAACTTGTGTTTTGCAGTATTAAAAAGATTAAAAAAAAAAGTTAAGGTGAGTGGAAGTGAGTGCCTTGTCCACAAAAAGGTGAGTGGAAGTGAGTAGAAGAGAGAGGTGAGAGAAAGCTGATGTGGCGTTGATGTGTAAGGTGACTGAGGCATTGCCTTGCCTTCCAGCCTTAGTTATGCATGGAACGGATGTAGAAGTGCTTAGATCATGAGTTTAGTAAAAAAAAGGTTAAGCCTCTTTTTATTCGGTACTAATATCGGGATTCCCTGTTTTGGTACCATACCAATTTTTGTGGTAGCGAATTTTTTTTGAGCGAATTTTATGGTACCGGTACCATACCGGATAGTGAGAACCGGTACCGGTACGGTTACGGTACCGTACCATTTTTCCAATACCAATGCTCATCCCTAAACCAAAACACCCCATTGTCACGTCATAGGAGGTTCTTATAACATATCCCATCCCTAAAATAGACACTTAAATAAAATATTACTGTATTATTTATGAACGATAATATATATGTTTGGTAAATTGTATATAGTAGTAATATTTGGGAATATAGTGCATTGTTTAGTATAGACATATGTAAAGTTAAAGATTTTTTTTTTAAAGGGAATTTCGGTAAAATATGTAAAGTTAAAGATTCAGATGGTTCCACCATAACATGTTTTAGATTAAAGAATCAAAAGTAAATAAATGAACAAAATGTCAAGAGTTATATGAATTTTCGGATAATGGATATCTTACAAATTTTTTTAACTTGCAAGAGACCGATTATCTGAAAACATTATACTATGCTAAGCACATGTGACTCACTTGGACTACATCATATGAGTAACAAACAATATATTTCTTCAACCAATGTGGGATTACATTTTTGGGTCATGAAAGTTGGAGTTTATCTATGTTTTCATAATTGTTCCAGCCCTAGGTTGTTTAGAATACTTATTATCCCGATCAATAAGCTTGTTTTGAATTCTCAAATGTTCAAATTTAGGTTTGCAAGTAGCTAGGCAAATTTTATGAGAAACATGCTTATGTCAAGATCTAAAACTAAGCAGCATGGAAATCCTTTAAGCCTATTATAGTCATAAAGTGTAAAATGTTTACTTTATAAATCGTTTCAATATGTGTATGAATTATGGAATGAGACACATTTTGGTTCTTGTGTTAGACGATGTGTTTATTTTGTGCGTCATTATTAATTGTTCTTGTCAAATATCTTACCATAACATTTTTTGTATTTTGATAAAAATTAGTATATACCCACTGTCAGACACACATGTTTTTGCTTTTGTGTCACTACTCCATCTCAAATATACAGTTGACCGGTCAAAAAAAGGTTTTAGGAGAAATAGGTCATGGGTTTAATCTCAACTCTTGTCTAAAAGGTTGTTGGAACATATGTTTAATGCCTAGCTAGGTCATTGAAGAATGGTCAGTTGGCCCCCAAAAATGGTGCACGAGGTCACGACTTCCTCCGTCGATTAATATATTTTGAAGACACATTCTTGCTTTTGCATTGCCATTAGGGGTGTTATCGTGCTAGGTTGTCGGGTTTATCAGGTCCAGTTGAGTCCGGTTTTGAGTTTTGAAAAAGTGACCCGCAACCTGACTCGGTAAGAATCGAGTTATCGGGTCAGATTAAGTCGGGTAAGGTGATTCTGCTTGTCGAGTTATAAGATAAACCAACTCTATGTAAATAAACCGGTAGATAAACAACTTATAATGTTTTTGAAATAAAAAATCATTATATATTTACTTACTAGGAAACCAAGGCACACAAAATAGCAATTATATATAATGGAATCATCAATTTGCTCTTTAGTATCAAAGGTTCGTTGAATTTCTTTGAACCCCTTTTTTGACCAACTAGCTAGTTGATTGCTCTATAAGCAACACTTGAGTAATATATATATATATATATATGGCAAAGAATTGAAAAAAGTATCATATTTGTCACCATTTTCTTTTGTGGGTAGCGAACAATTTTTTTTCTTTTGTGGGTACTCTTCTTTCAAATTCATCATTTTTAGGGTACTATGTGACATTTTTGCCCTTCGAATTTTTTTTCTTTCTATTAGCTAAGAGGGGCAAAAATGTCCAAAAATTTCGCAAAATACCCTAAAAAGGATAAATCAGAAAGAAAAATACCCACAAAAGCAAAAAAATTTGTTCCCTACCCACTAAAAGAAATGATGACAAGTATGATACTTTTTCAATCATTTGCCCTATATATATATATATAATTGTTTATTTTTACTTCAGTTCTCTTTGTCTTTTAGATGTCAACGTGAACAGAAAACTGTAGTTTATAAAAAGGTTATAAACTAAATTGAGCGAAGGTCGTTATCCTGAGATAAACTGTAATTTATAAAAAAGTTATAAGCTAAATTGGTTCCGTCCCTGAATTCTTACCCTCAATGGTTGTCAGCAGAGAGCAAACTTTCCAGGCGTTATAAACTAAATTGAGCGAAGGTCGTTATCTTGAGATAAAGTTATACCATTCGTAATGTATTTGTTGTCTCATGTAATGCAAAGATTAATTGACTTATAAGGGCATCCACTATGGTGGTTTATCAAAAGGTTTATAAAAATATGAAGAGGTTTAAAAACTTGTTAACCATAGTGAGCATCCATTTTAAACTTATGTGGCATGAATAGGTCTAAGATGTTGAACCTTTTCATAATTTGATGCTTGTGTTAAGTAAGATGTTTATAAAGCTTTAAGAGGTTTTTTTTTCATAATGGATTTAGGTTTATAACACAAAAAGGTTTATAAATTAATTATATGTCACAATTATAGACCTTTAAAAAGGTTTACCATAGTGGATGGCCTAAGGTTCTATTTAAAAAAAGAAATTAATAATAGCATTTTTTGGTCTTATCGGGTTAAGTCGATAAGAAAAAATTTTAAATCGAGTTATCGGGTTCAGGACAACTCAACTCTACTGGCACCCCTAATTACCATATTACATTCCCAACGTAAATCAACATGATTTATAATTTCTATTTTCTATGAAGTCTTAAGAACAAGCTCATGTATGAACTTAAACAAGTACGATTTTTTATCAACGTACGTTTTCTATTAGTAACGATGAAAAACATTGTGTTAAAATCACGAGTAACAATTATTTTTTATTTTAACCGAGCTCTAACTGTCTTTTACAGATGTAAAATAGACGAAAAGTTTCACAAACACAAACTATGTAGCATGAGATAATGTAAATGATTAATTTGATGTATACCCTTGTTGGGTTTGATTATTTGTTGGTACCCTTTTAGGGTTCTTATGTTCTGATTATGGTGGAGTTTAATGGGACGTGGGTTAATGAGAGAGGGTTAGTGACTATGAAGTCTGCTATGTTCGATTTGGAGGTTGGATTTCTTCTTTATGCTGAATACGTTTCCGATTACCTCTTCAAATCGATTTGGTCGTTGTTCTTGGAAGTTAGGGTGTGTATCACCTTATTGACTGTTCTTGATTCGTATTACACGTAGGCCTGATGATAATGTGATATATTTGTGTTGTTTGGTCTGGTATACGATGAGGATTGGAACTTAGGGTTCATTAAGTCCTATGATTGTTACATTCTATGAGTTGCTGCTCGATTATGGAAGTTAATTTTGAAGGTACTCTTATTCAAAAACCTATCGTTTATACTTTCACAAGATGTTTTAGTTCTTCCTTTTCGATGGTCTGGTGATCGTATGTATAATCATATTCCTACCAGAATGTGAGGTGTTTATTTACTTTGTGGTACATAATATGATCTATTGGAAGTTAGGGTTGCTTAACCCTAGTGGTGTATGTTTGTTGGTGACATGATTCGTGGTGCTGCTGGAATGGGTTGTATGACACATATTTTTGGGCAGGATGATCATGTTATCATCTTTGTTTTGTGACCATATTTGGGCAATTTGTTCTGCATTTGATGATCCCATGCTCATTGAAGGTTTTGTTTGTGCTGGTCTTGCTACTACAAACAAATTTTATGTTGAAGATTGCTTGGATGTTTCTACATGGATTCTTCATGGAAGTTAAGGTGGACCGCAATAGTGATATAGAAGGCTCAAGTGGTTTTCTTGAGTAGTATTGTAAATTTTTATGTACTTGTGTCATTATTGATAGGTTCATTTTATTGTCAGTTATAAGAATGGTATGTCATTCTTATATTCGAGTCTGTAAGTGTCCTAAGGGACTGAGGTGAGGGATATCACTCTCATCCTATGTAGCTCAACGTTTTTTGAAGTAATGTATTTTACCTGGGTGAATTAACCCTTTTACCCAAAAAAAATTAATCAATCTCCAATTAAATAAAATAGAATAAAGAAAGATAACCAAAAAAATATTTCAAAAAATTAAGAATTCATATTAACTTCCAGTCAACATTATTGTACGCATGCTATGTATTACTCCCTCCGTCTCAATTTAATTGTCAACCACACAAATAGAATATCCCCCCTTTATATTCCCTAGTTTTTACTAAAAAGGGAAAGTGGACAATTTTTTTGAGACATCCAAAAATGGAAATATGGACAATTAAATTGAGACGGAGTAGTAGCTTGCAAACTTTAGCATGAGGTCAATCATATTGCCGAAAACATAATACTAATCTAACAATGTGTGATTCATGCACACTATCGTATATATGTAACCAACAACTTCATTCTTCAACCTATGTGGGATAAAATGTTTGGATAGAAGGTTGTCATAGTTCTCTACATTAAAGCAAGATTTAGAGCATGAAACATCAGGGTAACAATTTTGATAACATGAAATTATATGTTGTTATCGCTCTACTAATGAAAATTTGCAAATGTTTATGTATTATATTAAAAGAACCTGTGATTTTCTATAAGCATTTACTTATGTTCATGTCGCTTATGTAGAAATCTATATATTGCTGAAGGAATTACGTTATGTATTATGATACTTGCTTTGGCATTAACTTATTGATAAACTCATGATTTTGGGTTCCCACATAACAAAACTTATTGCCGGAGAAAACAAACAAGAAATCGTAATCTATGTTTTCATTTGATATACTTTTAAGCAATACAAAATGATATTAACCGGTAATAGCGCACATGACGTTTGGTTCATGGTTGGTCTAAAACTGCAATGTATGCAGCAAGTCATAAGGAAGTACCCAACTATATATGTGGAAGTACACTCCATGCACGTTTACATTCAGTTTCCCTTTAATTAGTAGGTTAGTGACTTAGTGGGTAGTTAGTATTGCAAGTATAAATATGTACCTTTGCATCAGTTTCTTCAAGAAGAAAGACCAGAGATTAAGTCTTAGTTTCTCTCTAATCTTGTTTCTTAATCTTGCTTTCATAGTCGTATGTTTGATTCATTTAGTTGTTACTTTTCATTGTAGTAGTGTAGTAAAGATATTGACTACCTATATACCAGTAGCCTTAGTCATATCAGAATAAATAATGTTTTTTTGGTCATGAAGGTTAAAGTTTTTTTACATTTTGATACCCGTTATGGTCATGGCTGTATAGCAAACTTATTATGGCGATCACTACACATATTTGAATGCTGAATGTGTATATTACTCCTTCCGTCCCATATTAACTGTCCAGTTTGACTTTTCAAAGTCATTTTTTTTCAACTTTGATCTTGAATATTTTTATTTGTGTTATATAATACTTAATGTAAAATATATGAATAGAATGGGGGTTTAAATGTATTTTCATTAATATAACTTTCATCAAGTATTATATAGCACAAACAAAAATATTTAAAGTCAAAGTTGACAAAGAAAGACTTAAAAATGTCAAACAGGACAGTCAATATGGGACGGAGGTAGTATAAATTTACAAAATTATGTTTGCAAGTTGACCCGTTTGGTCATATTAAGTATCAAGTTGACCTGTTGGTCATATTAAGCATCAAGTTGACTCAAGTTGACCCGTTTGGTCATATTAAGCATCAAGTTGATCCGTTTGGTCATATTAACTGTCATGTTAATTCGTTTGGTCATATTCATTATCATGTTGACCTGTGTGGCCATATTCAGTATTAAGTAGACTCGATTGGTCTTAGTTAGCTGTATGTCGTGGCTCAACCTCAATATTATTTATAGCAAAAACTTAGTTATATGCCATAGCGGTCTCAGCATTACTTTTATAGTAGTTCAGCTTTATATTATAGTTCAGCTGTAGTATCAAGTTATAGCTGAACATTGGTTTATGTTATAGTAAAATTTTAGTAATTAATTCAATTTTAGTATCATGTCTTAGTTTAACCTCGTAACATATTATTGCTCAGTTTCTATATTCAGCTTAGACTCAGCTCCAACTGAGCTTAGTATCATGTTGTAGTCAAGCCTAAGTATCTAACTCAACCTTAAATTATATATGAATATTATATGCGTTTAGTAATGTGTGCAAATGCTTTATGCACTTCTGGCATGTGATGCGTTTATATATTCATGTAAGATTCTATTAGGTATATGTTTATGCAGGTTTTAAGGCGCGCCAAGTACTTTATGCACTTAATTAGTCAGAATGGTACTTTATGCATTACTCAATGTATTTAGTACTATGATCAGCTTATTATGCTAAAAAGAGTACTTATGTTACAATCTCATTATATAGTTGCATATGAGATATAATTAGGCTTGAATATAAAGAACATGCATCACTTTAGCCCAAATCTACTAAGCCTTTGTCTGAAAGATATCTTCTACTTTAAGCTTGAGCTCATTAGTTGGACCCTCTGACCATGAAACTTTGTGTACCTATATCATCTTCAACTCTACTTTCTTAGGACATGCAATGGTTTAAAGAGCATAAACGAAAACCACAATATCATCATACGACAATCTTTTAATTTATTTTCGATTGCTTTCCTAGTTTAAATATGTTCATTACTTCTTTTCTAGTCATCAAGTGCGGCTCCTTTTAAGATCAACTTGAAAGATAAGACAAATTTGCATAAATTTGTGGTCCAAGACTTTAGTTCTTTTCGTGACGCGTAGCTCATTTTGGTTCCAAATGAGAAATAAGATTTGCAAAATCCTTGGTCTTTTAGATATACTCATAATAAATGTACTTTAAACTCGCATGTGGTTGTGAAAAAGATTTGGGAATATAGAGAATCGTTTAGCATGGAGTATGGACCTATAGATTTGGAAATCCTTGAATATTAAAAGTCGATAAGTATAAACATGATGATTGACATAGTAGTTGTTGACTGTCACTACCGTTGTTGTGTGTGTAAGACCACATTATAACGAAAATATATATGGCACTGGATGAATATAACTATATAAGATATTCTAAAAGATATCCTCACTATGGACATTCAGCCATTAGAATATGTTCATGTCATAAAAGGTTTACATATGTGTTTGAATTATCTAATAAGATTTATGTTGGTTGTTGACTGTCGAATTAGATTGTGCATTGCGGGTATTTATTTTGCATGTTGCATTTTGATCAAAAGAATTAAGATACATGTTTACATTTTTATTATTTCTTTATTATCTTTCTTCTTTCCCAACTTGTGAGAAATTGAAGATTAATATGGTCTCCACCAAACATGTTTTAGAGTACAAAAAAAAAAAAAAAAAAAAAAAGGCTAAGAATTCATGAGTTTTCAGATTCTTCAAGGACCTATCAAATTATTTAAACCTGATAGATGATGAAATATCAGAAGACATAATACTAGTCTCAACACACTTAACATGCATTGAATACTGAAGATAAAGATGTGTTTCACCAAAACATGTGCTCATATAAGCTTGAGGTAAATGTGGTACTTGAGCCACATTCCATTGTACTCAAACATTTGTTGTGATTAATACAATTTACCAGGATAACCATTTACCCAAAATGTGTTCATATAAGCTTGGGATATAATGACATGATATAAATTTAGAAAAGATGTCACTCATAATAGTAGGAAATTATTGTTTACATGAATAACAAATGAACGAAACATCAATATAAACCATGCTTGACTCTTTGGGAAGACCACCTGCTGATTCTGTTTAATTGCGATTTGAGGAGCATTTCATACTAGGACCCGCTTCGTTACAAGACTGGCATCCTGAAATCGAGATTTCCTAGAATAAGTAAGACTAAAAAACCTTCAAGCGGGTAAAAATGTGGTATATTTATTGCTATAGAGTAACATATATATAGTTTTTGGAATGTATACTACATGCCCAGTTACATCTTCTATTTCACATTTTCGAGCTTCAGCGTCGCTATCCTGTATAGTCTTAAGCATGAATTTTTGGAAGTGAAAAGGTTATTATTTCATTTGTTTAGGTTATAATTCTTATTGTGTTCATGATGTATTTAGATAACTCATGATGAGCAAATGCAAAAATAGTGGGTTAAGTAATAATAAGTACCTTGACTTGATTGATATCATCCAACTTTTGAAGTATTTCAATTGGTTAAATGGCGTGAATGAAATTAGAACAAAACATTATAATGTTAAAACGTTTTCCCTTATTTTCAATTGGCTTCCCTAGTTTAAACTCGTTAAGTTATTACTTCTCTTCAAGTCATCAAGTGTGGCTCCTTTTAGTATTAGCTTGAAAGATATGCCAAATTTATAGAAATTGTGGTCAAGACTTTTAAAATTTTTGGCCGGCGTATAACTCAGTTGGTTTCGAATGACAAGACTTTACAAGGAGACTTCTAAGATCCATGGCTTATCACAAATCCTCATAATAATTGTATTCTTAACTCGTGCGTGTTTGTATCAAATGGACCTATGGGATTAGGCATCCTTGAATATTCAAATTCGATAAGTATCTAAACTTGATAAATTAAATAGTAGTTGTTGGTTGTCACTATCGTTGTGATATTTCTGTAAGATGAAATTAGAAAAAATATATATTTTTTATGGTGCATTTTAATAAGAAGATTGACATTTTTACATATCTATAGGGTCTCCACAAAAACATGTTTTAGACTACTAAATTAAAAGAGTTTTTACGAGTTTTTTATTTCTTCCCACGTGTCTAATTTTTTCAACTTGACAGACCTTAAATATCATAAAACATAATACTATTCTCAACACATTAAACACTACACTACGGTATATAACTAAGAAACAACTTATATCTTCAGCCAATGTGGGATAGAGTGCTATGATAAAAGGTTAGAACATATTTGCATTTAAGAAAGAATAAATTCAAGAGTTCTTAACAGTTGGTGAAAGAAAGATTTATTACATGGAACATCAAATTGAAGTTTATTAGCAACTAGTTTATGTGTTTATAACACGAAGCATAAAGGCAACAACTTGTGTAAAAGAACCTATGATGGTTTTTACTAAGTAAAAAGTATTAGCGTTTATTTGCTTTGGCCTTAAACTTAGTGTTGCACTCATGATTCGGGGCTCTCACAAAACACACCCACATAGTAAAACTTAAAACTAGAGAAAAATAATAAGAAATCGTAATCTATGCTTTCCTTTTATACACTTTCAAGCAATAAAAAATGGTATTCACTTGTAATAGCAAACAGGACGTTTGGTTTACAGTTGGTCTAAAACTGCAATATATGCAGCAAAAAGAAACTCTATTTATAGAATGAATAGCTAGTATGTGTAATCTCGATGAGTAAGAACGAGATGTTGACCACTTAAATTCTCTCGGTTCTTGAATAACCTTAATTGAGAAAATGGCAATGCTTGGATCAGCATTCTTCGTCCTTGGTTGAATTTAACGAAGTCTAGCCATTTTTTAAAACAAAATATAGAAAAAAAGAAAAAAAAGACGAACAACATTCAGAGTTAGAGAAAAAGCAGCTAAAATTTAAATTCGTTAATTAATCACGTCTCTTCAAGTCATCAAATTTTTTTTGAACGTCTCTTCAAGTCATCAGTTATGGCATCTTTTAGTATTAGCTCAAAAGATATGCCATATTTATAAAAAGTTGTGGTCAAGACTTTAGAAATTTTTGGCCAGCGTATAGCTTAGTTGGTTTTGAATGAGAAGACTTCTAAAATCCATGGTTTTTCAAAAATCCTCAAAAATTTGCATTCTTAACTTGTGTGTGGTTGTATCAAATGGACCTACGAGATTAGGCAACCTTGAATATTCAAAGTCGGTAAGTATCTAAACATGATAATTGAAATAGTCGGTTGTATCAAATGGACCTATAGTTGAAGGAGGTTGTAGCCAAGACTTTTAAAGTCCTTTCGTTAGTGTGTAGCCCAGTTGGTTCCTGATAGGAAATGAGACTTCTAAATATAGTTGGTCTTGCGCAGACTCTCATATAGAGAGCATTGTTTACTTATGGGTAATTTAGACATCCTGGAATATTCAAAGTCAAGAAGAATCTAAACATGATAACTGAAATAATAGTTATTTGTCACCACCGTTGTTGTATCTATATCTATACTACATTATAATGTATTTAGGACTTTATATAAAAAGAAGTCTTAAAAATATAAGCCTACACATGTTACTATAATTAGTAATTCATATAATTAAGTAAAAAGCATAATGTACAACACTTTAATGCACATAATTTTCAGACGTACAAGACAAGAAGCATAACGACACCACTTTAATGCACATATTAAAAAAAAATACCACATTAATGCTATTTAATATAGTCAATTAATTAATTGATCAATAAATACAATTAATACAGTTATTAAAACACCCCTTACATAATAAATACAAATTATCAAGCATATTGTACAACCAAATTAAACACAATTCTACATTAAATGTCACTAATACAAATAATATTATACAAATAATATTCAAGCCTGAACGGGCAACAGGCCAAATGGGCTTGAGCCCGAACGGGCACGGGGCTAAACGAAATTCTTGAAATCCGTAAATTTATTGTTAAAAAGAACATAATAAACTAAAATACATGATTCACTTGAAAATTTTATTTCAGTGTACCTGTTGCTGCAACGCGCAGGTACCCTGCATTAAATGTCACTAATACAAATAATAAAACACATTATACAAATAATAAAGCCCGAAAAGGCAACAGGCAAAATGGGCTTGAGCCCGAACAGGCGCGGGCTAAATGAAATTCTTGATATCCGTAAAAAAGAACATAGTAAACCAAGGTTGCAAAAATCGCGAATCGGTAGTCGGGCGGTCGACCACCTTGTAGCTTGTAATCGGTCTAGGCGGGATTAATCGGTAATTAATCGGATTGGCATTTTTGGAAAATTTTGGGCATTTCTGCCAAGTTTTGTGTACATCTAGCGAGTTTTATGTATTTTTAGCAATATGTTTTTCTAAAAAACAACTTGTAATAGATTAAAACGGTTATTATAAGTGATCAAAATAAGTTTACGGTGAGTTTTGGGTACTTCTGACAAGATTTGTGGGTTTTCGGCAAGTTTGACCATCATTGACCGCCGTTGATCGCCGTTGACCTATTGGTTTGACCCAGTTACATAAATCGGCAAGGTTTGTGGCCCTGTAGCGCTTATACGGTGATTAATCGGCCTTGTAAACCTTTTTTTGCAACACTGTAGTAAACTAAAAGACATGATTTACCGGAAAATTTTATTTCAAGGTTCCGCCGCCGCAACGCGCGGATATCATGATAGTTTATATATAAAGGATATCCTCGCTATGGATAATTTAATGAGACAAGTCTTTTTTCTAATTCATTACCTATATATATATTAAAGCATAAGAAATCGGTGGCCACCAATATTTTACTCCCTTCCCGCTATTTTCCCTATTATTTTACTCTTTGGGCCTGGCCTGTTTCTTAGTCGGCCTGTTTGTGTATGCTGGCCCAGTTTTGCATCCGAACATATCACCGGGTACCGCTTATATTTGCCCCTTACTTTCGGATAAACATATACCAGTTTTATTCATATGGAGTTAGTTGAAAGTTGTTGTTAGCATATAATAACGAATATATTATAGTTGGGTCTAACCGCAAGGAGGGGGATGCCGAAGGCACGGCTAGTGACTGGAGTGAAGTCGTAACAAGGTAGCCGTACTGGAAGGTGCGGCTGAATATAAAGAACATGCATTACTTCAGCCCGAGTCAACTGGGCATTTGTCTAGTAGCTATTTTGTATTTGTTCGCCAAAGCTTGAGCCTTGGTCTTTTAAAATCCTAGTCAAATGGTATAAATTTTGTTATCCAAGACTTTAATTCTTTTCGTGACACGTAGCTCAGTTGGTTCCAAATGTGAAATAAGATTTTCAAAAACCTTGGTCTTTAAGATAATCTCATTATAAATGTACTTTAAACTCACACCTGGTTGTGAAAAAGATTTGGGAATATATAAAATCGTTTAGTATGAAGTATGAACCTATGGTTTATAAATCCTTGAATATCCAATGTCGATATGTACCTAAACATGATGATTCGAATCATAGTTGTTGAGTGTCACTATCGTTGTTGTGTATGTGTAAGACCACGTTAGAATGAAAATATAAATTTTTATAAATATTGCATTTGATGAATACAAGACATTCCAAAGGATATCCTCACTATGAACATTCAACTATTAAAATATTTTTATGTCATAAGAGGTTTTGATATGTGTATAAATTCTCTAATAGGAATTATGTTGGTTGTTGACTCTTGAGTTAGATCATACGCGTATATATTTTGCATGTTGCATTTTAATAAGACACATTTTTACATATCTATCTATACGGTTTCCAGATTAAAAGATGTTTTAAAATATCATTTAACTTCATTTCATTTGCTATTTATAAAGATCAGAACAAATTGAATAATTTAATTGATTTCTAAAAACACGTTTTCCTCTTAAGCTATCTGATAGACCAAATTTGCAGTCATGTTTGCAAAGTGTAGCAATGGAGTTAGCATGATTCAATTGGTTGGGGGTGTTTGTGTTGTATATGTAGAGTGTATTTCTATAAGAGACAAATAAACCGTAACATGAAAACATAAAAGTGTAGAGAATGATACCGTAAACCTTTTGCGTGTATAGACTCAAAGAACAAAAAGAAGGAAAATGTTGAGGCCTCTGATGCTCACAGTTTCCTTAAGACAGGTTCGTCCTCTCCACGGTGCTTGAGAATCGTGAACGTCTATCTCCCAGGATACAACAACAACGGATAACCTCGTTAGCACAAACGAGTTATCAAGGCGAACCAATATGTGCCTTCCCTCTATTACGAACCGATACAAAAAGACTCAACATCAAGATCAACAATAAAAGGAGATGAATTAGTTATGTGTTTTTGGGTGTGTTCGAAGATGAAAGAAGAGTACACAATTTATAGGAATAAAAATGAAGGAAAATAGTCGCATTAATTATCAAAAATTAATCTAACTAATGTCTCATGAATTAAAATTAATCATATATTAATTATATTTTTAATTCACATTAGTATGTTTGATGACACCACCAATTGTCATTCAACACTTTGACTACATATTCCAACAATCCCCCACATGAATGAAATTGATAACGGGAAACAAATTTCAACGACTCAAAGTTGTAATAGAGTTTTGCAGTTGATATTTGCATAGGATAGGTAGGTGTTACCCTTTGAACCTTCCCTCGTGAAATATACTTAGCCTCCTAGCAGCCAGTAGAACTTGATGTCTTTGAACTGCCCGCTGTTTGTGGAGACGACAATATATATTCACACAAATATCTCCTTGACACATTTTGGTTCTCATAGTTATGTTCGTTATGGTCATGAACATTAGCCTGGTTCTGCGAGAGCTGTTAAGAATTGTGCCCCCACAATTCCCTTAGAAGCGACCCCACTTCTCTCTCACATAGGTGATTCTCGATTAATCATTAAAAGCTATATGCTTAACCTCATATTGTCACTGTTATAGGAGTGGACTAGGAAGTTTACTAACTCCCTTAAATAAATGTGGAGTTTATTACTCCCCCACAGTGACCTCAGTTTATACAAGTAGGTTGTCCTATTGAACCCAGATCTTGGGATCTCCAGTCAGCTGGGTTAGGTTTCCCTTCATATAAAATTTTCAAGGGCTTTAGTCACATTCCTTCTCACGACTTGCTAACTAACTCTCACATTTAGCTTTTCACAAGCGGATCCGCAAAGTTATTGTTGATACAAAAGTTGGGCGTTCCTTATTTGCACTCCGGTTCTCTTATCAATTAGATCTTGATGCTTGAGACCTGCGCACTAAGTAAACAGAAAACACCGTTAGGCTTATCGTGGGATTGTCTCCTACGATTATCCTCCGGCGTGAGAGTAAGTAATCGGTTTTTAGGGTTTAGTAGAGAGTTAGGTTTTAAGATCGTACCTTTAATGAGGGCCGAGATGCCCTTTATATACACACGAAATCCTTGTTGGTTTCGTGTTCCCCAACCTTCGGCGTATCCCACCTAAGTCGGTCAATCAATACATATCTCATAAATAAGAGATATCCGATATCCAAAACCATAAATAACTTTGGGTTTGGGCCTTCGTGAGCCCAAACCGTTACCGGGTTAGCCCATTCGTACTGGGCTCAGTTGCTAGTAGCGTTTATTGGTCGGGTTCATGACCCAAATACGGACTATACGTCATCATGTCCCCCAGTCTAGTATGCGCAGGGTGAAACCCGCGGATGCTAAACTAATAACTGTAGCTCATATATTCCTCAAGGCGTAGTTGAAAAGCTTCAAAGGTTTCCCGCCTTAAAGAAGATACGGTAAATCCAGTCAAAATATGTCAAATACATCCCTCGTAAAACGTGGGAAAGTGAATGGAAAGTGTGCCACGTCAGCAACTCCTATCCACACGTTTGGAGAAAGTAGGGTCCACGCGTCAAGCATCGCATGGATGTGGAACCCTATATAAACTACCGCCTCCCTTTTACTGTGTTTATCATAGTAAAAGCATTTCCACCATTGTTGAAAACTCGAAATATCAACCAAGAAACCGTTAAACTTTCAAAGGTAACAGCGCGTGCGCATTCGAAACCTTATCATGGTTCGTGGATTAACTGACTTTGCATCCGATATGACCGAGGATGAACTGCGTGAGTTCACCTCGGAATATTATATCCCGATGGCGCTGCATCCGGTAGTTCCGGCTGCGCAGGCGTCAATAGCGGATTTCCCCGAAGGGAAAGTAGGGGTATACACACGTTTTTTTGAATTTGTGAATCAACGTGTGCCCATCTCCTTATTCTTGTGCGACGTATTAAATTACTATCGCCTACACATATCCCAACTTCACTATATAGGTGCAGCAAAAATAACAAACTTCGAGGTTAATTGCCGTTTGTTGGCGATTAACCCCACTATCTATCTATTCCGCGCGTTTTACCATACGACGTGGTCAAACGGGTGGGTTTCGTTTGCTAAGCGCGCAGGGCGGCTGCAATGTTATACTGAAAAACTAGACGCGCTTAGAAACTGGAGAGAGAAATTCTTCTGGGTTGATGAAGCATTGTTCCCATGGCGCTTTGTCTTATATACCCAAATTTCGCTACCGAAGGATGAAGGGATCCCCTCCCTGGAACATACAGTGCAGATGATGCGGAAACAATAAATGCCAATCGTATTCCCATCAGTTCCTATCCCGAGGAATTTTTGGTACACATGGGCATCAGTCGCAACTATTTCGATAGTCCTGACGAGGTGCCAACCTTCTTAGACGCGAATGACCAGGGTGGGTGCTTGTCCTTCCTACTCCTTCGCTTTATTAATGTGAGCCTTTCTTTCCACCTTTGTACTTGATATAACTATTATTTTTGTTTGTTTCTTGCTGCTCATAGAGGGATTTATTCAGTGTTGTGCAGTTGGCGAAACCTTGCCAAGTCACCGTGGGGGTGCGCCCTTTGATAGAGGGAGAAGTCCCCATTTTGGAAGCCACTGCGGGGCGCACCATGGAGACGGAGCTGGAGGAACCGGGGGGTGATTCCACCGTTGTGTTGGAGGCAACCCCTCTGCGCAGCGTGCCCAACCCCAGGGTTCATTCTCCTGTAGTGGAGCTGGCACACGCAGATGTAGTGGAGAGGGTGGAGGTCCTCTCAGAGGAAGCAGACCAAGGGGTCATGCGCAAGAGGGCGCCTGGTGATGATGGCGCAGGCTCATCTAGGAGGAAACGCCCTGTCATTCATGACGTGGAGTCATCATCATATGATACATCGCCCCTCCTCGTAACTGAGACTACTCCTCCCAAGTAAGTATTGTTGCCGAAGCACTTAGTACATCCTTTGTTTACATGAATTCTCTTTGTTTGCGTGTAGTGTTGAAACCGCTGGGGTTACTTCTGGGCATTCTGGGGAGTCGCCCCCCAAGGCGAGTCCCATTCGCACTGACCCTCCTGCGCCAGAGAACCAAGGCGTCGATCCATTGGCATCTGGGGATGTGCCAATGGACCAACTTGTTGAGGAGCTTGGTTTGGCTGCTGCGCACCAGGCTACATTGGTCGCGCAGCTAAAGTCAAGGTATGCTGGGGAGAGTAGCCAGAGCGCGCAGAAGGACTAACAGATTGCGTTGCTGGAGGCACGTTTGGCCAGTGCTCAGGCTGAAGCAGAGTTTACGCGCTCTTATTCCCAAAAACTTGATGGGGAAAAGATGTCGTTGCTGACCCAAGTGAGCCAGGAGCGTGCCGCGTTAGAAGATTACAAGGCTTCTTGTGTCTGGGCCCTTAATTATTTGGAGAAGGGGAAGGAAAAGGACTTCTCTCGGTTGGAAGAGTTTCGTACATCTATGGGAGGTTTGCTGGAGGAGCAGGAGATGAAGCTTCGCAAGCTCAGTATTGAATACGATGAAGAGCTGTATCCTCAGCTTGCTTCCACAATTGCGGAGCGCAGGTGGATCATCAGCCATGGTTTGCGCCTTGCTACCCTCAGCACTTTGGAGTCTCTAGAGGTAACAGACACCTTCAGGGGTGTTGTTCAGTGGGCGTTGGTGCGCGGCATGACGAAGGCCATAGAAGAGCTTCATGAGGGTGGCCTTTTGTAAGTGTCTACCGCACAAGTGTCCGGGTATAACGAGCATGCATATGATGATCTAGTTGCTGCGATGGGGAAGATGAAGCTGTTGGAGCTTCCTCTGATTGCGCAGTTGGAGTGCGACCAGGATTATCCCATAGGTGTGATTATGGAGGGATTAACCTTGGCCCGCCACCGTCTTTGATGATGCAGAGGCACAGCCTGACTATTTTTTGAAGCCTGATGAGTCACAGCTGCAAGTGCCTATCTTTGCTCGCCCACGCGATATCCTAAACCCCTTCGCGCTTGAGAAGGAAATCCCTTTGAAAGAATCCTTAGAAGCCCATGCTATGAGGCTTGCCAAGAAGAAGGGCGTGAAGGGAAAAGCCATTCTTTGTGGTCTTGGCGCAGCGCATCTCCCGAGATCTGACGGGGTACCTGTGAGTGTGGCGACGGTATCGCGCAAGGATTCTGATCTATTGAAGAAACTAAAGGAAGTTGGGGTCGCTGCAAACCGTGTTTAGAGCTCACATCTTAGGCGTAGTAATAGTATATAGGCTGTAGCTTCTTTGTAAATATCCTTTTGTAAGAACTCGTGGTTCATAATAAAATTTTCCTTTTGTTGAAGGTGTGTTGATCTGAATCTGGTTGCGACTTATAATTGTTGTACTTAGTTATCCGTCTTTGCATAAAAAACGTTCTTGTTGTCTAAGAATCAAACGGTTGTATAAGCGCGAATAATATATGAAGTCCATAAGCATGTATAAAAGTCATGATCTAACATACTTGAAACATAATTTCTAAGTACTTGTATCATAATCCTGTATGGTGTGATATGCAGCGTACTGTAAATATCTTATCAAGGGGTCAAGAGTCTTGATTCCTAGTTTGTTAAACGCGCACAGTATGCATTGTTACGCATCCATCGTGGAATGCGCATTTAACTTATTCCAACGTCTTGAAAATAAGGTGATTAACAAGGATGCATGATCCAATGTTGATGGGTTTGCAACCCTCTTACTCAACGAGTTATTTAGTAGGTTTACTCATCCTTTTTACCATCGTGGGTTTAGTAAGTGCATGCACGCCATGTAGGCAAAAGATAACATAACAACAATGTCGAGACATGAACAATATGTAAATAACAAATTGAAATGTGTCGCGGAGTTAGCTAGAAACCGCGACGTTTTATTAATACTTCCAAGTTTTTGTAAAAAGAAAAAAGATATTTGCCTAAGTAAAACAGAATGTAAATACACGGATATTTATTGGGCACTATACTAAAGTGCGGGGGTGTCCGTGCGCTGGGCCGTAGCCGTGCCTAGAGATAACATCATTTGAGATTGCAGATGTTCCATGTGCGTGGTAGCTCACGACCATCCATGTCACGCAGCTTGTATGCGCCCTTTCCTAGTGCTTCAGTGACCTCATAAGGTCCTTCCCACTTCGGTCCAAGTTTTCCTGTATCTTCTGCATGGCTCGCATCATTGGCGCGATATACAAAATCGCCAGGTCTGAATGAGATGCTTTGAACTTTAGCATCGTAGTATCCCTTCATTTTTGACTTAGCTCTCGCCTCACATATAGCTGCGCGCTCGCGCCTTTCTTCCAACAGGTCCAAGTCAATACGCCGTTCATCGTCATTGGTTGTAACATTAACTTCGGTAGTGCGAATAGTTGGCATCCCAATTTCGGCTGGTATGACGGCTTCTGTCCCATAGACAAGAGAAAAGGGAGTGTCTCCCGTGCTAATTTCGATTGTCGTACGATGCCCACACAAGACATGCCATAACTCCTCCACCCACCTCCCTTTGTGTCTGTCTAAGCGTGCTTTAATTCCTTCACCCAAACTTCGATTTGCACGCTCGACTAAACCATTGGTTTGTGGGTGTTTAACCTACGCGAAGTGCTGTGCAATATTTAGTTTTTCGCACCATTCCTTGAAAGGGTTGTCACAAAATTGTTTTCCGTTGTCCGAGATGATTTCCCCAGGTAATCCGGAACGGCATACGATATTTTCCCAAACAAATCGTTTTACCTGATTTCATGTGATTTTCGCGACCGCCTTTGCTTCAATCCACTTAGTGAAATAGTCTACAGCCACTATAAGGAATTTCAATCCCCCTGCTACAACAGGGAAGGGGCCGGCAATGTCGATACCCCATTTATAGAATGGCCATGGCGACGTAATAGGTGTTATCTCCTGTTGTGGTTGGCGTGGAATGGGTCTGTGAACTTGGCAGTCGCCACACTTTCTTATTAAGTCCCGCGCGTCACGGTGCATCGTAGGCCAGTAGTATCCTGACCGTAAAGCGCGCGCCACAACGGACCGTGGTCCTGAGTGCATACTACATGAACCAGCGTGGATCTCTCGGAGTACGTAATCTGCTTGAAGGGGTCCGACACATCGAAGCCATGGTTGTAGAAATGAACGCATTGGATTGTTATATTAAGTTAGGGCTTTTTGTTTCTTCTTGCCTCTTGATGTGCTGATGGATAAGGGTTCGGCTGAGGAAGATTTAAACTCAACTTTGGATAATTTGGTTGCTAAGATTAAGAACATTAAAGGTAATATGAGTGGGAAGAATGATGATTTTCATATGGTTCATGAATCGTCTAGGAAAGTTAATACTCCCTCATTTGCCAACATTGTTACTTCTGATGGGTCGACATTCCCTAAATCTGTGTCGACGAGTGATGTGGAAAAGTTTTGGGATCCTAAACAGACACCAAATGTTTTAAATACTTCTGATGGGTCGACTTTCCATACGTCGACTTCTTTTGCTGCTGTTACACAAAAGATATCGTCTAATAAGGTGGTAAAAGTTAAGGAACTCCGAAGTAATGAATGTGTTGAGGGTGCGGCTGTTGCTATCCCTTTTGAGGAAGTGGAGGCTGTGTGCTCTCGATTTGCTCATACCCTTTATGGGTATTTCATTGGAAAACGACTAGCTTTTCCGCTTGTTGAAAACTATGTGAAGAACACATGGGCAAAATATGGGCTCAAAAGAATGCAACTTCATGAAGATTTCTTTCTTTTTCAATTTGATACAAAAGAAGGAATGGACCGTGTCTTGGAAGATGGTCCGTGGATGATTCGACGGGAACCTCTTATGTTAAATGTTTGGTCGCAAAACACGGACTTGAAGAAGGCTGAAATTAAGAATGCGCCGGTGTGGGTTAAGTTCCAGCATGTACCAATTGTTGCATACTCGGAGGTTGGTCTTAGCCTGATCTCTACTCAAGTTGGGAAACCAATCACTCTTGATTCGTATACTAGCAACATGTGTGTTAGCTCTTGGGGTCGTAGTACATATGCTAGAGTGCTAATTGAAGTATCGGCTGAAAATGAGCTAAAGGATGAATTGGTGGTAGCGATCCCTAAAGGGAAGGATATGGGTCATTCGTTGGCTACTGTGTCTATTGAGTACGAGTGGACGCCACCTCGGTGTTCCACTTGTAGGATATTTGATCACTTATCTAAAGATTGCCCAAAACTTCCTAAAGAATCTCCTGTAGAAACAACTACAAATGATGGCTTTGAAGTCGTTACGAAGAAAAAGAAGATGAGTAAAAGTAAGAATATGAAACAGGTTGACGGTGTTAGGCTTTCAAAGCCAACGTTAAACTTACATTATCGCAAGGTTGATAAAACCTCGAAACCCCTGGACTCGTCAACTCAGCCTACTAAGCCGAAGCCTTCTGTTGACAAAAATTCGATTTCGGTATCTAATTCTTTCAATGCTTTGGATAATGATGATGATGATTGTTTTGTCAATAAGGAGAGTGAAAATTTTATTAATGATAGCGATAGTGAAGAAGTTGATGAGGAGCTGGTTATGGATGGTCATAATAACAAACCTAAGAAAAATGTTACGGAAGGGGCAAGCACTCCTATTTCAAATGTTGTCAATGTGTAACATTGCTTCTTGGAATATTCGGGGTCTCAACCTCTCTCCGAAACAAAAAGAGGTTAAGCAGGTCATTTTTGAAAATAATCTTGCTGTTTGTGCTATCTTAGAGTCGCATGCTAGTGATTCAAAGTTGGAGAAATTATGTTCTTTTATTTTTAGGAACTGGAGTTGGACGTCTAATGCAATTATGTGTTCTTAGGGTTCGCGAATTATCTTGGGCTGGAATCGAAATGATGTTGATCTCATGGTTTTAAATCTTGAAGATCAAGCCATCCATACGCGTCTTTGGTTAAAAGGTGACAAAAAAGAGCTCTTTTGCTCTTTTGTGTATGCTCACAATCATTATATGCATCGGCGTTCTTTGTGGCGAAGTCTTGGTATGCATAAGGTCTTTATTAGTAATAGGCCTTGGTGCATATTAGGTGATTTTAATGCAGCTTTGATGCTTGATGATAAGGTTATGGGTTCCTCTCGAATTGATATCTCGATGCGGGAATTTAAGGAATGTGTTAATGATATTGACATTATGGATATACAAAGTTCGGGGCTGAAGTACACTTGGAACCAAAAGCCGAAAGGAGTTGATGGAATTCTAAAGAAACTTGATCGTATTATGGCTAACCTTGAGTTTTTTGATGTTTTTCCAGGTGGTCATGCTATATTTCAGCCATATCGCACGTCGGACCACTCTCCAGCCGTTCTATGTATTCCTACATTGGTGAGGTCTAAGCCGAAACCTTTTAAATTTGTTAATGTTCTTACGCAACATAAGAGATTTCATGAAGTAGTTTCGGATGGATGGAGCAGGGAGGTTAGTGGTTTTCATATGTACAAGATTGTCATTAAACTTCGTAATATGAAGAAAGCGTTTCGAAAACTTATGTATGATCATGGGAATTTGCATGAGAATGTTAAGCGGCTTAGAATTGAGCTTGATAATGTTCAACGTGACCTTGATAGAGACCCTTTCAATGCTATTCTTCGTGAAGAGCAGGCCGTGTATGTTCAAGCTTTCAATGAGGCTGTTTTATTGGAAGAACAATTTCTAAGGCAAAAAGCAAAAGTTAATTGGCTTCGTGATGGTGACTTGAATTCGGCTTATTTTCATAAGTCTGTTAAGAGTCATATTAGCAGGAGCCGTATTGATGTTATTGCGGATTCTAATGGGGTTATTTATGAAAATGACCAGGTTCCTAATGTCTTGGTATCGCACTATGAAATGTTTTTAGGTCAAGCTGGTGAGGTTATTCCGGTGTGCTCCAATGACCTTTTTCAAAACCGTTTGAATCAGATTGATCTAATGATATGATTCGAGACATTAGTGATGGAGAAATTAAAGATGCATTATTCTCAATGGGTAATGACAAATCCTCGGGTCCTGATGGTTATACCGCGGCATTTTTCAAGGAATCATGGTCCATTATTGCTACTGACTTTATGCGTGCAATTAGAGAATTTTTTGTTAATGGGAATCTTCTTAAGGAATTGAATCATACGATTATTGCTTTAATCCCGAAGGTTGCTTCTCCATCTCGAGTTACTGATTTTAGACCCATTTCGTGTTGTAATGTCCTCTTCAAATGTATTAGCAAAATCATTGCTAATCGCATTAAAGAGAGCTTGAAGGTGTTGGTTAGCCCGAATCAATCTGCATTTATTCCTGGAAGGAGTATTGCGGATAACATTTTGCTTACTCAAGAGTTAATGCATAATTACCATTTAGATCATGGGACTCCTAGATGTGCGTTTAAAGTTGACATTCAAAAAGCCTATGATACGGTTGATTGGATGTTCCTTAAAGACAGTCTCGTTGGGTTTGGTTTTCATGCTCGGTTGATTGGGTGGATCATGGAGTGTGTCACTACTACTTCTTTCTCGATTAGTATTAATGGCTCTCTCCATGGCTACTTTAAGGGTAGCAGAGGTCTTCGGCAAGGAGACCCGCTTTCTCCTTATCTCTTTACCTTAGTCATGGAGGTTCTTACTCTCATTTTAAGGCGTCGAATTCAAGCTTCGGATTTATTTACTTATCATCGACATTGCTCTAAATTGGAGCTTGTTAATCTTTGTTTTGCTGATGACTTGTTCTTATTCTCTCATGGTGATGTGAATTCTACAATAGTCATTATGGATTCTTTGGAGGAATTTAAAAATGCTTCCGGTTTGGTTCCTAGCATTCCCAAGAGTACGGCATACTTTTGCAATGTTCTTAACCATGTTAAATTATCCATTATGCAAATTCTTCCTTTTGAGGAAGGTAGGCTTCCGGTTAAATACTTGGGGGTGCCGCTTGTGACATCTAGGCTGATTTTTCGTGATTGCAAGGAGTTGCTTGAGAAGGTTCAAAATCGTGTGGATAATTGGAAGAATAAGTCGCTATCTATAGCGGGTAGACTTCAACTTATTCAATCGGTTATTGGTTCTCTTCATGTTTTTTGGGCTTCGGTTTTTGTTTTGCCTTCTCAAGTTTTACGTGACATAGAGCAGATTATGAGGGGTTTCCTCTGGTCCCATGGTTCGTATAAGCGTGGTCATGCAGAAGTCGCTTGGAATGTGGTTTGTCTCCCTCGAAAAGAAGGTGGCCTTGGAATTCGGAGGTTAGATTTCTTTAATAATGCTTTAATGATTACTCATCTTTGGAAGCTTATTAATAACAAGGAGTCGTTGTGGGTGCAATGGATTCATGCATACAAGCTTCTTGGTCGTAACTTCTAGAACATACCTTGTCGAGGTAATATGTCGTGTGGGTGGCGTAAGATTCTTCAATTACGTCCGCTGATTCGTCAATTTGTTCGTTATAATGTTGGTGATGGTAGTTCTATCTCAGTTTGGCATGATCGTTGGTGTGATATTAGTCCCCTTGCTGATTTCATTTCAAACAGAAATATTCATCGTGGAGGATTTCATCATTACACCAAGCTAACTGAGGTTATTGATAATGGGCAATTTATATGGCCGCAGTCTTGGTACTCTTCTTTTCCGAATTTAAATGCTATTCATATGAAGGCCCTTCCATATGAAGGCCCAAGTTAGGATTCCAAAATATCCACAGGCGTCAAACCATTCGTTGGCACGAAGGTTACCTTAGGGGAATTCGCCATTCGCAATCCTAAACCCTTCGGGGTATGAGTGACGAAGGAACAATGGATAAGGAACCTCCTGACTTGGTCAAACCCACGATCTCCCTCTCTCTCTTGGCTTCCCCGTCAAGTCTGAGAACGTGGGTCACTAACCCCTAGCGGTTACCCACAATCATGGGACGCCCCCATGATCTCCGACATTCATGCAATAGTGCCTCTAACCGTATTTCTTCCACTATAAATAGGTTAGACGGACAATGGTTTATGGTATGCTCATTTCACACTCATCTCTTTACTTATACACACTTACATAACCATAACTCATACTTACTCTCACGCCGGAGGTGGTTCGCAGGATCCAACCCCTGCGTAATCACTTAACGTAGTGTTTCATATTTCTTATTCTCAGGTTACAGACAAGTCTTGGCTGGAACATACACCCCTCATTACTTTGATCCTCATCGAAGCCTGGTAGTGCAATCTTTTGCACAATCAATTAACTTCTAATATATCTTTCCCTCTTAAGCTATTTGAAGTAAAAGATTAGAAAGGTCTCCACAAGAACATGTTTTATGGCAAAAAAATAAAACTAGACACAAAAAAGAGTTAATAGCTAATATGATACATAAGTACCTTCCATATTTTTTTAATTCAGAAAGTGTTATCATATCTGAGAACATAATATTATTCTAGACATGCTTAACCCGCATGCACTAGAGTATATTAGTAACCAACATTATATTTCTTCGACCTATATGGGATAGAATGCTAGACTAGAAAGTTAGAAGATATTTTCATAAAATTTTGTAAATTTTTATGTAAGATACTTTTATGTACATAGAAAGAAAGTGACATGTCAGTTGGAACACCAGATTGAAGTTTAAAAGCAAATAGGTTATGTGTTTGGAGAACAAATTATGAAGGGAACATCTTGTATAATTAACATGAAACTATATGTTGTTATAGCTTCAAAAATGAAATATTGCAAATGTCTAAATATTGTATTAAAAGATTCTGTGAATTTCTAAGATAAAACGGGTTAGCGTCTACTTATCGATAGTGTAGAAATCAATATATCGCTGAATGCATTACATTTTTGGGTCATGAATGTTAAAGTATTTATGTATGTCGATACTTGTTTTGTTTGTTTTGGCTATAGGTTATAATCTTATTATGTTGAAATAAGTATTTACGTTAACATCTTTTTATAAAATAGCTAGGCTACACTTTTTATATTTGAAGATAAAATATATAGGTTTTATTCGTAGGGAGCTAGTTGAAAATATTTGTAAGCATATAACAACCAAACAAGATATAAATGGGGTTGAATATAAAGAACATGCATCAACTCTACAATTTTTATCTTCCAAAACTTAAATCCAATAAATGGAGCTCTAACCGTCTGACCATGAAACGTTTTCTACCTACTTCGTCTTCAAATCTACTTTCAAACTATAGTTCTTTCGACATGCGATGGCTTAAATTGCGTGAATGACGACCAAATTTTCATCTTAAGACACTTTTTTTTGACAACCTCCTTGGTTTAAGTTCTTTCATTACTTCTTTTCTAGTCATCATGTGTGGCTTCTTTTAAGTTTAACTCGAATGATATGACAAATTTGTATAAATTTGTTGTCCAAGACTTTAATTTTTTTCTTGACGCGTAGCTTAGTTGGTTCCAATGAGAAATAAGATTTTCAAAATCCTTGGTCATTTAAATATTCTCTTAATAAATGTACTTAGTTTTGAAAATGATTTGGGAATTTAAAGAATTGTTTAATCTGGAGTATGGACCTATGATTTAGAAATCATTGAATATTCAAAGTCGATAAGTATCTAAACATGATTATTGACATATCGTTGTTATATATGTGAAAGACCACGTTAGAACTATAATATATATGGCACTGGCACTGAAGATATTTCAAAGGATATCCTCACTATGAACATTCAACTATTAAACTATGTTCATGTCATAAAAGGTTTGATAAGTGTATGAATTATCTATAATAAGATTTATGTTGGTTCTTGATTATTGAGTTAGATCGAACATGTATTTATTTTGCACGTTGTGTTCTAACCAAAAAAATTAAGATACACTTTTACATTCCGGTTGTTTCTTTATTAGCGTTCACAGTTAGTTTTTCTTTCTAACCTATGTGAAATAAGAGATTATTGTACAATGGTCTCCACCAAAACATGTTTTGGAATACCAAATTATAATTAAAAAGTCAAGAGTTTATATGAGTTTTGGACACTTTCAGTAGCTCCGAGATTTTTTCAACCTAAAAGATGCTGAAATACCCGAAAACATAATACCAATCTCAACACATTTAACTTAGGTACACTTATGGTATTTAAGTAACCAATAACTTCTATCTTCAACCTATGTAGGATAGAGTCTTAGGATAAAAGGTTAGAAAATACTCATATCTTCACTAGAAAAAAGGTAAGAAAAAGATAATTCAAGAGTTCTTTAACATTTGGTGAAAAAAGATAAATTATGTGTTTATAAGAAACATTTTTTTTGATCGAATATTAAACCCTAATTGCGATTCTCTCTTGGCGACTCAAACACTAAACGACAAACATTGATTCCATACTTTTATCTTCGAATATTATTGCTACAATCTTGTTTGTCGTTTGGTGCACATGGTTTAGTTCTTTATTTGATTAGCTGCTTCTACAAACTATCGTGGGTCGGTGCGATTATTTGATCAATTGGTCGGTTTGCATGCATCTGCACGAACTTTAAACTTTTGATTTAGTATTGCATGATTCCTTGTTTGTCTTTTTGTGCACGATAAACTTCTATTCTGCATATATATTAATCTGTCGTGTTCATCGACCTTAACCTATATATTAAGGTCTATCATATTCAAGATCGCACAATTGAAAACCGATTAAAAGACATCATCATTATTATGGGTTAGTTCAACATGCTTCATAGCTTATAAACCCTAGTGTTATCCTAGGGTTTAATCATCTTGCTAAAGATTTGGCGTGCTACTTGGCTGTGGTTTTCTACTAATCTGCTTGTCGAAGGTTTTAGGGTTTAGTGTGATGTCGAATATAGGAGAGAAGAATATTACTATGCCGGTTACTGGTTTGGTTGACAACAATTTGGATGTGGAGAAGGTTGCGCAGTCTACTGGTATTATTGGTGGTATGGATTCTGATAGTTGTGCTGCGTCCGACAAAGGTACACCTTCGTCTATTCTTGTTGGTACTGATGGACAAGTGGAGCCGGTTTCACTTGGTTCGACCCCTAGTCATGATGCACCTAGCCATGACGAGCCTGAGGGTCATGATACTTTATTAAAAATTCGTGCTATTGAGAAACAAATATTGGAGGGAAAACTTGTTTTTGTGGGTGATGATGGCAACCATTAAAACCAGCTGTGACAGTGGATGCCACTACTTGTATTGGGACTAATCCATTTAAGCATCTTAAGGTGCCGCAGTCACAGAAGGAGCTAGAAGAGATGCTTACTGCTATTGGTTATTATTCGAAATCTCCGCATGATACGAGTGGTCTTATGGCTTCTAATGTTAATGCTACTAGTAGTCCTACTAATGCTAATGTTAAGGTTGATACGAATGCACATGGGGCAGGTGGTATTGAGAAGGTTGGTGCTTTGAAACAACCTTCTTCATCGTATGCTGGTGTTACTTCTACTGAACCAAAGAAACACACATCTAACTTTCGTAGGTTGGAATGTAGTAAGAAAGCAAATGGTTTGGATCTTTCTGTCCCGATGAAAGTGGTTGAAGAAGTGAACACTAGGTTTGAGAATACTTTGTATGGGTATTTCCTTGGTCAACGCCTTGCTTTTCTTGTTGTTGATTACTTTGTACGCAATGCGTGGGCTAAGTTCGGTATACAAAAGGTAATGATGAATGCAAAGGGGTTCTTCTTTTTTAAGTTTAATTCGAAGAAATGTGTTGATGATGTTATTGAAAACGGTCCTTGGTTGATTAGAAATGTACATATTATTCTTAAACCATGGACATTGAACACCAACTTACTTAAAGAGGATTTGACCAATATCCCGGTGTGGGTTAAATTCCATGATGTTCCTCTTGCTATGTTTTCTGATGATGGCCTTAGTCTCCTTGCCACATTGATAGGAACGCCCAAAAGGTTAGATGCTTTCACTAGCCAAATGTGCAAGGACTCGTGGGGACGTAGTAGTTTTGCTAGATGCATGATTGAAGTGAAGTCGGATGAGGTACTTAGGGACAGCCTTACTGTTGAGATTCCGTTACTTGATGGGTCGGGTTCGACTATCGAGACGATACGGGTTGAATATGAGTGGAAACCACCGCATTGTGATAAATGTAAGATTTTTGGTCATACTCCTATTGATTGTCCTAAAGTTGTTGAACCTCCTGCTCAGCCTACTAAGCGTGCTAATGATGGTTTCAAGACGGTTAATAACAAGAAGAAGGGAAAGCAAGGTGGGTCTTCTATTCCGGGTCAAGGAGGGTTTTTCAAACCTGTTGTGGGTAAACAGTTTCAATACCAACCTAAAAAGACTCCTCCTGAACCTAAGAAAGTGGAAGTCACCAAGAAGAATGCTTCTGATGTGGCTAGTTCGAGTGGAACAAAGATTGCTACATCTAACCAGTTTGATGCTCTTAATATGGATGCGTCTGGTACTCCTTCTAATGACACTAACAAGGATGTGGAGTCTGGTCGTACAATGGAAGTTAATGAAGATGAGTCTACTAAGAAAGGTACTGCATCACAAGAACCCCTTGTGAGTGATTTGAAAGAGATGGAGTCGGGAGTGGCTCCTCAAACTAGTGAGTCTTGTATACCGCCTGCCTCTTCTACTAAGAGAGTTAACCCTTTTTCTAAAGTGGAAGAGATCGAGGTGTCTGATTCTGAAGATGAGGTGGTTGCTAACTCATTTGATGAGTCTGCTAATATATTTGGTGGTGGCCAAGAGTTTGAAGATGAGTATGATGACTATGACTTCGATGACTATGCCAAACAGGTTCGTGATCTTCCAGGGAATTTGGATGCCTTTAATGCCATGTATGGCACAAAGTTTCAAGGTCCTAGGAAGTAATTTTATTTCGTTGTGTCCTATGTTATCATTTGAGTAGTGGTTTGTTTTCTTGTTTAGAAAACAGGAAGTATCTTGTTATGTAAGCTTTATGCCTATGTAACGGGCTGAGATATGGGATTTCACTCATATCCATTGTACTTAAACGTTTATTTGGTTATTATATTTACCAGGGTGCAGGATTACTCCCCTTTACCCAAAAAAAGGCAACAACTTGGATATAAGAAACTATGATGATTTTTTCAAAGATAAAAGTATTAGCATTTACCTATCTAAATTCATTTATATAGAAATGTTAGAAAATTAGGATCACAATAATCTGAGAGTCGTGTAAATACTTTGAGATTGGAGTATTTCGATGGTTCTATAGAAATCTTAAATCGGATAAAACTCAGAAACGAGAATATATTTTGTTAGTTATGAAAACCGAACCAGATATGGATATATGACCAATAAACTGATTGTCGACCCCAGCCAGGGGCGCTGCCCCTTGGACCCTGCTACCAGGGGCGCTGCCCCCGGACCTCCGTCATTCGAGGCTTCGACCCCGAATGATAATCATAATAACGTCATACAAGTGTGCACTCCGCACAACCCCAACTTGTTGAACATTTATCACAATTACACATTGGTCAACTAAGTCAATCCATTACACTTAAATCACATTGATGATGCAAAATCACCAACAAGAAATCTATATGTTGTTGTATAAGTTACATGTTCGATCTTGTCATGAATACAATTCCTTGTTGTATTGTGATATTTTAAAAAAATAAAAATAAAAAATAAAAAAAATGAAAATCTATATGTGTGGTGTCGTTCTTAAAAATAAATAAATAAATAAATAAAAATAAATAAAATTTTTATGTTGTATTGTGATACTTGTTTAGGTTTGTTTAAGAACTTGTTTGGCCTAGTACAGATCACTAAGCATTTTTTGAATGCCCAATGTGTAAATTGTCAATGTACATATACAGATTTGCATGTAACTAGGCCAAATTCATATCTCTTCGCATATGCTTGAGATAGTTCTTCGCCTTGTAACAGTCCTTCGATATTTGGTTTTAATATACATGAAAAAAATAAAACTGATCAATTGAGTTACTCGAAACTATATTAACAGCAATTGAGTGGTCATTACGACCATCGTCCATCACTACTGTAAGTTTAGCACCAAATCTGTTTATCCTCTCATCTACTTTACTTCACCGTAATCACTGCTAAAAACAATAAGTTTGGTTGTGGTTTAAACCACGAGCTGATGAAGGCCACACGAGCTAACCACTTACTGTGTCGGACGGAGCCAGGCGGGGTCCCGTGGGTGTCCGTGACACCTATGAATTTTTTTGATATAGTGTTAATTTTAAGAAAAAGTGTCGATTTTTCTCAAATGTATTTTAAATGACCCCGGTCCATTGAAATGTGTTTTTAATCTTATTTAGTTAGCATCTTAAACTCAATTTTATTACTATTAAAAAAAATTTGTGCATCCAGTCATGTTTGTTCTTGGCTCCGTCCCTAACTGTATCAATCTCAAAGCATACACATGGCTCGCTAGTTCCGTCATCACAACCTTTTTAGTAAATTAAAACAAGTAATATCATTGCATAAAGGAAACTATTATAATAATGTGAGTCATGCAAGCATGTATGTGTGTACGTAAGTATATTATGTCTCAAATCTGATACTACTAATAATCATATTATCTGTTAACATGTATGTGTTTCCATTTATTGGCTTATACGAAGAAAAAAAAAAGTGTGTTTCATCAAATTAGTCATATATTTATTTTGCACGACATTTTCATTCTTGTAATTGAAAATATTTCGGCAATCCTTTTTCAATTTAATCAAATAAGATATGTACATTTTAATTCATTTTTACATATATCCTTTTTCAATTTAATCAAATAAAGTAAAAAGTTGAGCGTTTATACCAGTTTTCCGCTATACTACTTACCAATCAATTTTTTTAGTTGAAAGAAAGTAGAGTAGCTAAAAACATAATACTATTCTTAATACATTTGACTCACAAACACTATGGGTATATTAGTAACCATCAACTTCTATCTTAAGTCTATGTGGGATAGAATGTTATGAAAAGTCTCATAAAAAGAAACCTTATGTATGAGATTGCTTAAATACTTAGTTTACTTCACTTCCATTTGCTAAGTTTTCATTTCATTTGCTATTTATAATGATCAGAACAAATTTGAACAATTTAATCGTTTTTTCACTCTTTCTTAAAACGTAAAAATACTTTTTTCTCTAATGTTATCGGATGCTAAAGATTAAATGTTTTTCACCACAACATTTTTTACAGTAAACAAATTCTACCTTTAAACCTCTGTGGGATATACTGACATGACAGAAAGTTGGAAAAGATGTCTATAGAAAAATGGTACTCGTAATAGTAGAAAATTACTGTCTACATGCATAACAAATCAAGGAAACATCAATATAAACCAACATCATGAAATCGTGTTTTTGTAGAATAAGTAAGACAATCTCAATATGTAGAAAATGGTCAAACGGGTGAAAGATGTAGAACACTATTGTTATAGAGTAACATATGTGTAGTTTTTGGAATATCATGTACGTTATAAAAAAATCTTAAAAAATTAAGAGTTCATATGAGTTTTCCGGCAATCACAAGGCGAAGATTTAAGTTTTTTTAACTCAACGGATGGTGATCACCATGAAAACAACATATTATTCTAGATATGTAACCCTCACATACATTATGGTATATTAGTTACAAACAATTTCTTTCTCCACCCTATGTGGGATAAAAAGAAATAATAGAATGTTAGAAAAGGTCTGCATTAAACAATAAAATGGTAAATTATTACACTATTAAAAAGATTTTTAAGTACATGTAAAGAATTAGATAATGCAAAAGTTTGTGAATAAAGGTATGTTACTTGGAACTACAAATTGAAGTTTAAAAAAAACTAGCATAGTACCCGCGCAAAGTAGCGGCGGTACCTAACATGTCAGTTTTTCTCGTACCTTGATCTTTAAGCGGTATGCAATGAGAGTCAGTATTTGACGGTTTACCCTTTGATAGTTCGAAAAGAGTAGATGCGCGTTTGAATTTCCGTAAAGTATATTAACACATATATAGATATTCATATTAACACATATATAATAACCTTTTACCCAAAAAAAATATGATAAAAATTATAACTATAAATTTGTATTATTGTAACTTTGTAACATCCATTTTAATACTAAACTTTAATGTGTCATTAATGTATATTATAATGCAATTATTATAGTGTAGAATTAATTATATGAATTACTAATTATAGTAAGATGTTTAGAATTACATTTTTAAGACTTCATTTTACAAAAAGTCGTAAATACATTAGTATATTGTATAGACTAGTTAATGGCAACATCAGGGTAACAACATGAAAATTATATGTTGTAAGTTGTAACTCATTTGAAAACTGAAATTGTAAGATTGCAGATGTTAAGTTTAAGCATTGCCCTTTGTGCTTTATAAATTGTTTCGATATGTGTATGAATTATTGGATGAGACACGATTTGTTAGTTGAGCGAGAATGTTGTGCTTATATTTCCATGGATAACTCGTTATAAACTTGCAACTATGATTAAAATATGACGATTTCTTATATGGTTTTTATATGTGTATGTATTATCTAACGAGACATGTGTTGCTTGTTGAGTTACATTGTACATGGATTTATTATCTCAATTTTTAAGTTTAAACTCAATTGTAAATTTTATTGGTAAATCAATATATTGTTATTGTAGACTTACATTTAACAATGTAACGTATGACATTATTTGCGTCATTTGTTTTTACTTTCTAATTGTGGATCAATTATTTGTCAATCACGTTGCTTAATATTATCACATTAATTGAGTGGCCTCCAATAAAAAGTAATAAAGAACAATAACCAAGAAAAGTAAAAAAGATCAAGAAAAAAACCATAAAATAACAACGTACTTTTCAAAATTTGCCGAATTGAAACATTTACTTTTTTATTACCTTACTTTACCAACGTACTTTCGAAATTTGTTCCGACTTCACCCATATGACCCGTTTATATTAAAATAATAACTGAAATGACGACATTACCCTCGGCATATGGGTGAAGTCAGAACAAATTTTAAAAGTTCGTTGGTGAAGTCGGAACAAATTTTAAAGAATACAAGGATAATATAATCATTTCAGTTATTATTTTAATATAAATGGGTCATATAGGTAAAGTCGGAACAAATTTTGAAAGTTTGTTGGTGAAGTAAGGTAATAAAAAAGTAAGTGTTTCAAGTCGGTAAAATTTGAAAAGTACGTTGTTATTTTATGGCTTTTACCCTTCATATTAATCAACACATATGTGATTTTGTTCTTGCTATGTATGGTTAGCTTGCAAACCTTTTAAGCAGGGAGAAAATTCACGAACGTGTAAACATAATACTATTCTAGTCACAAGAAACTCACGTACACTATGGTATAATAGTAACCAACAACTTCTTTCTTTAACCTAAGTGGGATAGAATGTTAATTTGAATAAAAAAAATTTGTGTTTGAATAGAATTTCATATTGGACAGAAGAGTTATAAAGAGTTGGTAACTGAAACTTGGAACTCCAAAATCAAAATTGAAGTTCAACTAGGTTATGTGTTTAGAGCGAAAGTAATAGTTTGGATAAGAGGTAATTTTATGTTTTTATTGCACTATAATGACAGATTGCAAATGGTTGTACTTTGTAATAAAAAACCTATGATTTTTTTCTAAGTGTTTACTTGTCTGAAATATGTATATCATTTATATCATTTACTTAGCTGAAATTGTATCATGCCGATCACTAATGATGAAAGATTCCAAATGTTTATGCATTATATTAAAAGAACATGTGATTTTCTCTAACCTCACTCAACAAAAATCTTTTATGTAGAAATCTCTTGCATCCATGTAGGCTTCTTCGGCTTTCTTTTCAAATTAAAAACCAACAGGTTGTCTATTTTCGATTGGGCTTTACCTTGTGTCGTATCATATTTCAAAGGATATCCTCGTTATGAATTTTCAACTGTGATTAAATATGTCAATTTCATAGATAGTTTTGATATGTGTATGACATATGTTAAGGTTGTTGACTGTTGAGTTAGATCGTACATGTATTTATTTAGCGCATCTTTTTCATTTTGGCTATTGAACATTCACGATAATCATTTTTTGCATTCTAATAAAAAGAATCAGGAATACACATTTTAATGCTTTTTTTACATTTCTATTGTTTCTTATTAGCTCTCAAAATATGTTTTCCATCCAAGAGAATCAAGATATACACAATATATAAAAAATGGGCTTTTACATATATGTCCCTGCATATTTTAAAAGTTACATATATATTTTTTTGATGCATTAAAACCATTGTACTTCATGCATTAAAAACTGATACAAATGATATATATATAATTATTCATCCAGAGAGGGATATATATGAATTCTTCTTATAAAAAAAAAAAAAAAAAAAAAGTTGAGAATTCATATGAATTTTCAGTTTCTCACAATCTTCCAAGTTTTTTATAGATTGGAAGACGGCGACTACCCGAAAACATTATCCTTTATATAATAAAGGAATTAAATCATTTCGGAGTTATTTTGTCAATTCATTCTTATTGAAAAAATAATTTGACCAATAGGAGAGCTCGATTTCGTCACATAAGCAAAATCGTGTGCTGTGATTGGTTAATAAAAGTCAAAATTAAATTAATTTTGGTCAAACTTTAATAAATTTGGTTGATAAAAAAAACACATAAAAATATATGTGTCAGATTTGTGAAAATAAAAACTTAAAAAAAAATGAGGTAATTAATAAAACTTTAGTGGTTGAATTTTTAAAAATTATATAGAGTTAAGTGTAATATTATAAGCCTCCATTTTTTATATCTTAAAAAATATAATGTATATGTTGTTTTAAGATAACAACATTTAAATTTGCATAACATTATAAGTATTAATTTTTTTACTATATACTATGGGTGAGCAAAACAAACCGAAAAAACCAAAACCGAACCGAACCGAAAACCGAAAAAACCGAACCAAAAACACCGACCGAAACTAAAAACCGATGGTTCGGTTTTTATTTTTTCAAAAACTGAAAAATGGGGTTCGGTTTCGGTTTTCGTCTAAAAATCAAACCGCAAAAACCGAACCGAACCGAACCGGTTTTACTATATAATAATATCTAATTAATATAATATGATTAAATAACTAAATAAATTAAATTTATAAATTCATATTCATTTTGTGGGTAGATTTATAATATATTTATCTTAATGTTTATATTTATATGTGTGTTTGTCGTGTCGCGTGTCTTGTTGAAATATATCAATAAGTTTTCGATAATGATTATACTACGTGTATGTTCACTTGTATGTGTCTATCTCATTTATATGTTTGTAATTGTAGAATTATGCAATAAATATTATTATGCTTAGATTGAAAAAAAATAAAGAAAAATAACTAATTTTGTACGTAAAACAAGTTTGTTGGTATAATTTGGCCATACCCAAAATATCAACGGTTAGAAACCGAAAAAACCGAACCGCCAAAAACCGAACGGTTTCGGTTTTGGGTTCTACAAAAACCGAACATTGTGGTTCATCTTCGGTTTTAGCCAAAAACCGACCCAAACCGAACCGTGCACACCCCTACTATATACGTTCAATAAGCACTCATTTAATTCATTTTTAAAAGTTTAACCTATGTGGACACGAGTTTACATTTTAAATACGGCTAAATTACTGAAAACGAGAATATAATTATCAAATTGTAAGCACGGGTTACTTTTATATAAAATAAATATACGCGATTGTACTTATAACAATGACTCATGTAATTCTTATTTATTTATATAAGGATATTTAGAAAAACATTGTTAAAAAACTTTAAGGAGTATTCTTTAACTTTATCAACGCTCATTATGTGCTATTAAACTTGCATCATGTGTACAAAATAATATCAGTAGTGAAATTTAAATAAAACATCAACATCTTTGTCAGCTAAATAAAATTAAATCTTGAGTTCTCTAACATAAATTTTTACAAATATTTTATCAAATTTTAATGGATATTAATGCATAATGAAAAACTCGTGCATAAGTATTAGTTGTACTTTTATCACAATTTTCATGGACAAATTCTTACATGTGTATATATTGAACTAAAATGTTAAAGTAAATTTGATTTATGTGTAAACTTCGTGCGTGCACAAAACTTATAACTATATAGTAATTATATTTAATTACATTTAAAAACACAATATTCAGTATTAATACAAAGTAGTTTTTATAACTAGTATTATTCTAGACACATGAAACTCACATACATTATGATATTTTAGTTACAAACAATTTCATTCTCCCACTTATGTGGGACAGAATGTTTATAGAAGACTAAAAAAGGTGTCCAATAAATAAAAGAATTGGTAACATGTAATACAAAATATTCCTATGACAAGGAAAGTTTGAAAAAAGTTGATGATTTATAAAGAGCATAGGCTTGTTGTGATTGAATTGGATGATGTCAAGATGGAGCTATTAAGTTTTAACCTTACATGGATAACATGTGTGTTTTATCTTGTGCGGGGCTTAAATGAGCCCAAGTAGGAGTGTAGGACAGGTCGGGTCGAGCCAATTTCTTTTTTGAGTAACCATGATTTTTGACATTAATTTTTGGGGTTTGAATCCACCGGCACATAGACTCAATGTTGTTTGCACCTAGTAGAAGGAACTTCAAACCTCACACATTTTAGAATAATAATTATAAGTTCTTTTGTCATTAGGTCATCGATGAGTTTTTAGGGTCAAGCTGATTTTAGGATATGATAAATAATGGTAACAAAGGATAAAGTATCTGTCATAATAAAAATGGGTCTGACCGAAATATTGTGTTTCACATTTTTTTTTCTAAAACGCGGTGCGTAAGCTGGTCATCATTGTTCGTTATTAAAGTTTGCGGATTAGTTCTAGCGAAACAGATTACACAATATAGTGTTTATTTACTTTGAAGTTGTGATGATCACATATTTAATTGTTTCAAAAATTTATCTTTCGATTACTCGAAAATTTATCCATTGAATAAGTTTATTGTAGTTTACTCCTGAAATGTTTATCTATACCTCAAATAATTCGAGATTTGAAACTAGTTTTGATGTTCATGAAAAATCATATTTGATTCATTGAGTTATTTGAAAACACAAAAAGAACCTTAAACTAGTTATCAAAACCTTTTTATAGTATAATAAAATAAGAAACAAACATTGCGTAAATGAAACTATTTAAGAAATGTAGTCATGTTAACATGTACGTGTGTATGTATATACCAAAATGTATAGAATATGAATTGAATGAAGGTGTACACATGCTATTTGTTCTATTCTAAAATCAAACATTAAACTGCAAGCACGCTACACTAAGACCACTGTTGGTGCTGTGAGGTTGTGTCATTCGCAAAAGCGGTTTCACCCCAGCATTTTTTCCTCATAACACCACTTTTACCATGACATCAAAAGTAGTGTTATGAAATAAAAGTTGTGTCATGAGTCCACATAGAGCTGTGAACGAACCGAACGAACATGAATGGAGCTATGTTCAAGCTCGTTAATTTAATTTTAACCGGACAAATAATCGGACTCAAACGTTTAAATTGACGAATTTTCTTGTTTATGTTCGTTTATTAAGAAAATGAGTTGTTCATTTTCGTTTATGTTCGTTCATTAAGACTTTAAACGAACGCTAAACGAATATAAACGATAGAACATAAATCAACATAGATAAATAAACATAAACTTCAATAAATTATGCATAAAATATTGTTTTATAAGTGTTGTTTTATTTAAACATGTTAATTTTATAATGAGATTATTCTCTATATACCCAATCTAAATATACAAATGTCATATATACCGAAAATACAAGTTATGAATGCATGATGTACAATATAGTTAATGCAAGTTTTGGGTAAATATGACATTATGATATTTAATTTGGGTAAATATGGAATTGAGCCTTTTATAATTCTACAATTTAAAGATATGATATACGAACATAAACGAATGTTAACGAAAGCGTAATCGGACGTTCACGAATATAAATGAACGGACACAACTTTTGTTCTTGTTCGTTCATTTAACTAAACGAACGTAAAATATTGTTCATGTTCGTTCAATTAATAAATTAACGAACATAAACGAACTTTTTACCGAACGGTTCAAGAAATGTTCATTGAACGCTCTGTTGGTTTACAGCCTTAAGTCTATATATAACACACACACACACAAAAGAATTTTAAAACGTGTAACTCTAAACTACTTATGCAAAGCTATGTAACTGATACACAAACAATCAAATAAGCATTTGAAAAAACAAATCCCAAACACACTTGTGAGACTTCGCCAGAAAACCCCAAAAGACGACAGAGGTGGTGGTTGTTTTTATGAGTAAGAGGCGGTGGTTGTTTTTCTGAGTACCTGTTGCGAATTTGTGTGTTGTGTATGAACACCATCCGCATATGATTATGTTTACTCTTTCTTAAACTTCCTAAAATCCCTATCCGCATAACCACATATCCTAAAATCCCCATCCGCATAACCTCAAAGGTAAACATGATCCAAAAAGCGCTTAGTTGAAGATATTGACATTTTCGGAGGTTGGTTTGTGTGTTATGTATGAAAACCAAGTGAAAAAAGATTGTAAGACCAAGATTGTAACTCAAACCAACACACAACCGGCTCGTCACATCGTGAGTCGCAACAAACCAATGAAACCACCATGCCCAAGAACGAAACTGCTATATAGTTAAAGAGAGATGAGGTTTGTGTGTGCTTTATAGAGAGAGAGAATGTAAAACTTTGGGATATCAATCTATTGTGTGTGTATGTGTTTGAAAAGAGGAAAACAGATTGCTGTCATGTAACGGGCCTGAAGATGAATCATCGATAAGCAGGAGGTGGAGAGCACTGTACATTCTACTGTTCATTAGTTTGGATCGGGCAAACAATGAAATGCAACCGGATCCAGTGCAGAAAAGATAGTGGAGTGGGTAAGTAAAGCAGAAAAGAAAAGCCAGTCGGGCTAACAAAAGGAAGGGTATAATAAAACGGATACCGGGTCGGGTACACCGCTTATTATACTTTAGGAGTAATAGCTAGTATTTGTATCTTGGTGAGTAAAGAACATGAGATGTTGACTAACTAAACTTTTTTCCAGTTCTTCAATTACCTTCATAGAGAATATGGCGTTGCTTGGATGGGCATTCTTTGTCCTTGGTTAAATTAACAAAGTCTAACCACCTTAAAAAAAGATTAAAAAATTAAATAGCCTTTAAATTTAAAGAAAAACTAACTAAAATTTTAAACCATTAAGCCATCATTATTGCAAAAATATACATGATACACTACACTTTGCGTTCACATTGCAAACTATAGCAATAAAACCAAAATGATTCAAATGTTTGGGGGAGTTTGGACATGCGTTTTGAAAAGATCTTTTTAATTTCGTTGAACAGATAGATTCGTTGCAGCTAATTGGAAACTTATCTAAAACTGATTGTTTAATCCTTAAACGAGTTGATAAGAACATAAAAAATTTGTAACCATGACGTTAGGAAAAAATAATCACATAATCAATGTTATAGTAGGGTAAGGCATGAAAACGGGTTTGTCTTGAATGGGTAAATTTTGGTACAGGTCAAAGCAGGCAAGTTTTGGTAGGGGTCAATCCAGTGTTCTTCTTCTCGGTACCAATCCACTTTCTGCACAACCCTAGTTAATATTAGCCATCCTAGTTATAGCCCATTAGTGTTATCTTTTGTATTCATGGATTGAGGGTTATTGGCTATGTATCGGTGTGTGATTATATATACCGAATATGATATTTAATGAAATCAAGGGGAATAAAACTAAATCTAATATGGTATAAAACTTTATATAGCCTGATAGACTTTGACCCAACCAACCCAACACAGGTGAAACAGACACGAATTAGAATTTCACATGGATACGTAATACAATATTTTTATTTTCTTAAGCAGTTGCTCAGATACGGCTAGGTTCTATGAGCTATTTTTCCCGACCCGACCCAACACAGGGAAACAGACCCAAGTAATCCACGTTCTGCAATATAATTCGGTGTACTATACTAAGACCAAAATGGATACTTTTGGTGTAAAACCCGGAAAAATCGCGTAATTATATTTGCGTCTAATTTAAAAATTTATTAACTCGATGTACTAATTATGAAATTGATCTAAAATATTTAATAAACATTTGAAATAATACTTTTAATTTGGATGACATTTGATAAATTAATAATAAGATTAAATTTAATTAAATAGATACCTAAACTAATTCTATAAATTAATAATAAGATTAAATTTAATTAAATAGATACCTAATAATAAGATTAAATGATATTTAATTGGTTTTAGTAAATTTCCATTAATGTAAACTATTTAACCAGAATAAATATACCTTGCCGGGAAGCTTCTGAGTGATGTGCCACATGCACAATCTATGATGTGAATCTGGTAACATCTTAACAACGACCTTGCAATGCAGCATCTTGGTCGATAAGAGCCAAAGGTGGTTGTTTTTGTGAACCTTCAAAATGATTCGAGCATCCAACAATAAGACTCATATTTTTCGTTGGACAATAGAGCAGCACCAAACGTAACACATTTTTGGTGGTGGTCTACACCGGTAAAGGGTACAAAAATCATGTGATACCTGTATAACAAGGAAAGAAAAGTTATAGTATAAAACATATATGTTTTACATATGATTTTTTTCCCTACAAAAAAAATATGGTTTAGAACTTACTTATTAGTTTCGAACGTAGCATCAAAAGAGACAACGTCACCAAAAGCAACGTAATTGCACTTCATCGTCTCATCGGCCCAAAACATACGACACAACTCATCTTTTACAGTGTGATGAATGAATGAAAACCCAGGGACATGCTCCTGTCTTTTTAGCATCTTGTCGACCAGCATTTGAGCATCCCTTTCTCCAATGAACAAATTCATCCCACGTCTAAAATTGTTCCAGTCGACGGGCATCCCACGTACTAAATCAAATCCACCCAACATTGCTACCCTCAGCCTATGGGCCTTCTGTGGACCAATATTAGATAAGGAAGCACGGTGAATGAACATATGATCACCAAATTCCAACTGTAAGCCTAGCTTTGCTAAGATCCATATTAGACGGTCAATTAATTTATGGTTATGATTCTCAGCGTTAGTAGCTGGTATGAATTTGTTCCTATAATGTGTTTTAAACACATCTTTGCTTGACAATTAGTTACTTGAGTTGTCGATCTCCGCCTTCTTTTTTTTTTACCATCTCCATCACCACCCTCTTCAACAACTGGATTAGGGACTTCAATTAGAGTATTGGTTTCAACAGGCTTCCTCGGTTTACCATGCCTATTGCATACCAAGTATGTGTGTGTTACAACACCCTGTTTGTTTTTTTTTGTTCCTGATTTACGAATGCCAAACCTAGCCTTAGCGGCGTACACCGTGTACGCTTTCAATGCTTCATCAAAAGTAGCAAATATATGACCCTGTTTAGGCTTCTCAATAGCAGGAACATTTGGCACATAATATTTGGTCCCATGGGGTGATGGAATACACTCTGGGTCAATGTCGTACACATCGATCTCATTAGCATCTACAAAAAAACAAACAAATATATCAGTTTACCATGCATGCACATAGTATTAAAAAAAACCAAATTTACATATACGAAAACATAAGCTGTCAACTTTAAGAACCTTTCAAACTCTATACATGATGTATGAAATCTGATAACATGTAACACAAACATGCATGTTTAACCACGTACAATGGGATGAATAACCTACCACGCAATGAATCTGATTAAAAAAGAAAACAAAAAAACAAAAACAAAACAAAAACAAAAACAAAACAAACCAACAAGCAACAACAACAATAAAAAGCGGGACAAAATACAAATTACGGGATATTAAATAACATACAAAACAATGAATCGATAATATGTAGCGTAGATGTTGCGTATAAAACAATTAAAGTTACCAATGTTTTCGTCTTGATGAATGTTTATATCGTCTATATCAATTGGATCATCAGATAACACAATATCACGTTCGTTATGGTGTTGATTATCGCTAGAACCCACATGTTCTTGGTCGACAATATTAACCATGATGATTGATGGAAAAGTATATAGGTTACTTTTTGTTTAAGGAGGTATTGAAATTGAATTAGGGTTTATGAGAATGAAGAAGACAACACGTAAAACTACTTTCACGGGATCGGAAAAAAAATTTTTGAAACCGAAATAAAATTATTTCCATGTTTGTAGCATAATTTGAAACTGAAAATAAATCCTGGATAATTCAAATGAATGTTAAATTACTATAAGGCCCCCACGATTTATGAAAAATAAAAGAAAATAAAATAAGTTTCCTAAATTCTGATTGGGTGGAAGGAGTTCTCGCAGTTCTCGCGGTTAAGGATGGTTCTGAAAATAAAGTTTCACTATATATATATATATATATATATATATATGAAAACCCTAAAATTTCACCAAATTCGGCCGATCCTTTTTCCCCCTCCTTTTTTTTGATCGATCTAAAGATAAACACAAATCCCCCATCAATTTATAATATTCGGCATTTACTTATTTCCTTAAACTAAAACACGCTTTCTCCTTTAAACCGGATTCCCTTGTTTACCCTCCTATCCCATTCGACAACCAGAAAACACACCCACACCCTCGTTTTAGAAGCTGTGAGATCAAGGAGAGGGTGGCCAAGGTCGAAAGAAAAATCGTTTAGGTCCCTTGCAATCGAATTTCTCTTAAACCGCAAACTAGGTATTGTTTTCCTATTTATTTTAATTGATTCGACTCATGAGAAAATTATGTGGTTAATTTTTATGAAAGCCCTAACCTATGTGGATGATAAAAATGAATTTCCATTAATTTTATAGTGCTCGGTTCGGTTTATAAAAATGGTGGAAGTCGCATTAGGGTTTTTATGTCAACTAGGGTTTTCGGTGTGGTTTTACATTTTTAATTTTGTACTCAGTGGGTAAAAACATGTAAGACCAATTTTGTGATGTTAATAAGACCCTAATACATGTACATGATGATCGGTTTAATTATTGGCATTGAATTAGAGTCGTAATGAATTGTTATGTATCGTGGGTCAAAACTGTGATTTCATGTTAAGCTGTCTAGAAATTTAGTGTTTTGAAAACTATATAATAAATTGTTAACAACACATATTTGGGTGGTTTTTGATTCTAGAATTGAATTTAACCTCTGTACTACTTGGGTGTCAAGTTTCGGGGTCATTGGTGGTTGGGAAGACACCTGTTTGATTTTTCAAAGTTAACATGCCAAAACTGCTATACGGGTCTGGGAATTCATCCAACTTGTGAGATTTTCATAAATTATTGTTGAGGTCTAGGAAGCCCTAATTTTTATATGATGTTAATTAAGGTCTTAAATAATTTCTGAAATTTCTGGGGAAGTTTTGGGATAGTCTAAATAAGGTTTAAAAATGTAAACTTACAAAGTGTCAAAAGCTAAGAAATCTGGGACAGTTTGTGAAAGTAAATTTTTATAAAATACTTAGACATGTCTATAAATTATGGAAAAATTCACATAAATACTAGAGACATACAGGTAGTTCTGTGTCAAATTGGGGGACCTGAATTGATGCCTAGCTATTTTATTTAAATAATTATAAAACAGGTCTGATGTGAGTAAATAAATCTGAATATGACTTGAATACGTGTTTTAACTTTTGGTATGCATAAGTGTTTGTAAATTAACCTGGGATACGTGTAACCTTATGAACTTGTGTAAACGACTACTAAACTACTAAAATGATATTTGGTGATCACTAATGTACATTTGGACCTTTGTATGATTTATGGTTTATGAAACCCTAATTAATTACGAATACGGGTAAAGTTTACGTGTTTTGCAAATAATAACATAATTGCACACTTAACCCTAAAATTTGTTAAATGACACTTAAAACCCTAAAATATGATAAGTTGTCATATTTGATCCTAATTTGAAGAATTATGAATTATACCTTAACTTATTCAATTCGAAAAGTTACTAAAACGGGAAACCTGCTAAAAGTGGAAACCTACTAAAAATGGAAAGCCGTCTAAAATGGATAATCTGATTATAATAAACGTTATTTAATTCGTATAGGTTCCGTGAAGCGGGAGTGATCATCTTGTGACCTTTCATTTACTGTTTAGTTGCTTTGAATAAGGTACAGATATGCTGACCTTTCTTTTAAGGTTTCTCATGATCTTTTATGCATCTTTTGATCTTTAGCTATTTTGATTATGAACCTTGAACCATTTGATGTGAACCTTTGAATTGAGCCTTTGCCATGAACCTTTGTCACGAACCTTTGTTATGAACCTTTGATTGTGAACCTTTGATTATGAACCTGTGATATTCTGATGACTTAGACATTTTGCCAAAGTTTTGACTTTGCATTTGACCCTTCAGTTTGATACCCGAGCCATTTTCCCTAGCCATGAAGGTAGCATGGTTATGTCATTGATGCACCAATGGCATGACTCTGGGGTGGTCGAGTGATGAACCATCCCGTCCCTTTTCTGTTATATGTTTATGAGCTCAAGAAAATATGTTTGGCCACTATGATTTCTGCAGGGTCGTATGGATGCATCTTAGATTTGATTTGTATTTGATTTGGATATGATATGATTTATTTGGTGACTGATGCTTGTGTGCAATACACGTCTTTCACATTTTGGGAGCTAGCTACTCCATGTTACTTATGATATGATATGATTTGATTTGTTTGGGCTCGTGGTATATTACTGATATTTTCTTTTCATGACCTTTTATCTTTGTTATGCCTCATGTTATTCCACAATGCACCATATTCTGTATTTCTCATCTTTAGTTTTCCGTTGATTACTCATTCATTCAGTATCCTTATGTGATTCATCCGACTATCATACTATACTCCAGTTTATTTGATTTGTCATACTCTCATTCCATTTTGGTTGACTACCAAGCTTATACTTCAGATTACCACTTCATCCGTTTACCCTGCTATTATATGAGTAATATGAGACTAATCTTTTACCATGCTATTATGTGACTAATTGATTCACCCGTTTGCCATGCTAGTATGTAATTATTTGACTCATCCGTTTACCCTGCTATTATATGATTAATATGTGACTATCTGTTTACCATGCTATTATGTGACTAATTGATTTACCCGTTTGCTATTCTAGTATGTAATTATTTGACTCGTCCGTTTACCATGTATACCTCGTTCAGTTATTTTTATGTGCTATGATTATCATTTAGTATTCCTATCTGCTGTTTGTGACTACGATTCTTGTACTTTTGGTTGTTATTTTTCCGTTTCTTACTATATTGGTTTGGCTTAGTAATTGATGTTTACCTGACTTGTTGATCTGCCATGTTTACACTTGTATTCATGCTACTGGTTGATGAAGGAATATGGTTCAACTTATGTTATCGGTCTAGTTGACTTGTTTAGTTTGCCATGCTATGTTCTTGTTCAGTTAATTCATTCAATTATGATGTTCGTTTGGTATTCCAACCTGATACATGTGACTATCATGCGTATACTGCTGTTAGTATTTCCGCTGGTTATGATACTTGTTCTGTTTATTAACTGTGGGTTATCTGACTTGTGTGATTGTCATGCTTTCATTCAATTTAGTTGCTTTCGCCTGCTTATAGAATTCAGATTGGCTTATATGTATTCTGATTATCTGATTTATTTGTGTTGCCATATTTATATTTAGTTGATACGTTGACTGCTATGCTTGTACACTATTTGGTTACTTGCTTTGCTTATGATGCTGTTTATCAATTCCTATTCGTTAATGTCCAGTATTTATATGTTTGGTTATTTTATGTGTACTTATGTATGTTTTATGTGTACTTATGTATGTTCGCTGATGTGCTGCTTTACTTTGGTCTCCTTTGATTTATGTTCTTTTGGTTATCTGTTAATATTGTGTTATGCAGGTTTCTCTTTGACTCATTTTGTTCATTGTTATGACCTTGATATCAGTTTCCTTTGATTCCCATCATATCTTTATTTTGTTTAGTTTTTATTTTGTCATATCTGTTCAGTGGGCTTTTTAAGCTCAGCCGCACTTTCTTTTCCATGCGGTAGGTACCTAGTAGGATGCTGGTCTTCATGGGCTGAGAGTATGAGCGTTTGAGTGAACCGACACTAGTTTCCCTATGTTATTGTACTCTTTTTGAAGATCATTGTTTTGATATTACATTTCTGACATATTGGATTTTGTATTTTATTCTTGTAAGTCATTCGTTTATATGACTTGGAATTTTAATTTATAAGACTTCCGCTTGCAAATTTTTATTAGTATGTTCTGATATGACTTCATAATATGACATTCAGACCCTTGTCGAGTTGGGGTGTTACATTTGGTGTGGAAAGGACGTTTACAAATACGTACTCTCAGAGGGCATGATTGATGCGAAAGATGGTGGACCGTAGATACTTGCACTACGAATAGAGATTAATGAAATTAATTACTTTCTATGTAGATTTTTCTCTAAAGAATTACTCTCCACATGCGTAACAAATGAATGAAACATCAATATAAGCCGCTCTTGAATATGTGGAAAGCCCACCTGCTGATTCAGTTTAAATGGGATTTGAGGAGCATTTCATACTCGGGTCCGCTTGATTACAATATTGGCATCCTGAATCGAGTTTTTTGTATGATAAGTAAGACATTTTCAAAATCGATGTAGAAAATGGTCAAGCGGGTAGAAGATGTAGAATACTGTTGTTATATAGTAACACATATGTAGTTTTGGAATGTATACTACCTTACATCTTCTACTTGAAACTTCCACATTTCGGAGTTTTGGTCATCGCTCTCGTGTATAGTTTTATACAACAATCGTTGTAATTGCATCTACTACTTCAGACTTCCACGTCTGAGAGTCTTCGTCGTTGCTCTCGTGTATAGTTTTATACATGTATCATTGGAAGAGGTTATGATGTATTTAAATATCAAGTGTTTAACACCCTTGCCTCTGGAGACAGGGGTCAAGGGTTCGATCCTCACCCCTTGCAAGGCCGGAGGTCCTTTTCAACCTTTGGTAGAACCGAAAGCAGCCTCTCTACCTTAGGTACGGGTAAGGTTGTCTACGTCTCAACCTCACCCATACACCGTGGAAGACGGTATTGAGACCCATAACTCGTGAAAGACGGTATTGAGAGTTACTTTACTTTTACTTTTTTAGTCAAATTCATAAAAAAAAAAAAAAAAAAAAAAGCAAAAATAAAAATATATGAGTGACTAAATGCAAAAATAGTTGACTATACTCTTACTGTGTGGTTCATAGCATTTCAGCAAAATTTGTCTCTCAAAACGACGAGACTCACGAATGCGTTTCCACTCGATAGGGATCTCCTTGTATCGATTGTATATCTTATGAGTAAGTGTTGCTATTAGTTTTAGTACTAGACACTTTAGGAAAGTCAAAGTTCATTTGAAGATTTTATTAGTAGACACTAAAGATACGGTGAGATATCCAACAAATGAACATCGACTTCTATGTCATTCTTTGGTCTTCAACTCTACTTTCTAATTAGACGTTCTTAGCACAAATATTGATTTAAATAGCATGAACAACAGCTACATTATAATGTTACTCAAAAGATGTAGATCGATGGGCACTACACCACCGAGGTGCCGACCTGACCCTTCTCCAAGGACTAAGCCCCATGCAATGATCTCCTGTCCCAACAAACTAATAAAAGTATCCGTAGTGTAGATTATGGACCTTTAGTCTTTAGATATAGACATCATTGAATATTCAAAGTCGATAAGCATCTAAACATAATGATTGAAATAGTAGTTGTAGATCGTCACTATCGTTCTTGTGTATGTGTAAGATCACATTAGAACGAAAATATGTATGGCATTATTTAGATGAAAATAAGATACTCCAACTCGTTATGAACATTCAACTGTGATTATAATATTCTCATTACATGGTGAAATTAACGATTAAACATGTTTTAAGGTACCAAATATATATATATATATATATATATATATATATATATATATATATATATATATATATATATATATATAGGGGAGGGTTAATGTAAGATCAAACTTAAAGTTGTAAAAATAAGATCAAATCTAAAAAACCACTAAAACATTTATAAATAACAATTTTAGCAATCATACACAAATTTTTTTTTAATACAAATTAACATTTTAGCAACTAATAACCAAATGATACATGAGTTTGGATTAGTGATACACCTGATACACATTACACTAATAAATATTCCAAAACCTGATACACATACAAAAACTTGATACACATTAAACTTCTAATCAAAGTGTATCACCTAAGTTTCGTAAATTTTAAAAAGAAATCTATCGAAACTTTAAAAATCTTAGTTGTAGTAAATAAAAAAATTATTTTTATTGTAAGGAGAGTATCTCTTGTCAAATTTTAGTTCGATCTCATTTTAACAACTTTAAGTTTGATCTCATTTGATCTAGATTATATATATATATATATATATATATATATATATATATATATATATATATATATATATATATATATATATATATATATATATATATATATATATATATATATATATATATATATATATATATATATATATATATATATATATATATATATATATATATGTTATGAGTTCATACGCGTTTTCTAATACTTCAAGATGTGCCAGATTTTTTCAAGCAAGCACACTATGACCCATAAAAAGAGATAATGTTACAAAATATCTTCACAAAAATGGTAAGAAAGAGATAATGTTACATAATACTATTCTCAGCATATCAAGCACATTTAAACTTATGTTGTATAAGTAACCAACCACTTCTATCTTGAGCCTATGTGGGATAGAGTGTTAGGATAAAATGTTACAATATATCTTCATTGAAAAAATTGTAAGAAAGAGATAATTCAAGAGTTCTTAACATTTCTTGAAAGAAAGATTTGTTATATGGAACATCAAATTGTTGTTTAGAAGCAACTCCTTTATTTGTTTATAACAAGAACATAAAGGCAAAGAAAAAATGGATTAGCTTTTAGTTATCTGAAATCGCCTATATAAAAATCTATATGCTATTAAAATCTCGTATCTCTTGCGTATGCTTGTGATAGTTCTTCGCCTCGTAACATTCTTGTGAATATCACCGTCATTCCTTCTAATAATTGGTTTTGATATACATGAAAAACTAAAACTGATTAACTGAGTTACTTGAAATTATATTAAGAGCAATTGAGTGGTCATTACTACCATCGTCAATCACCAATGTCAACTTAGCACCGGATCCGTGTATCCTCTCATCACTCTCATCTATTTTGGGCCTATCCACCCACAATTTTTTTTTTTCATTTTTCAAACAAACTAAATTCTATTTATTCAAATATATTAGAATTCAAAACTTCAAAAAAATATATATATATATATATATACACACACACGTAAACTAAAACACATACGGTTATTGAAGGATATTTACAAATAAGCCAAATGAAATGAAAGACACATCATTTCCTCCATCATTTCATTTGACATTTTATAATATCCTCTAAAAAACCCCGCATGTTGAAATAAAAATACAAATTACATTACGATGCGAAAACACAAATTATTCTATTTGTTTTCTTCATGCATCCATTATATTTTGTGACTGGTATTATCTTGTAATTCCGACACACTTTTCCACAACATGGTCTTAGCCTCGTAATCTTTACAGCCTTCATCGTCCAAAAATTTGTCAATCAGAGCACGTCTTCCTCGCAAAATATCTTTGCATTTCACATATTGCATCCTCAAATATTCTTTTGCCTCCCTTGATTGCTCAAACAACTTGATAACACCGATAATAGCTTCCTGACGAGCCGCATCGTCTTTGTCACATTGTTTCTGAACATACGCTTTCATTTCTTCGACGATATGGGGAGAGAACAAGCTATTTTTGGTATAATAAATGTGTTTTTAGTAGAGACTTTGTAAAAAATTTAATTAAAATGGGGTGTTATTTATTGAGTGTTAAAAGGGGTTTAATTTAAAAAATTAATAAAATGAATTTTTAGAAATATAATCGTTGCATTCAATTCTTTAATTTTTTTTTTGTCTTTTTCACATCGTGGATTCGGCGAAACTGCTCTCGGTGAGCATACACGGTGCCATGACGTGGGTTTGGCGGCGCCGACATGCTTGCCATGTCGGATTCGGCGAGTGAGCTCGCTGCCATACCTTTCTCTCTCATATGTTTTTATTGGCCTCGAAATATGTGTTCTTTTCTAACTTGTGTGAAGTTAAAAATCAAAATGGCCTCCACCATAACATGTTTTTGAGTAACAATATTAACATAAAAAAGTTAAGAATTCAAATGAGTTTTCAAATAATAGACAACGAGTAAGATTTTTTTCAACCTCACACGTGGTATATTATATGAAGACATAATATTAATCTTAATACATTAAACACAAATACACTTATGGTATATTAGTAACCAACAACTTTTATCTTCGGCCTATGTGGGATAACATGTTAGGAAAAAAAGTTAGAAAATGTCTAAATAATACACTACCTAGAACATCAAATTGAAGTTTAGAAGCAACTAGTTTATATGTTTGGAACACGAATCATGAAGTGGGCAGTTTTGATAACGTGAAATTATATGTTGCTATTGCTCAAAAAATGAAAATTTGCGAAGTTTTAAGCGTTGTTAAAAGAAACTGTGATTTCATGAAGAGAAAAAGGGTAAGTTATTATCATAATAGAAAATGAGCAACTTAACTTTATTGTGGTAAAATTAACTTACATTTTTTATTAAACCGGGATCTAACAATTTTTACAATGCTGAATAGAAAGTGATGTTTCAATCATGACAAGTTTTACAAACATAAATCATTGAGATTACATAAATGGTTAATTGAAAAAGCAAAGTATCCTCGGTATATAGCGATCCATCCAAAAGATGTTTTTCATGCAATAAAGCCTACGACATCACATTTTAAACATGCACAAACCTTTCCCACTTCCATATTTTGGTTCGAGTGAAGTACTCCAACTATAGGTGCCGTTGTTGCGCATGTAGTTTCGATAAACGTTTAGCTTAAGAAGGGGGGGGGGGGTGTGTTTCGGGGAGGAGGTCACGAATTACAGGCCGGTGGCCATATATAGTTAGAGTAAGGATTAGATAAGAAATAAAATTAAAATGAGAAAAGTGAGAAGAAACCACAAACCGCATAATTCAAAATATAGATGCATCTCCCCTTATATTTCTCTCTCTCATTTGAAATGTGTAGCTAATATTTTTTTTTATTCTTCTTATTTCAATTTCTCTTCTCACTAGATACATACCTTATATAGTGATGAGACATTACCATATGAGGCAAGCACTTTTACAATTTCCAAATGCTCATTAACTTGGGAATCACCAACATTAACTAAGATAACCGAACCGTAATTAAAAACTACCATATAGCTGATGTCACTCTCACTTATAGCACCCAAACCTTGATAAGAAGCATATATGTGTATTATGATACGTGTTTAGCTAAACATACAAGAACATATATGTCACTCGGTGGCGGATCTAGGATTTTTAATCGCATGTAGCACAAAAAAAGTTGTTTTGCTCGCTATGCTTCACCTAAAACTAGTGTCAATACAGAAAATCATTATCCGAATGGCTTAAAGTCAATACTAGGATCACTACAAGAAAATTGTCCTATAATTAATGACAAAGAAATGTGTCATTAAACGTCAAAAATAATATCGGAAAAAATACTGAAATGGCAACAACAATTAGAAAAAGACATCACTAAATTTTTTGGATGTTTTTTCTTACACAAAGTATAAGTAAAAGTGAAGTAGGTGAAAGTCAAATTATAGTGACAAAAAAAAAGTGTGAGGCTAAATTTTTTGTCTTTCATAACACAAATATTTGGCAAAAAGCGTCATTAAAACTCAAAATTTCAACTTTTTTCAACACTTTTTATAGATTGTCATTAATAAATTAGATTTAATGACATTTTTTTGTTGTTATTAGAACCATAATCACTAAAAGTCAATTTTCTTATAGTAATTGCTCAGTTTAAATATTATAATTTAGGTTCATAAATGAAAAATAAACTTTGTCTTGAAAACAAACAATAACTTTCATCTAATCTCGTATTGCGTAATAGTGAATTTAGTTATTAATTAATGTAACAAAATAATTAGAGAGCACTTACTTTACTTCAAACTTCTATATATTATTTTTCTCACACAAAGTTTGAAAAAAAGAAGTGCATACAAACGACACACCCTATTTTCTTCTTCACCTCAAATTTGGGTCACCATGGTCTGCGGGAAATATTATTACTACAAAGTTTAGTAGATCAATATTATTAGGAGCGACTAGCTAAAAAACTGGTTTTCTTCATACAAACGTTTACAGTTCACCGAAAATTTTCATGTGTAGCACGTGCCACACCTGGCCAAGCACCCTAAGACTACGTGTCATCATCTTGATAGCTGCAACCATGGAATTCACTTTTTCACAAACGAACAGGATCATAACACACATATTTAGGCACATAATTTAGGCCTCCAAATCATTTTCCAAAACAAATTCAATTGAATGACCAAAAGAGACTTACAATCGTCCGAGGCTTGGTGTTGCCAAATCCATGGGCGGAGATAGGGAGGGGCCCCGGGGGTCACGTGCCTCCCTAGCAAAAAAATTGTAGTGTATTTTTTTTTTTAAATATTTTGATTTTTTTGTAATTTGCCCCCTTTAATAACCATTTTGTAATGTAGTTTCTAAAAATTATCAAAATGTGCTCCCTCAAGCAAAAATTTCTGACTCCGCCATTGGCCAAATCTCAATACAACGTCTGCGGGCTCACCTACGCGGCGATAACTTACGCAATCACGTCTGTACATTTTGCCTAAGCTTTTCACATCTACGCTGACACCAAATAATCACACAGTGAGCTTCAATTTGAATTTAAAACTCTAACACTGTATTCAAGTTTTATTTCGGAGAGAAAATGAAGAAAAGGAAAAGAAACTTAATAAAGTTGTGTTCTCCAGTTTTTTTAAGAAAGGAACACATATTCTTTTCTATTTTTCTTTACTTTTCTTCTTATTACTTTCTTTTCATTACTCTTTATTGATTGGCTTTCAAAGCATTCTTTCCTTTTACGCCATGTGAACTTAATGACTGAACCAATTTCGCTATAACATGTTTTATAGTGAGTACAACGAAAGATAATAAAAAATTTAATCGAGAATCGTACTAACTTTCAAACCTATTATCACCTTACTAACTACTTTAGCCGGTAAGAAGATAACAATATTGAAAGCATAATACTACTCGAATCATGAGTTTCTCGCATACGATATTGCATATTAGTAGCAAACCATTTCTTTATTTAACCAATGTGGGATAAAATATTAGCTAAAGAAAAAGACAATGCAAGAGTTATAAAAGGTGTTGAAAGAAACATATCTTTGAACTCCAGATTGAATTATAAAAGCAAACGTTATGTGTTTGAAGCACGAATCATATACATTTTGGACGATAACGTGAAAATATATGTTGTTATTGCTCTAAAAATGAAAGATTGCAAATGTTTAAGCATTGATCTAAAACAACCTGTGATTTTTACCAAGAACAAGGGGTTAACTTTTACCTATTTAAAACCATTCTTGAAGAAATCGTATACATCGCTCAAGGAAAAATTAAAAAAGGAAAAATTCCAAATCAATGCATACTACGAAGAAACATCTAAACATCAGAGAAGTTAAAAAAGAAAAATTAAAAAAGCAAGTATCATCAATATATAGCGATCCATCATCCATCCCAAATAAAACTTCTGTGGATTATGCAATAAAGCCTACGGACATCACATTTTAAACATGCACAAATGGTTCTCACTTCCATAGTTTGTTTCAAGTGAACACTCCAACTATATGTGCCGTTTTTGAGTGTATAGACTCGCTAGACGTTTAGCTTAAAGGGGGCGTCTTCGGGGAGGAGGTCACGATCAACCGGTGGCCATTGTGATGTGACGTCAACATCTAAGGCATGCACTTTTACAATTTCCAAATGCTCATTAATTTCAGAATCACCAACATTAAGTAAGATAACCGAGCCATAATTAAAAACTACCATATAGCTTATGTCACTCTCACTTATAGCACCCAAACCCTCAAAAGAAGCATGTGTATGTTTAGCTACTTCTAGCTTACAAATAATCATAATCAAATTAACCAATATTGCATAAGTAGGGACAAAATGGTCATATAAGATACACACAATACATAGGAATTCAAAAATATGATTTATAGAATATGAAAAAAATAAAGATGGCTACACAACAAAAAGTAACAAGTTAGTTACATTTTCGTGCGCTTTGCTCAATTAACTAAAATTGCACATAGCTAAACATACTAGAACATATATGTTGCTGAAACAAAATTTACATTGAATGACCAAAAGAGACTTACAATCGTCCGAGGCTTGGTGTTGCCAAATCTCAATACAATGTCCGGGGGTTCAACTATGTAACGGTAACTTACGCAATTGCGTCTGTACTTTTTGCCCAGACTTTTTACATCCACGCTGACACCAAATAACCACACAGTGAAATTCAAATTGAATTCAAGAACACTGTGTTCTCGAGTGAGAGAAAATGAAGAAAGGAAAAATAACTTTAATAAAGTTGTGCTCTCTAGTCTCTTTTAAAGAATGAAAGAAAAAGATGTGACGAAAATTACAAGTAAAATATAGCCTAAAATTTCCACCCAAAAGTGGGAAGAAAACATGTCAAATGACATAATTGTTCTTATTTTTTGAACTTTAACTCTTTTATTATGGATATAATTGTAAATGAATCAAACTTTTTTCCCCGCAACTCAAGAAGACAAAGGTTTTTTTTTTTAGTTTTTCTTTGTTTACTTTCAATTAAACACACCAATATTATTTTTTTCCTAATATTTCATTTTTTTTTTACTTTTTTTTTAAGGAGTAGTTGATCTAAAACTCAAGAAGGCAGAATATACGAATAAAAAACATTTCAAATTTGAACATGTATATTATAACTATACATATAATACCTTGTGCCCATAAAAAAAGCTCTAACAGGAATAGAAGCCTTAACAAATTCAGTGTGGTCAATCACCTCCGTAACCTTCGCCACAACATCCATCTCCTTCCACTCCACCACCGACGACGTCGTTCCTTGTAAAGAGTTCAACCTTGGCGTGTGTAACTTACGAGCCGCACTAGCAATCGGAAATGAGTTCAACCTTAGTGGTACGGTTTGAAATGAAGATCGTGTGAACATATGGTTGAAGATGCGGTGCCACATGTTGATACAGTTCAAGGGTTTTAGGGTTGTGATGTGTTGTTAGGTTATTTTTGTGTTTTATATTCATTTAAAAACTTTGCTAAACACAATCTTTTAGAATCTGTGCTACCTCTTGCATGCAAACTACGTTATCTTCCACCAAAATTTAGTTTCCTAATTTTCCTATTAAAGGTTTCTTTTTAACAAAGTTGTCTTATAATTCTATATCTTGTTTGTTTTTAACTTCTTATAAATAGTCAATGTTACTGTTTTACATCACACAATATTGTCTTGTCATGTTCATACTCTTCGGCTATGCTTGGGCATGACTATAAACCTTACTCATTACAACTACGGGCGAGCATGGTGCGGTTTTTGGTAAAAAAACGCGGTTTCTAAAAAATAGAATCCAAAATCGTGCGATTTTGCAGTTTTGCGTTTTTCTTGGTTAAAGTTTTACTTTTTCAAATTATATATTTTGGCATATATAGAATAAATATATCATAAAGTTACATGTTGGGTTGAAACATGTATACATAATATTGTGAATTAGTATGAAATTATAAATCTATATGATAGTAAAATTGAAATGAGTTGAAAAATTTAAAGACTTCGATGATAAATTGAAAGAAAAATAAAGTTATATGATGTGCAACGGCGGTATGCTAAAAATAAAAAAGTTAATGAAACATCTTATCGAGCCGTACATATCTTGTTACTTATTTTCTCTTTGTTTACAGAGGTATGCTAGGCACACATAAATTTTACACAAAAAATCTCTACTCGCTGACGTGTCAGCGGGTGATTGGTTTTTTGTGAGATCCACATCTCACAAAAAACCAATCACCCGCTGACATGTCAACGAGTAAGGATTTTTTGTGTAAACTTTATGTGAATGTAGCAAATTTATTGATTTCATGCTTTTTATTTGACATATATATGAAAAAGGATTCAAACCACCAACTATTATTCAATGTTTATTGTACAATTTACTTTGACTTTTTCATCAAGGCAAGGGTACTAGAATTCACTGTATCCAAAGTTTAGAGTTTTTTGCTTTTGTTTGTTTGTTTTTTTTTTTTTTTTTTTTTGTAAAGAAGAAACCAAATCAACAAACAATATTACCGGTGGTGGCACCAATAGGACTCCCAAGTGAAGAAAATCGGATTATTCATTGTACCTCTTAAGGTAATGATACATTATTCACTAATACATCATAAATATACTACAGTCTACAGTATAACACAATGCGGTCCATGATCACGAACATGATCGAGTTCATATATTATATATCGTACATATATTTTTTTAATTAATTTCTCTAGCTTTTATTTTATTGATGAGCATGCATGAGAGCTAGAGGTAGGCATATATAGCAACACACTTAGCAACCATTAACATAATCGGCCTTGAACTTGCAGCCATCATTGTAAGTCTTGATACCACATTTTTGACAGTTCTGAGAACGGAGTTCGTTAAAGGCAGTGATCATCTCGTTGCCGGTGAGGTCACAGTTGGAGCCGGAGACGAAGAGTCCACAGTGGCCTGAGCAAACCCCTGTGGCTCCTTTGTTTCCGCCAGTTAAGTAGCGGTTGTTGGGCTGAATCTGGCGTCGAGCAGCATCACAGACACTCTGTGCAAGGCCCCTGCAAAGAGTAGAGCCGGCACATGAGAAAGTGTCGGCCTGAGCTTGAGGGACCTGCAGCTGCAATATCACCACCACCGCAACCAGCACAGCAGCAAGACATGTGAGACGAGGTGACGACGACTTCATCATAATGCTTTAAAAGGTAATATTGTTGTATATATGATTAGCTTATCAAACTCCCTTATTTATAGCCAAAACGCCAGTAATAATTCTTTATCACCTTGTCGACATACATTTATTTTATATTAATATCATTTGTATTTCATATGATTTGATGTTGCAAGTTTTGATAGTTAGGTCAAAAAATTTGAAAAAAATATTGTACGACAAATTATTGTCACATTATGTCGATCATATATATTACTACCTTCGTTCTAGAATTATAGTCTCCATTTGACTTTTTCAGTATTTCTTTTTCAACTTTGACCTTAAATATTTTTGTTTATGTTATACAATAGTTGATGAAACTTATACCAAATGAAAATACATTTAAAACTCAATCAATTCATATATTTTACATCAAGTATTATATAACACAAACAAAAATATTTAAGGTCAAAGTTGTAAAAAAAGGACCAAAAAATTCAAATGAGGACTATAATTTTGGGACGGAGGGAGTAATATTAGTTATAATACTCGTGTACGCACGAGTTTTTTTTTCTATTTGAAAACGAATAGTTTAATTTTGTTTTTATTTCAATTGTGGTTCATAATTTTGGATTATAATTTTTTTAACTGATGTAGCAAAAGTTTAATCACAAAAGTTTATAAACTAAGTTTACTTACCGTTTTTTGTGTTTTTGCAATGATAATTTATGTAAACTAATAGTTTAATCTTATGTTGCATAGAATATTGATGGTTGGGTTACGATGATATATTGATATAAAATATAAAATGTTTATACATTTATCAGCTTTTGAATTTTAAATATAAATTTTCAACGTAAGGACGTTTACTTATAATGTTATATGTAAAACCCTAAAATCTCAAATCGCGTGAAATGACAATTTTGCCCTCCACTTAAAATTTTACCAACTCGGAAAACACGTCAACATCATTTAACAAGTTATATGATTGATAATATTTCCACATTATGAAAATAATAAACTTATGATATACATTAATAGAACTTGAATAATTAAAGTCTAAGTAACACATAAACACTACAACTTGTACACAATTAATCTAGACTTGGAACAAGGCTACATACATGAATGAAATGATAAAATGGAAAGTTTGGATTTGGTCTTTGATCCCCCATAATGGCCGGCCATATTGGCCTAGAATCACTCATCATATCAATTATTTTTAAAGCCTCATTTACCTCTTCATTTCATTTCAAAAATACACACAAGAAACCCTAACTCTCTCTTGAAAAAAAAATGGCGGCACTATTCATTTTCTTCCATTTCATTCGAAATTCATACAAACCAAGGTGTTCCAAGGAGGCTTGTGATCGTAGGTGATCGTCTAGTGGGTGTTGTGATCGTGTTTTGGTTCGATTTGGAGCTTGGACGTGGGTTAGATATTGTGTACGTGGGATGGATCTAGCCAAAGGAGGTTTGGTGGTTTCGTGTTGGTTTGATTCTCATTTCTTTGTCACATTCACGCTACTAGGGTAACGTATCGTCATCTTGAATCTCCTCCTCTTTATTTCTTAATCTATTCGTGGCACCTATGATGTTCTAGGGTTTGTTATTTGATAAAATGGAACACATGAAATCATATATAAGTTTGTCTCATAAAATGATAAATCATGAATACATAAAACCTTGATTTCTAACATATGTTAATCGAATAACATGAGATATGAATATGAATACGAAACTGAATTTGGATTCTTTATATGTCGAATCATATATGTATTGTTATAGGGTTTAATGAGCTTATGAATTATATGATTAAGTATATGATAATGGAATTAATAACGAATGATTAACGAGTGGTTTTTGATTAAAACATGGGGCGTACATATGGTTTGTGATGAAGGGATGGTTCGAATAAATATGATATCACATAAGGTGTTTTGTAATCTTGGATTAATCGAGCTAATATGGTTTAAAACGGATTCGTTAATCTTAACCTAAAACTAGGGTTTATAATGTTTATGTTAATTTATAAAATAAAGGGGTTGTTTTGTAAATGGTAAAACATGATGGATTAACTTGTTAATATACTAACTAAATGGATTAAATGAGTAAAATGAGTAAACTTACTATATTTACACTTTTAACCCTATACTTTACAATATTGACATTTTAAACCCTAAACTTTTGTAACTTGTCATAAATGATCCTTAAAGCATTATAATACTCATTTTCATTATTTAACTTGAGATAAGTAACTAAATATGGAAACCTGCTATTTTTAGAAAGTTACTAATTATGGAAATCTGCTATTTCTGGAAAGTTACTAAAAATAGAAAGTACTTAAAATAGAAAGATTACTAAAATGGGAAACTTGCTAAAAATGGAAAGCCGTCTTAAACGAGTAATCTGATTCTTATAGAACGTTATTTAATTCATATAGGTTCCGGGCGACGTGATTGATCTCCTTTCTTGACTTTACTTTCATTGATTGATTGCTTCGAATAAGGTACAGATATTCTGACCTTTCTCATAAGGTTTCTCGTGATCTCTTTGCATCTTTGATCTCTTGCCAATTTGATATTGAACCTTTGCTCTGCTATTGAACTATTGATATTGAACCTTTTCTATTGAACCCTAATATTGATCCTTTGCTATTTGAACCTTTGATAATTGAACCATTGATATTGGACTATTGATTTGATTTGTGAACTGCTAATATTGGACTTTTGATATTGATTGAACTCTATGCTATACACTTTGACCTGTCAGTTGATACCCGAGCCATTAACTAGGCATGGGGGTTCCATGTCCGTGTCATTGATGCACCAATGGCATGACTCCAGTGTGCACGAGTGATGTTGCACACCGTCCCCATATTTGTATTGATTATGCGCGCTTTGGATATATTGTATGGCCACTATTTGTTTTGCAGGGGGCGTATGGATGCATCCTAGATTTGTATTTGTATTGTATTGATATATATTGTTTTGGTGATGTGGTTGGTGTGTGCAATACACCCCCTCACATTTTGGGAGCTGATCACTCCATTTGTTACTTGAGGACTCCCCTCCTATTGGTTTGGTATTCCGAGGTCACCCCTCCGAATACAATGGTTACTATTGGTTACTTGGCTGCTATTGCCACTATTGATATGGTTTGTTTTGTTGGCTCGGGATAGATTCTGACAACCCTTACACTTTTGATATACCTATATTGTACCTTCTGGATTCCCCACAGCACCATATTCTGAATTGACTATCCTTTACCCAATACCCTTATATGACTCACTCTACTACCAAGATATATATGTTCCATTGCTTTGATCTGTTACACTCTCATTCCGTTACTTCAGACCATCGTTCCATTCACGTACCGGGTTGTTATATGTTTATGGAATTTGATGATACTATTTATGTTTTATGTGACCATTGATTATCTTGCTATGATGTGATTCATATGCGTTATCTGAGTTACTGTTTCTAACTGATGATATGTGATCTCACTATTATGTGACCCTCTGTATTGACTGGTGATCATGCTAGTGTGTAAACGATAGTTTTTGTCTGTTTATCCTGTATACTTCTTTCAGTAAATTTCATGGACTATGATTATCCTATAGTATCCTTATCTGCTTGTTGTTGACCTGCAATGTTTGCATTTCGGTTTATGCTACAGTTTGGTTTGGTAAATGGTTCACTTGTGACGTCGGCTTGTTAACTTGTTTAATTGCCTTGCTATGCCTAGTTCATTTAATTATATTGCTCTTACTGTATTTCCTATTGTTACGTGTGACTGCCATGTTTTGACTACTATTAGTACTTCCATTGTTATGATACCGGTTATGTTTTCAACTAAGAGTTGTGACCTGTGTGAATTGCCATGCCTACTTATTATTTAATTGCTTCCGCTTTCCTGTAGATATCTGTTTGGCTTGTATGTTTTCTGATTTCCGGAATTGATGGTATGACATATATGTTGTGTGGATGCGACGCCTGCTATGTTTGCTTATGTTTCAGTTCTTGTATGCCTTGTTTGTATGTGCTTGTTTATATGTCTTCGATGCTTTGTTTTGCTTTGTTCTCCTTGTTATCTGTTTGCTTGAATATCTGTATAATTGTGTTCTGCAGGATCCTCTTGACTTATTATTCTCATTTCATTGCGACTTTGTTATCCGTTTCCTTTGTTTCATTTTGCATTTCAGATTTTATTTAGCTTTCGTTCTGTTATATCTGTTCACTGGGCTTTTTAAGCTCAGCCGCATTTCTTTTCCTGCGGCAGGTTTTAGGTTTGAAGATGGGCTTTGATTGGGCTGAGAGGTGGATTATCTGAGTGGACTAACCCTAGTTACCTTATTATTTGGACTTATTTTGGCGGGCTTTTGTTTTGAGATTTCATTTTATCTTAGACATTTTGGGTTTTGTAATTTTCCTTGTAAATCATTGTTTAAATGACTTGATACTTTAATTCTTTAGACTTCCGTTTTTAATTGTATGTTCTGATATGACACCAGAATGTGACACTTTTGCCCTTGTCGGGTTGGGGTGTTACAATTATGGTATCAGAGACCAGGTTTCGTCTTGTTGACCTTAGGTTTGACCTGTGAGGATTGGGTAGACATTAGGCTTCCGTCTGTTCCGATATTTTCCGATTCCTTTTGATTGCCGTTCAGTTTTGACTCCGATAATCTTTTGTCTTCACTGTTTTGCTCTTCTTCTCTTCGCATTTGATTTTATTATTTTGTCTTCGCACATCCGTTTGTCGATCGTTAGATGGAGACTGCCCGCGGAGCCAAAGACGATGGTGCCGAACCTGCGTTCTGCAACATTCTCGAGCTGGAGAGGTTCGTGAAGCAGAAGTCGTACCCGACTGCCGTGCTGCTGGAGACATCAGGATGCTGTTGGAGGGAGCTGGACGGATCAACCAAAGACGCAAAAGACGGAGACAAGATTCAACCGGTGGCTGAGAAGGTTCATCTACTTCATGTGATTTGGGCGCGACTTGTGTTACTCCGATTCGTTTGTCATGCGTTTTGAGGCGGTTTGATATTCTGTTAAGTGATTCTGATCAGTATTGCTTTTCTTGATTTGTTCGGAACTCGGTTTGAATAGTGAAGTTTTATCGTTTGGCATGTGGTTAATATCTCAGTTTTTCTTTTGGATCGTCAGTAATGAGTCATGAGGAACCGTTTCGAGCAGGTTGGTGACCTTCTTCTTTGGTGATATGGTAAGTTGTTTGATGTAGTATGTTGTATGTATGTGATCTGGCCTGCTTTGGTATGTTACTTGTTATCTGTATGTGATATGTTTTGTGTGATTTGACTATGTGGTTTTGTCATGACCCGGGACAAAATATGGTGACAATAAGGGCTTGTTATGTGATGCAAGTATTATGACGCCTGATCAACGTGATAATACCAAGATCATATAATTTGAACTTATTGGAATCATACGACGTTTTGGGAAATGCCTGGGGTTGGTACGTGAATGGACTAGACTTATAACCGTTATTTGTCACTCCTCATGTTTGATTGGAATTCTGTACCTCTTTGTGAGATTCTCACCGATATCTGTTACGTGTAAGATTTGTACGCTTTGAAACTGATACGATTATGATCTGTATGAAACTATGAATTGCTATGTCTGCCTTGAACTCGTTCGTCTCTGTGTACCCATGCGACTTCAATTTTCGAGGACGAAAATTTTCTTTTTAGATGGGAAGAGTTGTAAAACCCTAAAATCTCAAATCGCGTGAAATGACAATTTTGCCCTCCACTTAAAATTTTACCAACTCGGAAAACACGTCAACATCATTTAACAAGTTATATGATTGATAATATTTCCACATTATGAAAATAATAAACTTATGATATACATTAATAGAACTTGAATAATTAAAGTCTAAGTAACACATAAACACTACAACTTGTACACAATTAATCTAGACTTGGAACAAGGCTACATACATGAATGAAATGATAAAATGGAAAGTTTGGATTTGGTCTTTGATCCCCCATAATGGCCGGCCATATTGGCCTAGAATCACTCATCATATCAATTATTTTTAAAGCCTCATTTACCTCTTCATTTCATTTCAAAAATACACACAAGAAACCCTAGCTCTCTCTTGAAAAAAAAGTGGCGGCACTATTCATTTTCTTCCATTTCATTCGAAATTCATACAAACCAAGGTGTTCCAAGGAGGCTTGTGATCGTAGGTGATCGTCTAGTGGGTGTTGTGATCGTGTTTTGGTTCGATTTGGAGCTTGGACGTGGGTTAGATATTGTGTACGTGGGGTGGATCTAGCCAAAGGAGGTTTGGTGGTTTCGTGTTGGTTTGATTCTCATTTCTTTGTCACATTCACGCTACTAGGGTAACGTATCGTCATCTTGAATCTCCTCCTCTTTATTTCTTAATCTATTCGTGGCACCTATGATGTTCTAGGGTTTGTTATTTGATAAAATGGAACACATGAAATCATATATAAGTTTGTCTCATAAAATGATAAATCATGAATACATAAAACCTTGATTTATAACATATGTTAATCGAATAACATGAGATATGAATATGAATACGAAACTGAATTTGGATTCTTTATATGTCGAATCATATATGTATTGTTATAGGGTTTAATGAGCTTATGAATTATATGATTAAGTATATGATAATGGAATTAATAACGAATGATTAACGAGTGGTTTTGATTAAAACATGGGGCGTACATATGGTTTGTGATGAAGGGATGGTTCGAATAAATATGATATCACATAAGGTGTTTTGTAATCTTGTATTAATCAAGCTAAAATGGTTTAAAACGGATTCGTTAATCATAACCTAAAAACTATGGTTTATAATGTTTATGTTAATTTATAAAATAAAGGGGTTGTTTTGTAAATGGTAAAACATGATGGATTAACTTGTTAATATACTAACTAAATGGATTAAATGAGTAAAATGAGTAAACTTACTATATTTACACTTTTAACCCTATACTTTACAATATTGACATTTTAAACCCTAAACTTTTGTAACTTTTCATAAATGATCCTTAAAGCATTATAATACTCATTTTCATTATTTAACTTGAGATAAGTAACTAAATATGGAAACCTGCTATTTTTAGAAAGTTACTAATTATGGAAATCTGCTATTTCTGGAAAGTTACTAAAAATAGAAAGTACTTAAAATGGAAAGATTACTAAAATGGGAAACTTGCTAAAAATGGAAAGCCGTCTTAAACGAGTACTCTGATTCTTATAGAACGTTATTTAATTCATATAGGTTCCGGCGCGTGATAGATCTCCTTTCTTGACTTTACTTTCATTGATTGATTGCTTCGAATAAGGTACAGATATTCTGACCTTTCTCATAAGGTTTCTCGTGATCTCTTTGCATCTTTGATCTCTTGCCAATTTGATATTGAACCTTTGCTCTGCTATTGAACTATTGATATTGAACCTTTGCTATTGACCCTTTGCTATTGAACCCTAATATTGATCCTTTGCTATTTGAACCTTTGATAATTGAACCATTGATATTGGACTATTGATTTGATTTGTGAACTGCTAATATTGGACTTTTGATATTGATTGAACTCTATGCTATACACTTTGACCTGTCAGTTGATACCCGAGCCATTAACTAGGCATGGGGGTTCCATGTCCGTGTCATTGATGCACCAAGGGCATGACTCCAGTGTCACAGTGATGTTGCACACCGTCCCCATATTTGTATTGATTATGCGCGCTTTGGATATATTGTATGGCCACTATTTGTTTTGCAGGGGCGTATGGATGCATCCTAGATTTGTATTTGTATTGTATTGATATATATTGTTTTGGTGATGTGGTTGGTGTGTGCAATACACCCCCTCACATTTTGGGAGCTGATCACTCCATTTGTTACTTGAGGACTCCCCTCCTATTGGTTTGGTATTCCGAGGTCACCCCTCCGAATACAATGGTTACTATTGGTTACTTGGCTGCTATTGCCACTATTGATATGGTTTGTTTTGTTGGCTCGGGATAGATTCTGACAACCCTTACACTTTTGATATACCTATATTGTACCTTCTGGATTCCCCACAGCACCATATTCTGAATTGACTGTCCTTTACCCAATACCCTTATATGACTCACTCTACTACCAAGATATATATGTTCCATTGCTTTGATCTGTTACACTCTCATTCCGTTACTTCAGACCATCGTTCCATTCACGTACCGGGTTGTTATATGTTTATGGAATTTGATGATACTATTTATGTTTTATGTGACCATTGATTATCTTGCTATGATGTGATTCATATGCGGTTATCTGAGTTACCTGTTTCTAACTGATGATATGTGATCTCACTATTATGTGACCCTCTGTATTGACTGGTGATCATGCTAGTGTGTAAACGATAGTTTTTGTCTGTTTATCATGTATACTTCTTTCAGTAAATTTCATGGACTATGATTATCCTATAGTATCCTTATCTGCTTGTTGTTGACCTGCAATGTTTGCATTTCGGTTTATGCTACAGTTTGGTTTGGTAAATGGTTCACTTGTGGCGTCGGCTTGTTAACTTGTTTAATTGCCTTGCTATGCCTAGTTCATTTAATTATATTGCTCTTACTGTATTTCCTATTGTTACGTGTGACTGCCATGTTTTGACTACTATTAGTACTTCCATTGTTATGATACCGGTTATGTTTTCAACTAAGAGTTGTGACCTGTGTGAATTGCCATGCCTACTTATTATTTAATTGCTTCCGCTTTCCTGTAGATATCTGTTTGGCTTGTATGTTTTCTGATTTCCGAAATTGATGGTATGACATATATGTTGTGTGGATGCGACGCCTGCTATGTTTGCTTATGTTTCAGTTCTTGTATGCCTTGTTTGTATGTGCTTGTTTATATGTCTTCGATGCTTTGTTTTGCTTTGTTCTCCTTGTTATCTGTTTGCTTGAATATCTGTATAATTGTGTTCTGCAGGATCCTCTTGACTTATTATTCTCATTTCATTGCGACTTTGTTATCCGTTTCCTTTGTTTCATTTTGCATTTCAGATTTTATTTAGCTTTCGTTCTGTTATATCTGTTCACTGGGCTTTTTAAGCTCAGCCGCATTTCTTTTCCTGCGGCAGGTTTTAGGTTTGAAGATGGGCTTTGATTGGGCTGAGAGGTGGATTATCTGAGTGGACTAACCCTAGTTACCTTATTATTTGGACTTATTTTGGCGGGCTTTTGTTTTGAGATTTCATTTTATCTTAGACATTTTGGGTTTTGTAATTTTCCTTGTAAATCATTGTTTAAATGACTTGATACTTTAATTCTTTAGACTTCCGTTTTTAATTGTATGTTCTGATATGACACCAGAATGTGACACTTTTGCCCTTGTCGGGTTGGGGTGTTACATTATATTTCTTGTTTAGTTTTGTATGTTTGGCTAAAATTATGTTCAACGCATTTGGTTGCTATAATTTTGTATCGTTAAAAATTTATATTTAAAATTCAAAGTTGGTGAAAGAAAAATATGTTGGAATTCTAAGTTAACAGTTAAAGAGAGTTAATTACAGTCTTCTAGATCACAGTCATCATCATTGTCATCACTATCCATTCACAATAGATAATGTGCCACTAAGTGAGTTAGTGACCCATTATACCTAACTATAATCACTGGAACATGTTGGTTCTTAACTGGTTATAAATAGGCTGTTTAGCAAGAGGTTAAATACATCAGAATCACAAACACATACAAAGTATTGTATAACATGTAATAGGTTTTGAGCTATTTTCCTATTATCAAGCAAAGAGTTATTTTGATTATCCGTGTCTATACAATATCAGTCCTTTAATTGGTATCAGAGCCTGAGAAAAAAGGGCTTTGAACTTGTACCTGGTGATCAAGAAGGATACCGGTGTACAACTACGACATGTCAGATGTTGAAGATGCAGGAAGTTCTACAAGACAACCTACACCGGTGAGGGTGAAGGAGGTCGGAACAACCACGGTAGCCTGTATGCACGAGACCGAGACCATCGATGTCTTCGCCGGAAAACTTGCCGGAATCGCCTCGAAATCCGCTTCGCTGGGAGAAGCAATCGACGAATCGAAGCTCGTAAAGAAGTTGCTGAAGGTGGTGCCGAGAAAGTTCATTCATCTTGTTGCTTCCTTCGAGCAGGTGCTCGATCTGAAGTCGGTGGGATTCGAAGACGTAGTCAGACGTCTGAAGGCGTACGAAGAGCGAATACGTGGTGATGATGGTGGAGACGAGCAGTAGCGAGTGTTGTTTACTCGATCGAATGGTGGTGGTGGATCGAGCGGTGGTGGCAGGAACACAGGTGGTGGTTCCGGTGGTGGTTCTAGTTCTGGTTCAGGGGATTGGTTGAAGAAAGGGAAAGGGAAATGGGGAAGTAATAACCAAAGTGATGGTTTTATTCATGGAACCGGGTCATCAAACGGGTCGGGTGGATCCGGTTTGTCTATTGGATCCGGGTCAAAGGCCCAAAATAATAACAAACCCAACAACAATAAGTCCAAACAGTCCAATTTCAATTCAGATTCTCACGAAACCATTGGCTCGAATCAAGTTCAAGTAAATGCGGAGCTTGATTGGTATCAAAGACATCTCTAGAAGGACTTAGAGATTCGGGGGTGATTGTTGGAATTCTAAGTTAACAGTTAAAGAGAGTTAATTACAGTCTTCTAGATCACAGTCATCATCATTGTCATCACTATCCATTCACAATAGATAATGTGCCACTAAGTGAGTTAGTGACCCATTATACCTAACTATAATCACTAGAACATGTTGGTTCTTAACTGGTTATAAATAGGCTGTTTAGCAATCAGAATCATAAACACATACAAAGTATTGTATAACATGTAATAGGTTTTGAGCTATTTTCCTATTATCAATCAAAGAGTTATTTTGATTATCCGTGTCTATACAATATCAATCCTTTAAAATATGTTACATGGAACTCCAAATTGATGTTGAGAAGTAAACTAGTTTATGTGTTTAGAGCATGAAACATGAAGGTGACAACATGGAACTAAATATTGTTATTGCTTTAAAAAAAAGAAAAAAAAAAGGATTGCAAATGTTTAAGCATTTGTATTAAAAGAACCTGCATAATTTTGTAAGTGTTTGGTTATTTGAAATCGTTTAATAGAAATTTATATATCGCTTAATGAATCATGTTTTTGGGTCATGAAAGTTAAAGTATGTATTATCTAATGAGACATGTGTTGCTTGTTGAGTTGCATTGTACGTGGATTTATTAGCTCAATTTTTAAGTTTAAACTCAATTGTAAATTTTATTTGTAACTCAATATAGTTATTTTAGACTTACGTTTAACAATGTAACGTATGACATTATTTGCGTCATTTGTTTTTACTTTCTAATTGTGGCTTAATTATTTGTCAATCAGGTTGCTTAATATTATCACATTAATTAAGTGGCCTCCAATAAAAAGTAATAAAGATCAAGAATTCATATTAATCAACACATATGTGACTTTCTTTTTTCTTCTTGCTATGTATGTTTGGTTAGCTGGCAAACCTTTTAAGCAGAAAGAAGTCACATATATGAAAACGTAATACTAATCTAGTCCTAAGAAACTCATGTACGCTATGGTATATTAGTAACCAAGAACTTCTTTTTTCAACCTATGTGGGATAAAATGCTAATTTGGATAAAAGAATTTTGTGTTTGAATAGAATTTCAGATTGGATAGAAGAGTTATAAAGAGTTGGTGACGGAAACTTGGAACTCCAAAATCCAAATTGAAGTTCAACTAGGTTATGTGTTTAGAGCATTAAACATGAAAGTAATAGTTTGGATAACAGGTAATTTTATGTTGTTATTGCACTAACAATGACAGATTGCAAATGGTTGTACTTTGTATTTAAAGATTGATGACGTACCCTCCGATCAGGTCGAAGGACTCCCCTTCGACCTCAGTCGAATTTTTATTATGAAGACCCAAGTCTTTTTTCATAAGTCATTGGTGGCGTAAAACCATTCATCATTGACATGGTTACCAGTAGGGAATTCGCCAGCCGAAGGCCTATGCCCTTCGGTGTCTTCTCTTGAAGATGCCAAGACAAAGAAGAACCTTGACTTGGTCTTCACCCACGTTCCCACTATTTCTTTAGCTTCCCAGCCAAGTCCGAGATAGTGGGGATTAAGCCCTAGCGGTTATCACAAATCAGGGGACGCCCCCCATGATCTCCTAAACGTGTGCTAACACTCTCCAAGATATTTTCTTCAACTATAAATAGGTTGGACGAGTCATTTCAATGGTATGTTCACTCAACACAGTATTTCACATACTCCATATATTTTACAACACATATCACATACTTACTCTCACGCCGGAGGTGGTTCGCAGGCCCAACCCCTGCACAATCACTTAACGAAGTGTATACTATTTATTATTGTAGATTGGCTACAAGTTTGGCGCAAGCATATCACCCCTCATACCCTTCGATCACCATCGAAGGCCTGGTCGTACAAATTATTGTACAATCAGTGGCGCCATCCGTGGGACCCGCTACTATTGGTCTCGTTATTCCAAACTTACACCCAGTCAATCACTCTCACTAGTTTCACGGCATGAATCAAGGAAGAGAGGATACACCCCCTCCGGGTTTCTCGACCTTGACACCAATCCCAGTTAATGATCCTAACAACCTTCCCAATATAACAGCATCCACCTTTACCACACGTTCTCACCCTTAAATAACTCCCAACAACCATGCTTCAACCTCGGCTAACCCTGAATCGGTAATCAGTCCAGCATTTGTCGAAGCTAACATCGAAGCATTAGAATCTTTACTGAGGGCTCGAAGGAGGCAAGCTCGGAATGTGGAGATGCGTAGGGAGTTAGAATACTCAAGCGATGAGTATGACGAAGAGTTGGAAATGGAGGCTAGGCCCTTGGCTCCTGGGGATACACGTTAGTGCTAAGGATAGGGTCTCCGAGCAGTCGAAGGCCGAGTGGAAGGTCAGTTGGTTTTGAAGATGTTCCGGAGAGAGCTCTGACAAGAAGCGAAGGAACGATAGAAGGCTCCAATGGAAGGAGTCACCGAAGGGATGCTACGGAGGTTAATTTGCCACCACTTTTGGCGGCTCATCTGGGAAGAACTGAGGCAGGGTACCGTTGCAGCCTTCTCACACATCCGGCGTAGAAGGCAATCCATCTCAAATGAATGGGGGAGGAAGTCTTCCTCCTCATGTTATGTACCCTCATTTTCAGGCTCAATCTTACCCTCAAGGGGTCTATCCCCCACCTAATGGACATGCTAGAAACCCCAGTTTTACTCAACCATACGGAAGCATGCCCTATGGGCAACCTATGGTATATCCTTCGTACCCTGTCGAAAGTCACCACCTTATATACCTACTGCTTACCCTCAATATGTTAACCAAAACCCTGTTGGAATACCTCCAAATCATAACCCGTACAATGCTGCCCCTACCTACATGCCACCTTATAACTGCCTTTATTCGGAGCTCATGGGCTCCACAACACCCTCCGTAAGATGGATAGAAGACTACCCTATGCCTGATGGGTTGAAAATGCCCGCACATATTGGTACTTATGATGGGAAGGGGGACCCGGATAACTTCTTAAACCTGTTCGAATGGGCTATCAGAATGCAGAAGTGGGTTATGCCCGTTGCTTGCCACATGTTTACATATACCCTACGAGACTCTCGTATATGGTGGAACAGGCAAAAACCAGGTAGCATTGTGAATTTGGATGATCTCAAGGCCAAATTCAGATCACATTTCAGCCAACAGAAAAAGTTTACAAGAACGCACCTAACAATGCACAACATCAAGCAGAAGGAAAACGAGAGCACCAGGGCTTTCGTTACTAGATACACCGATGACACCTTACAGATAATGGGGTTGCACGAAGACCAACGCATCTCAGGTTTCGTGCATGGCCTTCGAAACAGAAGTTTGGTTGAATTCCTCTCCACTGACCTTCCTGCAACTTATAAGGGTTTAGTGGAGAAGGCGTACACCTGGATCGAAGCCAAAGAAGTGTCTACCAATGGGGCTCCGGTCGAAAATAAAGAAAGTCATAGCAAAGCCCCGAAGCATCCTTCGTGGGAAGGGTCAAAGAACAGACACAAAGGAAGGGACAGGTTTACACAATACCATAAAAACATCAACCACGGTATCTTGGCTAATCTGTCCAAATCTCTAAGGGAGATACTAGCTATAGAAAAGGCTGCGAAGACCTTTGATCCTCCTCCTTGCTTGGCAAATAGAGGAAGGCCCAGAGATACTTCCAAATACTGCTACTTCCATGACGATTACGAACACGACACCAACAATTGTAGAGAGCTCAAGAAACAGATAGAAGAGGCCGTGAAGTCCGGCCAATTGGGACATTTGGTGAAAGGTATAAAGAAAGGTAAAGAAAAGGTCTCCGACACACAGTTGGGGAAAGATATCACGCCTGCCGAAGCACCCATCTTCATGGTGTACAAAGATGACTCTGGTTTAAAGAGGAAAGAAGCAGATGAGGCATTATGCGGAGTAGGAGATGTCACTTTTCCTTCAATCACAGGGAAAGTTCTTTTAAATGACCCCGTGGTCATTAAGGTCTTGATCTCCAACAGAGAAGTAAACAGGGCCTACCTAGACTGTGGTAGCTCTTGTGATGTGATCTACGAACGCTGCTTTCTAAAGCTCAAACCTTCGATAAGGTCGAAGAGAGTAAATTCGAAAGTACCCTTAGTAGGGTTCTTAGGGGAACACTCATGGCCCTTGGGAGAAGTCCCTCTAGAGGTTACGATTGGAGAAGGAAGGCTAAAAAGAACAGAAACTCTGGTTTTCATGATCGTAAGGTCTGAATCTCCCTATAACCTATTGATAGGGAGAACGGCAATGCAGAATATGGGCATCGCTGTCTCTACTATACATGCCGCGATCAAATTCCAAACACCTTTCGGTATTGGAACGGTCTTCTCCAGCTACAACATGAAGAAGCCTACAGAAGTAGGCAAAAGGGTCAAACAAGTTTCGGAAGAGCTTGCGAAAGATATTCTCAGCTGCACTGGTGCTGAAGAACGCATCGTAGTAAACGATCTCTATCCTGATCAGACGGTGGTAATCGGAAAACATCTCCCTACCTCCTTTAAGGCCAAATTGGAAAAGGTCCTACGAGCCAATGCAAATGTCTTCGCATGGACCTACTCTGACATGACGGGGGTCCCCAGAACTCTCACCATAGACGGAAAGCCCTTCGGCACTGAACACAAGCTTAATGAGTTCAAACATATTGAACCTATCAAGCAAAAACGTCGAAGCCTGGCTCCTAAAAGGAATTTTGCAGCATGCAAAGAAGTGGATGAGCTCGTAGCAGCAAGCATACTCAGGGAGGTGAAGTATCAAACTTGGGTAGCTAATCTGGTGATGGTCAAGAAGCATGACGGAGGGTGGCGAATGTGTGTGGACTTCGCAGATATTAACAAGGCCTGCCCGAAGGACTGCTATCCTCTGCCAGAAATTGATTGGAAAGTAGAATCCTTGTCAGGGTTTCGGCTGAAGTGTTTTCTGGACGCTTATAAAGGCTACCATCAGATACAAATGGTGGAAGAAGAAGAAGAAAAGACAACCTTTTTTACAGGAAAAGGCGTTTATTGTTACAAAAAGATGCCTTTTAGTTTGAAAAATGCAGGTGCCACATACCAACGTTTAGTGGACAAAGCCTTCCACAAGCAGATAGGTAGGAATCTAGAGGCGTACGTAGACGATATGGTTATCAAAAGCAGAACGGAGGAGGATATGCTCTCCGACATCAAGGAAACCTTCGACCAGCTTTGCGCCATTAACATGAAGTTAAATCCCAAGAAATGTTCCTTCGGTGTGGAAGGACAATTTTTGGGACATCTGATCACCAAGCAAGGTATTAAGGCCAATCCTTCGAAGGTTAAGGCCATCACAGATTTGCAGCCTCCTAAGTCCCTAAAGGAAGTGCAAAGTCTGAACGGAAAGCTAGCAGCCCTCAGCAGGTTCTTATCGAAGGGTGCAGACAGATCTTTGCCACTTTTCAAGACACTCAAATGATGCACGGATAAAAAGACGTTTTAGTAGAGTACAGACGCAGAAGCTGCCTTCCAAAAGCTCAAGGAATTCATGGCTATTCTACCTACACTTACCGCCCCAATCAAAGGCGAAGTGTTGTTTATGTATATCGCAGCTTCCTTCGAAAGCATCAGTGCTATGTTGTTGGCAGAAAAGGAGAAGAAGCAAATACCTATCTACTTCGTTAGTAGGGTTCTACAGGGAGCTGAGCTAAATTATCCAGCATTGAAGAAGCTAATTTTGGCTTTGGTCCATGCTGCGAGGCGCCTTCGAAGGTACTTCCAAGCTCACCCCATAACCGTACTTACCGACAAACCCATTAAGCAGATACTTTCGAAGCCGGAGAAATCTGGAAGGATAGCTAAGTGGGCTATCGAGCTAGGAGAGCACGAAATTGAGTACAAAGGTAGAAACTCGGTCAAAGGGCAAATATTGGCAGACTTCTTAGCGAAAACACCCTCCGAACCAAAGCAGGACACAAAAGTTTCTGAAAAGAAGCCTGATAAGGCGGTCAAAGGGTGGAAACTTTATACTGACGGAGCCTCCAGCTCCGACGATTCTGGTGCAGGTCTCATGCTTGTTGACCCCAAAGGGAAGGAGTACACTTATGCACTCCACTTTGAGTTCGATGCAACTAACATTGAAGCGGAGTACGAAGCCTTGCTAGCAGGCCTCCGATTGGCTAAGGACATGGAGGTAGAAGACTTGGCCATTTTCGTTGACTCACAACTGGTGGCCAATCAGATAAAAGGCTCCTACGAGGCAAGACAACCTGTGATCAAGCAATACCTGGATAAGGCCAAGGAAATGCTCGAAGGGTTTACATCCTAAAACATAGAGCATGTTCGGAGAAATCAAAACAAGAAGGCGGATGCACTTAGCAAACTGACATCAATGGCATTTGCTCATTTAACTAAAGAAGTTCTGGTCGAAGTGTTGGCAGATAGGTCCATCGTCCGAAAGGAGGTGTCTGACGTAATCTGGAGGAAGACTCAAATTGGATGACTCCGATTAGAGAATATCTAATAAGTGGTATACTGCCGGAGGATCAGAAATTAGCTCGAAAGGTCCGCATCAAAGCACCACAGTATAGAATCATGGGGAACTATCTATACCGAAGATCCTTTTTATCCACATGGCTTCGTTGTGTAGGACCTAGACAAGCCGCCAACATCATTCAAGAAGTACATGAAGGATCCTGCGGGCTTCACGCAGGACCCTGCTCTGTTGTTTCTAAAATCATGAGGATCGGATATTACTGGCCTTCGATGCACAAGGACGCTGTCGAAATTATTCAGAAGTGTGAAGCCTGTCAAGTTCACTCAAGGGTTCCAAGGCTACCAAAACAAGATATGACCTCTGTGACGTCCGCATGGCCCTTTATCCAATGGGGGATAGACATCGTAGGTCCTCTGCCAATTGCTCCAGGAGGAGTGAAGTTCTTGGTCGTAGCCATCGACTACTTCACTAAATGGGTGGAAGCGAAGCCTTTGGCATCCATCACAGGAAGGCACATGGAAACGTTTGTGTGGGAACATATTATCTGTTGGTTCGGAGTACCCAACATCATCATTTCAGATAATGGGAAGCAGTTCGCCGAAGGGGTATTCCCTGTGTTTTGCAGAGGCCTGAATATCAAACAATCCTTTACTTCCGTCTACCATCCTCAAGGTAACGGACAAGTGGAAGTTACTAACAGGGACATCATCCAAGGAATAGAATGAAGGCTGGGATACAGTCACCACGGTTGGGTAGATGAACTACCTCAAGTACTTTAGGCTCACAGAACGCATACAAAGTTAAGTCATGGGGAGACGCCTTTTAGCTTGACATATGGCACGGAAGCTATCATCCCTTCGGAAGTAAGTGTCGAAACAGAAAGGGTCATGAACTTCAAAGCAGTAGACAACGAAGAAAGACTCCGTAGCAACCTAGACCTACTCGAAGAACGAAGGGAAATAGCCTCAATCAGGGAGGCTATCCATAGGCAAAAAATTGAAAGATACTACAACAGTCAGGTTCGGCCTTCGACCTTCAAACCAGGGGAATACGTCCTCCGACTCAACAACGCAAGTAAAGCTGAGTACCAGGGTAAACTATGACCTACATGGGAAGGGGCCTACGTTATTAAGGAAGCATATGGCAACGGAGCCTACAAGCTGGAAACCTTAGATGGAGACGCTATTGATAGAACCTGGAATGGCACTACCCTTTCGTAAGTTCTACGTATGAAACTTACAATGTCTAAGGACATTTTTTACTTTGCTTTCAATCAATGTATTTTCATTCTTCTCACTTGGGGAAAGAAGCATTAATGGTAGGCGTCTAGTATTCATTTCTTAAAATGATGTAATCCTCCCTACCCACTTAATGATCTAACGCATTTCCCTCAAATCTCTTGTTTCGTTTGATACAACAAAGATTTGTCCACCAAGTCGCTTTATAAGTTTCAATGTCGAAGGGATGTACAAAGGCTAACAACATGTCTTGCTCATATGCATAACATCTACCTCAACTTCACATTAACTTTCCTATATGGCCTTAAGGTATTTTAAGCCTTTCGCTGCCCAAAGGACTAAGATGGAGTGGGTCGCAACCCTCTGTCAGCAGTCAAATTATACGATTGCTAATATTCTTGGTGAAGTAACTACACACAATGAGGCTATGCATCTACCATACGCCTTAGGTTGTAAGAAAAAATTTTCGCAAGTAAAATTAAAAGATAAGAATCACACATGGCAAAATACAAGCCCTAGTGGCTTTAATGTAGATTAATGACTAGTTTAACTAGTCTAAACAGGCCGTAGCCTTAACGATCCAACCAAGCAAAACATTGTCTTAGGCCGTAGCCTATATCACACACACCAAATGTTAATTTTTTCATCAGGCACAAAGCCTGGAAAGGAACACAGACAAATTGTTTTAAAACAGGGTACATACCACTCTGAGGATCAAATTACAACCACATGGTTGCCTTCATCAAACTTTGGAATGAGTGGGATCAGCTGAATCTGGGGAGGGAGCCTTGGGTGACGGAGTCTTCTTCAAGGGAGACGGAGGCTCGACTTTCCTTGGCTTCTTGGCCTGCAGGTCCTCAATAGAGGCCGCTGGGTCCTTCGTCACTTCTGTAAGGAAAGGGAACTGTAAAGCAGTTAAGTGAGTACCTACATCATCATACTCTTTCTCATGAGTTTCCCTGTAGTAAGGAACTTCCTCCAGCTTCACCGATTCCCCCGTCGCAGCTATCTCCTCCAAAGTGGTACACTTGCCATGGAATATGGCCGCATTTACCAGGTTCCCAATTGCAATCCCCACATCATCGCTATGGTAAAGTTCCATAGCAACGTAGGGGATGACCTTGGTTACTAAGTCCACCCTATCCTTCTTCAGCATCTTCAGATGAAGGTTTAACCCATCTACCTTTTCTCTGAGCTTGATCTTTTGGTCCAACAGCTTCGCTCTCTCTCCTTCGAGGCCTCCACACCTGGATGAAAGAACATATATCTGCTCTTTATAGCCTACGACCTTTGAGCCTTTGATAGTTAGCCTGCTTCATTCAGCCTCGCTCGCTGCCAGTTGACCTTTGAGCTTTTCATTATCAGCTCTGAGATCTTGCACCAAGGAGTTCTTGTCAAAATCTTCCAAGGCATCTTCACACTTCTTCTCTAGGTCGGCATACTTCTGATCCCTAGCCTTCTCCCTTCTCAGCATAACATCCATTTCTTCTCGAGCTTTGGTGACAGTACGGAGTAGCTCCCTTGTCCTAGCATTGAGTTGGTTGTCTAGCATACACTGTCGGACATAACTTTTGTCATAAAGGTCGCAGAGCCTTTCTATGGAAATGTTGTCCATCACCCCCTTCCAGCTGGGTGGGATTACATGGCCCACTAGTTGATGACAAGCTAAGGGAGAGGGAAGTTCTTTCGTATCAGGAAGTCCTGCAGCATATATAAATTTGTTAACATATTATTACTGGTATCTAATTTTTTGTTACAGGCAAGAAACATTACCATGGATATCATCACCGCTGGGCCCTTCGATGGCTAGAAATACCACAGCCTTACCCTGGGCACTCTTTTGCCGGGTAGTTCGAGAGGGAGGAGTAGGTAGGATAAGCTTCCTCTTCGAAGAGGACTTCACAGCTTTTGCACTGGTACCTTTCCTGCTTCGGACCCTCTCACCAATGCCGGAGGGTCCTACGATGGCCAACTGTCCTTCGGAGACTGGTTCATCAGAATCAGCAACATTCTCCACAAGCTGGTCTTCCACATCTATGGGTTCCTTTGACGGAGGAGCAGAGGATACAGGTTCGATGGGCTGGGCTTGCACATCATTGTCATTCATTGACACTGACGGAGAGCCCACGCCATAGCTCGTCTCTTGGGGATTCTTTGGGATGAAGCTCACCTCCTTTGCACCACCAGCTACCACAAAGTTTCTGAATGACATTTCTGCATGAAGGAGCAAATAAGCTAAATATCAGAAAGATAAGTTTTTATTTCTTATTTTAATAAAAAAAATACATACTTTTTCCATCACAAATAATCTCATGTACCAAAGGAGACCCCTCCCATCTTTCAGCAAGGCCAGCCATGAAAAGAATTGGCTCAGGGAATGTTTGGCAATCAGCTGGATGACGAACCAAACGCTGATACAAAGGATTCCTCCTCACAGTATAGTGCAAGGGATCGCTGAACCTTTTTTCATCATATTGGAACTCTGGGTTTAACAATGCAGGGAAAGTCAGAGGGATAATGGTGTTTTGGATATAAAAGAACTTGCCTTTCACCCCTCTTAGCCAAGGTCAACCAATCTCCTCCAGGGTATAAATTCAGAAAACTCCTAAGCACAGTTAATGATGTTTCAAACCCATAAGCTTTGCACATCACAATGTATGTCGTAAGCTTGGCTAGGCCAAAAGGGTTGAACCTAGATATGTGTACCTCATAGTACTGGAGGAATTCCAAAATCAAAGGGTGCAAGGGTATCCTAAGGTTGGAGGTGGTGAATGCATGGGTGTACAAACCTACGTAGTTTTCGGGGGCATCAAATATCCCTTGATTTCTACTAGGTAACATGATTTTTATGCTCTTTTGGATTTGGGTAATCGGTGAGGAACGCTTTGAGCTCCTCCCTTGTCAGGGTGCAACCTTGTTGTTTGATTACAAATGTTTTATTTGTAGACATTGATCCTTCTAAAATTCACAATAAAGTATTTGAAAAACAGATACGAAGGAACACTTTACCTTGTTTGATCGAAAGCTTGATCGGAAGAGATTTTAGTAGGTGAAAAACTTGGTCGTAAGATAAAATAATGTTAGGGTTTTACTGTTTTTTAACTTTATATACCCTCACATATGTTAAATCTCGGCCCTACACGTGTCCTGACTTATCCCCTTACCACCAGATTTCAAACCCTTTTTAAATTTTGAAATGATACTTTCTTTTACCGAGGAAAAGGGAGTGGTTAGGATAAGTGTTTGCATTAATTACGGTCAATTGGTACAAGACTTTTCATCTTCGTTCATTTTTTGTGACGAAGGGGAGGTTTCGTTTCTATTTCTGAGTCGTAAGCAATATTTATTGTTCGTACATATCACTTTCGACTGGGGGGCTTGATGACGTACCCTCCGATAAGGTCGAAGGACCCCCCCCCCTTCGGCCTCAATCGAATTTGCATTACGAAGACCCAAGTCTTTCTTCATAAGTCATTGGTGGCGTAAAACCATTCATCATTGACATGTTTATCAGTTGGGAATTTGCCAGCCGAAGGCCTATGCCCTTCGGTGTCTTCTCTTGAAGATGCCAAGACAAAGAAGAACCTTGACTTGGTCTTCCCCCACGTTCCCACTATTTCCTTAGCTTCCCCGCCAAGTCCGAGATAGTGGGGATGAAGCCCTAGCGGTTATCACAAATCAGGGGACGCCCCCCATGATCTTCTAAACGTGTGCTAACACTCTCCAAACTATTTTCTTCACCTATAAATAGGTTGGACGAGTCATTTCAATGGTATGTTCACTCAACACAGTATTTCACATACTCCATATATTTTACAACACATATCACATACTTACTCTCACGCCGGAGGTGGTTTGCAGGGCCCAACCCCTGCGCAATCACTTAACGAAGTGTCTACTATTTCTTATTGCAGATTGACTACAAGTTTGGCGCAAGCATATCACCCCTCATACCCTTCGATCACCATCGAAGGCCTGGTCGTACAAATTATTGTACAATCAAAGAACGTGTGATTTTTTTTCCAAGCGTTTACTTGTCTGATATCTATAGATCTTTTATTAATTTGAAATCGTTTACGTATAAATTATACATTATGTTTTTGGGTCATAATCTTTAAATATATGATATTTGCTTTGGCCTTAGGTTATTTAGAAAACATATTATGTTGATCACTAAGCATTTTCTAAATGCACAATTTGTGAATTGTGAATGTATATATTCTCATTTGCAAGCAGCTAGGCAAAAGTTAGGACAAAAATGCTTATATGATGAGAACTAATGTCAAAATCTAAAAATAAGCAGCTAGGCACTCCTATACCATAGACATATACCATATACATAGTAAAATTAAATCAAGCAAAAAATGGGTATACGCCATTATGAATTACGTGTTCAGCTATTTAGGTAAAGTATTTCTATATTGTGATACTTGTTTTGGCCCTAGGTTAAAATCTTGATACGTTAAAAGAGTACTTATGTTGAAATGTTAAGTTTACTTATTATCTTGATGTTCTTGCACTCACGATTTAGGGTTCTCACAAAACTGAATTAAGTAGACAAATAATTTTTGCTTTTTAAAAGGTATCATACTTGAAACCATTTGCTTTTGTGGGTAACGAACAAACATTTTTGCTTCTGTGGGTACCTTTTTTTTTTTTTTTTTTTTTTTTTTTTTTTTTTTTTTTCAAATTTATCATTTTTTTGGTATTTTACGAAATTTTTGGACATTTTTACTCCACTTAGCTAATAGATTTTTTTCCCCGAAGGGCAAAAACTACCCACAAAAGCAAAATAAATTGTTCGCTACTCACAAAAGCAAATGATAAAAAGTATGATGCATTTTAAAAACATTTGCCTAATAATTTATGTTTTCATATATGTTATTTCCTAGTTGGCCTCCAAAATGTTCTCTTTACTATGCGAAATCTACATTAAAATAGTCTCCATCAAAACATGTTTTGCTCTACATAAATTTAAAAAATAGCAAAGTACCAGCGCGTTACAGCGACGCATTCTCCGTAAATAAATTTTTTGCAAATAATATATGATTATATGTTTTGTGCGACGAACGATGATAATTTCATGTTGCTAAGCGGTATTCGCCCATTATTTTTTACGATGATGAACATAACAAAACGCATTTAATGAAAAGAAAACATGAATACGGGAAAGGCGACATATACGATCAACGTATATCCATTCAGTAGTACTCTACACCAATATGTTGTGATCGTCCCCTTATCTTCTGGTTACTAGATTCTCCAACATAGAATCCTTTTGTGATCCCCATAATACACCAGCAAACAATATGTGTATATGTGCAGAAAATAAAGATAAAACACTGTTTATAGATAAGAGAAAGATACTTAATATTTACATTAATTGGGGATGATGTTTTACATCGACTATCTGCATATTTATATGCATTGAATGGATGTGAATGAACCAACATGATGGTTCGTTTGTAACTGTCCCAAACTGTCGATGCATTGTGTCTCTTGACACACATTATTTACATAATAATACTAAATACTAATAGGTCCTTAGACTAACTGTTACTTACAAACTAGATAGATACAAGTTTAACCTGTGATATATATCAGTAGTTCCAACACAATAACAGTACAAATATTATACAATCTTTGTGTTATAGCTTTTCAAACATAAAGATCCAATACTTTTACATTCAAAATTTATCGCAAAAAGAACAATTCAAAACAATATGTAATCACACACGTAGAAATTTCCAAAGTCGAGTATCATAACATGAGAACTAATTTAGTGGCATGCAAGCAAACTCTATGAATACCTGCTTGCGCTGAAGTTCTTCAATAGGTGCACCTTGGTTGTCTTCGAGCCACTCTGTCGTCTCAGAAATTGCATTCTCCATTTTCTGCAAGCTTTCGGAGTGCACCTTCTTGTTGATCCTATAATCTTTGATCTTATTCCTCATGTTGTATAAGCAATCCTCTAATTCATTGTACGCATTCACTTTCTTCTTGTATTCTTGGTCCTCACGCTTGTATTTTTCAGCATCTTTTATCATCTTCTCAATCTCCTCTTTGGAGAGTCTCCCAGTTTCATTGGACACTGTGAGTTTTTTTTATGCCAGTTCCTAATAGCTCTGATGTGACTGTCAGGATACCATTAGCATCTATTTCAAACACTTTCTTGAACGTCGGAACTCCTTTTGGAGCAGGTGGTATTCCAGAAATTGTTAGCTTTCCCAACAAGTGGTTATCTGTAGATCTGGATCTTTCGCCTTGATAAACCTTGGTAATTACACATTCCTGGTTGTCCGCAACCGTAGAATAATTTTTTTCTTTTTTTGTAGGTATTCGAGTGTTCCTTGGGATCACAACATCAAATACTTCTCCTAGTAGTTGTACACCAAGGGATAAAGGTGTGACATCCAGCAGCAACACATCCTGAACGCTCTTATCACTTAAACCGCTTAACTTTGCAGCCATAACGGCTGCACCATATGCAACAGCCTCGTCAGGGTTTACACTCTTGCACAAGTCCTTCCCGTCAAAAAATTCCCGCAACATATGTTGGACCTTAGGTATTCTAGTTGAACCACCAACGAGAATTATCTCATCCACCCATGATTTCTCCATCTTTGCATCGCTTAAACATTTATCAAGAGTCTGGATGCACTTATCGAAGAAGCTCATATTGAGCTCTTCAAACTTGGCTCTAGTGAATCTCATTGAAAAATCAATTCCGTCCTGCAAGCCATCCAGTTCAATGGATGTCTGAGTGGTGGATGAGAGAACCCTTTTTGCTTTCTCACAAGCTGATCTCAACCTCCCCAGTGCTCTTTGGTTCCCCGTCAAATCCGTATTCCGCCTCCTCTTGAATTCCCGAACACAGTAATCCACCATGCAGTTGTCAAAATCCTCTCCTCCGAGATGAGTGTCTCCAGAAACCGCTTTCACCTCAAAGACCCCCCCTTGCTCAATGGTCAATAGAGATACATCAAAAGTACCACCACCCAAATCAAATATGACCACATTTATCATGCCAATAATTTCAGACTTATTGTCCATACCATACGCAATTGCAGCTGCTGTAGGCTCATTGATCATACGTATGACATTTAACCCAGCAATAATGCCAGCATCCTTTGTTGCTTGACGTTGTGAATCATTAAAATACGCTGGGACTGTTATCACAGCATGTTTCACAACTTTTCCAAGGTACGCCTCAGCAATTTCTTTCATCTTGCCAAGAATCATCGAGGATATTTCTTCGGCCAAAAACTCCTTCTCTTGGCCTTCGTAGGTGACAACAATTTTTGGTTTGTCCGATGGCCCTTCTATGATCCTGAAAGACCATAACTTCATGTCAGCCTGTACTATGGGATCACTGAATCTCCTTCCAATCAACCTTTTAGCATCTGAAAATTCACAAAAAAAATATGAATTACCGTTCCTTGAGTTCCCAAATATATAAAAAATATGAAGCAAGAAATTTAGTACACTGACCAAATATGGTGTTAGCAGAGTTCACGGCGACTTGGTTCTTGGCACCATCACCAATGAGACGTTCTGTATCACGAAAAGCAACAGCAGAAGGTGTGGTTCTGTTGCCTTGTTCATTTGGTATGATCTCTATTCGGTTATGTATCCAAACTGAGACACATGAATATGTTGTGCCTAGGTCGATACCGATGGCAGGAGCTTCGGTTACTTTTTTCTCCATTATGCTCTTTGCTTAATGTTTGATGATTTTCAAGTCATTTGCGCATTTTCTATTTAAATTGAGTTGCTCTTTGCTTAATGTTTAAGTCTTCATAAAGTAAAAAGTTAATCCAAAGGTCAAAAAGTCGTCTCTTGAATAGTCATTGATTATATGCGTCTACATCAATTTGCATTATTTAAAAGGGTTTTGTTAAAAACATGGAAACTTCCATGAAATTGATACGTAATTTCTATAAGTGAACTGAATAAATTAGTCAAAGAATCTATATGTGTACTCCTTTTCATTCTTTCCATTTTATCCTTCTAGATAAAAGATAGAAAATTTTAATTTAATAGTAAATTACACTCTTCGTCCTTATGGTTTGCATTGATCGCAGAGGTTCGGTCCTTAACCAAAAAAAATATGCACCGTTTGGCCTTAAATGCTAAATGTTATAGTCGTTGACCCCTCTCTCTAATGGCTCTCACTAACCGTCGTTAAGTGTCAACATGTGTATGCTCGATATGGGTTAAAAACCACACCACATCCGAGTATTTGTGTGTATTTATGTGTTTTGTATTTATGTATGTGTGTGTGTCGTTTTTATGTGTAGTGTGTGTAATGTATGTTTTGTATCACAATGAACCTCTTAATTACCAAATGGCTATGTGAGATTCTGAATCTAAAAAATGGCTTGAATGAATGCAAGTTGAGATGCAGTCCATGAAAGATAACAATGTATGGTATTTGGTTAATCTTCCACATGGCATCAAAATTGTTGGCTGCAAGTGGTTCTTTTAGAAAAATATAGACATGGATGGTAAAGTAAATACATTCACGGCTAGACTGGTGGCAAAATTATATACTCAACTCAAGGAGTTAACTATGAGGAGACCTTTTCACAAGTAGCTAGCAGCAAGGCTATTATAATACACTTTGCCATTGATGCATACTACGATTATGAGATATGGAAAATGGATGTTAAAACAACTTCTCTAAATGGCCGTCTACATGAAGATGTTTACATGGACCAACTAGAAGGTTTTGTCAGTCCAAAGTAATTTAAGAGAGTGTGAAAGCTTCTGAGATCCATTTATGGATTGAAGCAGACACTACATAGCTAGAACTTGAAATTCGATTAGAAACTCAAAGAGTATAGTATTTCTATTTATGATACTTGTTTTGCTTGTTTGGCCCTAGGTTAAATTCTCAAGTATGTTTAAAATAGTACATATGTTAGTATATACTTGCAGATAATATATGAAAGATTTTTTCATTAATAGTAGACTAAAATTTTTTCATAAGAAATTTTATAGGTCATGAAGGCTAATGTATTTTTGCATTATGATACATGTTTAACAAAATCATTATCCCGATCACTAAGCATTTTTGAATCCTCAATGTGTATATTATGAATGTACATATTCGGTTCACAAGTTGCTAAGCAAACTTTTCGAAAAACATGCTTATCAGATGGACACTTATTCGGCAGAACAATGTACATTATAAGTTGTTTGGGTAACGTTTTTATTTTTATTATTTTTTTATTTTTTATTATATTTTTTTTTATACTTGTTTGGTTTGTTTTGGCCCTAGGTTAAAAACACAAATATGTTAAAAATAGTATTTATGTTAACACTTCTTATTAAGCAGCTAGATAATCCTTTATATACTTGCAGAAAAAGAGATTTTTTCATAAGGACTGGAAATATTTATAAGCATGTAACAAGAGTACAAGACATAAAGATAATTGGGCTTGAATATAAAACATGTATTGTTGCAGGCCAGACTATTGGGCCTAAGTCTAGTAGCTGTCATCATATTTTTCATAATTTAATTGGGCAAATTGCATAAAAGTGTATCCAACTTATATTCAATTTCAATTTACGATAATTTACTTTTTTTTCTTTCAATTTAGTGTACTCAACTTTTTTTTATTGCAATGTAATACATATAACGAGTTTCCTAGTTATTTTATAATGAAAAAATTACGTGTTTCGTCCCTATGGTTTATTGCAAATAACACTCGTAGTCCTTATTTCATTTTAATTACGCCAGACAAATGTTTTCGTCCATTTTCATTAATTTTTATTTGTTAAAATTAAAAAATAATAATAATAAAAAATAAAATTAAAAAAATATATATTTTAAAAAAAATAAATTTAAAAAAAAAAAGCAATAAAATTTTTAAATTAAAAAAAATCAAGTTTTTAAAAAAATCAAAATTTTTTAAAAAAGTTTAAATTTTAAAGAAAAAATTAAGTTTTTTTGAAAAAATTAAAGTTTAAAATAAATTAAAATTATATTTTTTTAATTAAAGTTTAAAAAAAATTAAAATTAAAAAAAAAATAAAATCTAAAAGTTAAAAAAAAACCCAGTAAAAAATTTTTAAAAAAATTTAAAAAAAATTAATTTTTAGTTTTAATTTTTTTTTTAAATTTTAACTTCTTTTTTTTTTAATTTTTTTTTTAATTTAATTTTTAAATTTCTTAATTTTTTTTTAATTTTAAATTTGTTTTTTTTTTAATTTAGCAATAAAAATAGATAAAAACGTATTAAAACGAACGAAAACATTTGTTTGCATAATAAAATGAAACAAGTACTACGAGTGTTATTTGGGATAAACCATAGGGACGAAATATGTAATTTTTTCATTATAAAATAACTGAAAACCCGTTATATGTCTTACATTGCAATCAAAAATAAATTGAGTACACTAAATTGAAGAAAAAAATGTAGAGTATCTTAAATTGAAATTCACTTTTGTGCAATTTGCCCAAAAACTATTCCTGTAAATAAAAACTTATTAAAAACAGTTTATTTATGATAATGATAATAAGCTATTTTAGTTTTGAGCCAAGTTGTATCTTTCATAGTATGAACCAACTAATTATTCTCATATTCAGAAGTAAAATATCCTACTTCATCCATCCCACGAATTATAACGTTTGACTTCAGTAGACTTGAAAGTAAACGTCGAAGTCAATATTTTGTATTATTATGATGAACCATTCAGCTAGTAAAGCCAAGCCTCCAAAGTTGAATAACTACTAAGTATCAACTAGGAAGTTTACATTATAAAACAAATATCCACAGAATATGCATTAATGTAAATGTGGACGTATGGTCCGGACTGGGCCAGGAATGGGTCAGGCCCGGCAGATGCGGCCCACTCTATGCCTAAACCCTAATCCATGCCCTATAAATATAGAGTTGGATCTCCTTCTCAAGGACGGATGACAGGTTACCCTAACCCTAACTCATCACATCACACCGATACTAACTTGACCGTCGGAGGTGGACCCCGGGGCTACGGCCTCGGGTCGACTCCTAACGGGTTCTCTTTGTTGACAGGTCTACTAGGGCTCGAGAAGACGACTAACGGCCAAGGAGAGTCGTTGAATCCTGCCCGCGCCATCCGTGGGACCGTGGGACCACGAATAAACTAAGTTTCGTGTTCTCATATTACCGAAAAACATAAAGCTCGTACAACTTGCTTTCTCATCAAGTAGGTAACATTTAATATTAAGATATTATTTATTTTAAATCATCCGTGTTCTCACGATAAGTGGTAACATGATAAGTGCTGCAATTTACAATATGATTTGTTACAGCGTATCTTTACTTTAAATATTATTCTTTAATTGAGTATTGAGATTTAATATATTCTTTGATTTGGCTAAATGCTAAAACATGATAAAAAGTCCGCACGATCGGACCTATTTTAAAACATCCGCACGATCGGACCTATTTTATCCTTTAATTCGCACGATCGGACCTAAGAAAAGCCCGCACGATCGGAGCTATTTTATCTTTTAGCCGCGATAAATTCGCGCAGATACTGTTTTTACGGTTGGTACGCCTGTTCGCGCTCGAACAACGCAGTCGCGATAAATCTACCCGCGTAAGACAGTGCGTTCAGACATCTTCGCAGAGACGCGTACGCGCGAATACCACGATGCTAGTCAATCGCCATGATGCGCACTGGACCCAAAGCCGTGGTATAAACATCTGCGATCATCCAGAAACGTTCGAGTCTATGTGGTTAAGATACATCCTTCTGCGTCTATTAGTTGCGGACACGGTACGTCCATCTGTTATTAAAAAAAATCTCACGATAGGTTTTATTTTATACAAACAATTGTTTATGTAGTTTGTAAAACCTCACGATAGGTTTTATATTATTTATGCTATGCGCACTATATATTTTTCATGCTATGTGCTGTTTAACTTCATTAGGTTTTATATGCTGCGATTCGCGGCATATACTTTTAATCTTTGCATTGAGTGTTTTTCGCAGATTAAATAAGTTTAATGCTCCTACATGAGTAGCACCATCAAACTTGGGGGGCTACCAGGGTATACGCTACCACTGTTTTCGTACGCAGGTGTATTTGGAAGCGGATCGAAGACGAATTTAAATATTCGCACCGACTTGCCGTAGGGGAGACGTCCTATGTCGGTTGTGAAGACGCGCACAGCGCAGAAGCACGTCTTCTGTCGCACATCTTTAGCGCGCACCTATGCGCAGAAGCACATCTTCTGTCGCACCTCTTTGTCGCGCACAGCGCGCAGAAGCACGTCTTCTGTCGCACATCTTTGTCGCGCACAGCGCACACTTATGCGCAGAAGCACGTCTTCTGTCGCACATCTTTGTCGCGCACAGCGCGCACTTCTGCTACAGAAGCACGTCTTCTGTCGCACCATGTTGCGTCGCTACTGGTACAAAAGGTACGCCCTCACCCAGGATGCAGCATGCGGGTTCCACTTTCACCTACGCGGCCATGAACAGAACTTAAGTTTAGCATAACATAGCCATGCGCTATCTCATACTAAACTTGGGGGGCTTGTGGACGTATGGTCCGGACTGGGCCAGGAATGGGTCAGGCCCGGCAGATGCGGCCCACTCTATGCCTAAACCCTAATCCATGCCCTATAAATATAGAGTTGGATCTCCTTCTCAAGGACAGATGACAGGTTACCCTAACCCTAACTCATCACATCACACCGATACTAACTTGACCGTCGGAGGTGGACCCCGGGGCTACGGCCTCGGGTCCACTCCTAACGGGTTCTCTTTGTTGACAGGTCTACTAGGGCTCGAGAAGACGACTAACGGCCAAGGAGAGTCGTTGAATCCTGCCCGCGCCAGATTATGCTTCAACAGTAAATGTTATAGTAAAATAATTGTTACTAGAGCTTCTATACAAAAATTAGCGAATTATATACAAATATAATCAACGTTTTCCCCTCATGTCCCGAGTAAGCTACTGCTATTTTCCGAAATGACAAACAGTCAAGTTCATTTTCCCCTCATGGGTTCACTTGCAGTTGTTTCTGTAGATCCCGAGTGTGGTCAGGTGACTTCCGTTTTGTACTGCAAGTGAAAATTCAGTTGGTTAGACGGGTTGGGTAATGGGTCGAAACGCGTAATTCAGGTACAGTTCAAAGCAGGTCCGTTTGGGTTGAACGTCCTCAATAAGCTACCTCTTGAACCATTTTATCCAATCTTTGAACTCATCAATTAGAAGCTAGCCGATCAATACAGTGTACTTCATCTCCGACATATGTTGAATATCAAACATCTTTCAGTAAAAACAAATCCTGTAAATCATTAGAAAGTACAATCAATTCATTTATAACGATGATAATAAGGAATACTGATATTGATACAAAGTTGTAACTTTCATGAAACGAATGGAGTAGATATTCTCAGATTCAGAAGAATTTCAGCTTGAAGGATTATCTGCACAATCAGTTAGCAGTCATTAACTGTTTTTTTTTACTGCAAGTAGCTAGTTGCACAATAATTTTGAGGCTATTAAGGTAACCATTGTCCCTTCAACAGAATTCAAAGTAAGCGTTAAAGTCAATAGTTTGTCTAATTGTGAATTCAAAAGACCAAGTCCAACAACAACAACAACAACAACAACAACGTACCCAATCCCGCCGGGCGGGGTATGGGGTCAAAAGACCGAGTCCAAGGTGAATTAAATTTTGGTCGAGTCTATGAAACAAATATAAATAAAAAATATTCTAACAGAATTGTTTAAATAAAATGCTTATCATGAGATCATTATTAAACAGATTTAGCAAATATAAACTAAAGCCATTTCTAGAACGGGAGATAAGTGTTTCCGTTTCTGCACCGAAAATTGCTAAGGTTTTAATTTCATAGGCTCGACGGTTCATAAGCATCATTTGAGTCTAAATTTTGGTTCATAATGAAAACCCAACTCTGCATTCAGATATTCTTCTTACCCTTTTACACGATCTTGTTTGGGGTTGATACAAATTTTGGTTTGCGGCCAATGTCAAATAAACCACCAAACGTTTTTGATCCAGTTGAAGAACGAACTCCAGTTCGATTCTTCACTTTCAACAAAGCTAGTGTCTTGGAAGCCAAATGCCACAGATTGCTGCTCATGGAGAGGTGTCACTTGCAGCATCAAGGGTCAGGTTATTGGTCTCGACTTGAGCAACAAAATGATATCAGGTGGAATCAATGATTCCAGTGTTCTTTTTGGTCTAAAGAATCTTGAAAGCCTGAATCTTGCTGAAAATAACTTCAATTTCACAAAGATTCCTACAAGATTTGGAAGTCTTGCAAGTTTGTTGTATTTAAACTTGTCGAATTCGTGGTTTTCAGGCCAGATTCCTGGAGAACTCTCACAGCTAACAAGGCTGGAAGTTCTTGATCTCTCTTCACTTTTCCTCACATATTATTACTCTAATAACTCCTACGAAATTCGCTCACTGAAACTCGAGAACCCAAGTTTAGTCACACTTGTTCGCAACCTCACACAGCTAAGGGGTCTTTATATGGACAATGTGAACACGTCATCAAATAAACTCGATTGGTGCCAGGGTTTATCATCATCTTTGCCTAATTTGGAAGTTTTAAGCTTGTCAAATTGTCAACTTTCAGGCCCAATAGATAACTCCCTTGTGAAATTGCAGTCACTTTCGATAATTCGTTTAGCTCGAAACAAGCTAAGTGCTCCGGTTCCCAGCTTTTTTGCAAATTTTAAGAATCTGAGAATTATGATACTTGCTTCTTGTAACTTAACTGGAACATTTCCCGAAAAGGTCCTCCAGCTGGAAAGTTTACAGATTCTTGATTTATCGGTTAACAGGAATCTTTATGGTTCTTTGCCTGATTTTCCTATGAGTGGGTCACTTCAAAGTTTAGTTCTTAGCAACACAAATTCTCGGGGGAGATACCAAAATCTATTGGAAATCTAAAGCAATTATCGCAGATAGAGCTGCATTCGAGCAATTTAAGTGGAGGAATACTGAAATCCTTGGAATACCTCACTCAGTTTTCATACCTAGACTTGTCTTCAAACAAGTTTATTGGCGAAATCCCATCATTCAAACTATGCAAGAATCTAACTCACATCGACCTCTTAAGAAATAGTTTATCGGGTATGATTCCTTCGGACCACTTTCAAGATCTTCACAATCTTGTTACAGTTGATCTAAGATTCAATGGTTTTGATGAAAGCATACCTTCATCTTTGTTCTATATGCCAAATCTACAACAGATACATCTTTCCAACAACAATTTTGATGGTCTGCTTCCAGGGGCGGAGCCAGGAATTTCTATTGGGTGGGGGGAAATTTCGAGATAGTAAAACCACCTTACGTTACGTAAAAACTGCGTGAAACCACCTTAAAAAACGTCCACAAAAAATATAGCTCAAATTGCGCAAAACCACCTTACATTACGTAAAAATTGCAGCAAAAGAACAACCTATGTTGTGTTAAAGAGCAACTTATTTACTAAAAAGAAATACTCTGGCTAACAAATTCAAAAAGAAATAAAAAAATGTTCATATACATACCACTGTACCAGTAAAAATAACACACAAATACTAGTAATTAGCAAGGCTTCAAGATCGCGTATAAACTCGTAGGATCGTACGAGTTTACGTGTTTACTAGCTAAAACCGTGTAGGATCGTGGTAGGATCGCATATGTGGTAGGATCGTAAGTAAGATCGTAGGATCGCACGTAAGATCGTAGGATCGTCAAGCGATCCGAGTTCACTTTTTTTTTTTTTTTTTTTTTATATCTATTAAGTCCATCTCACTTGCTTAGGCCAAAAAACAAACGTGTGTTTTACTAATGTCTAATAAGTAAACCATTGTTGTTTCATTTTTTAAATAGATTATAGTTTATACCTAGTTTTCTATTTTCTAAATATATTATAGTCTAAAAGTATTCAATAATTTAATTACTTTACTTCATTGCGATTAAACTAATCAAAGTGTGTTTTTGGAATACCACTAATGACATGTTTGTTTCCTTGAAATCATGTAGATAGCTCGTATATTTTGAGACATTTAGGACTCATGTTATGTTATATTATTTCACTAAATCGTTAATTTAACGATTGAAACTTGATTTTTTTGTGTTTTATTATTACTTTGGTGTTTTCTTTGTCATTTTAAAGAGAATATTATATGAATTTATCTTTGACATTGAGTAGAAATATAAACTATTTTGACTCGTTTATCATTTGTTTACAAGCTTTGACAAATTGGTAGGATCGTAGGATCGCGATCCGATTCTACGATCTCGATCTTGTAAAGACAAAAACGATCCCACGTAGAATCACGATCTTGACAGCCTTGGTAATTAGACTAAAATACACCGTTGGTCCCAATAGTTGGCACGACGCATCGCGATGGGACAAAACTCGCCCTATTCATCGTCGGGGGTCCTTATTTCAAGGTTTTCACTCGCTACAAGTCCTTTGACCATTTTGCCATTAGTCAAGGACATCTCATTTCGTTAGATTTGTCTTTAGTCCAAGGACACTTTTGCCATTTCAATATTTCAATTAAAAATTTCTTAATTATTGCCACATGTAATGTAACCCTCTTCCCGCCCCAATAAACACATAGTCTGTATTATCATTCGTCCCAGAACTTTCGTTACAAGAATTATCAGAATTCACAAAACCTAATTGCATGTCACAAAACCCCTGTTTATCAATCATAAAACCGAAATATGGACTTTACCCTATGGAAAATAAGAAGATAGTCAGGTTATCCAGTTGATGATACCGTCATATACGACTCTGCTAAGAAGAAATACGGTAAAAAAAAAATTTATTTTTATTTTTTTTTATTATTTTTTTTTACAGTCATTGGAATTTGTAATTGTGGTATTTATTGTTTCCCAATTATGTTTTTAGAATGCTTGAAACATATATTGACATGTTTTCAGGTAGTAGATCTAATATGTTTAGTATGAGGGTTCATCACAATGGTGTCTTTAAATACTGGCCTGGTAGAATATACGTTGGAGGTATGGAAACTTTAGTTGATTTGGTTGATGTTGATAGTGTGTCAGTTGAAGAGTTGGATGTTCTTATGTATGAATTGGGTTATGAGCTCGGTTCAAAAAATTACAATTACTTTGTTAAGCCGGGTAGTAATTTAGATGATGGTTTGTATAGCTCAAGTGAAAGTGCTAATTTAGAAATATTGAAAGATCTTGTTGATGACCATAAGATGATAGAGGTTTATGTTGAAAATGGTAAGACAACATTGGACGTTGATCAAATGTCACCAAAGTCAATTAGGACAGTTATTGCTGATGTGGATGCAACAAAGAAAAAGGCAGCTCTTGCTATTGTTCCATATTGCTCAAAGAAATTGTTCTTAGAAAACATTGTTAATAAGTCTGTGGTAGAGGATATATGTGAGGTTACACATCAACCTTTGGAAGTCAATACTTTGGTACAATCTAGTCAGATGCCAGAAACACAACCCTTGTTTCCAGCTGTAGAGGTCTGTCATACTGAAGATGTTGTAGGTGATGTCAACCAGCATATAGATAAACATGTTGAGCATATCCAAATAGATAGTCCTGAAGAGGTATCTCAAAATGATCAAGAGTTAGGTCATCATGAGGAGGAAACATGTAATCCTGTGGATCATATCCAAAAAGGTAAATCTGTGCAGGTTAGTGAAATCGATGAAGCTGTAAGTGACGACAATGAAAGTGAGACAGACACTTATATGAGTGACGATGATGATATTGAGAATAATGGTGATGGAAACACAGTTGTCAATGAGGCTAATACTTTTGAGAAGCCTGATTTTGATATTAATTTGTTCAAAGTGACCGAGACTACAGATTTACCATCTATAGGTACCACCGGCCAGCTACCACATGATTTTTTTAAGAAAAATGAGTTGGATCTGTTAGATGATAATGATTTTGCAAGTGGTTCTGAGAATGAGGATAAATATGTTATTAGGAGGAACAAATTGAGGGCGTACAAGAAACAAAAGTTAAGTGAGGCAGCAAAAACAGAGGACGAAATCTTTTTTTTCTGTGGTCAAAGTTTTGTAACTGCAAAAGAAGTAAAAGATAGTATCTACCTGCTTTAAATAAAGACCAGGAGGAAATTGCAACTAATTAAGAATGATAAACAGAGAATTGGGGTTAGGTGTCTTGGACAAATACCTGTTTGTGGAATAACCGAAGGTTCAGGACTGGGAAAAGCCCCAAAGAGGAAAAACGGTCCGATAACTAGAGGCCTTGGTAGGGATGTATATTTGCGAAAGCACAAGGAGCAAGCAACAGAGTGTCCATGGTTGTTGTATGTAGCCAAAAATACAGATAAAGATGTGATTATTTTCAAATAGTATATATATAAGATATATCAAATATAAATACTCGCGAGAGAATTACAAATCGACCGTTTTAGGAAAAAGGTCGACACACAAAACCCGCGAATACTCGATAAGTGATACCGGGCAAGTGATTACCCGGGTCGTTTCCCAACGAGGTGTGAATTGACGGTGACGTTTGAGGTTTGTTATTAAAATGCTTGAATTGTTCGGGATTTTTGTTTTTGATTACGTATTCTACAAATTAAAGTACGGGAAAGTAACTAAGGCAAGAGGAACAAAGTAAATAACAAATTAACTACTAAATAGCGTAAGAAACAATAAAACTAAGCTAAACTACGTCCTAGGGTGCTAAAACTAAAAAACGTGAAAACCCGGGCTAACCCCGAGCTTCAAAAAGTGAAAATTATGAAATTTAAGGCCTACGGGAGCAAAACCAATTTTCCTACATTCTAAACGACTAAAAATAATTTTAGGAAAAAGCCGGGTATTTTTTCGACTTTTGTTTTATTTATTATGATTTAAAAACTAATTTAATCTAATTTAATTATAAAAAATACTAAACTATTTTGGAAAAATCTGAAAATTTTACTAAAAATACTTTGAACCTAACTGATCTTGAGAAAATTAAAAAACTGGGGTACTGCTTTTGTAAATAAGCACTTAAAAAGCCAAATAATCGAATAAGCTAAAAACTGTTTTTGTATATAAAAGACTAATAGTGCAAGAATCTAACAATTAAAGACCCTAGGGCAGTTGGTGATTGGTGTGTGTGTTAAGGTTTGGGCCAAGAGACTATGGGGTCGAATCTGGGCATCCCTGTTTTTTTTCAAACATTTTTTTTTTTCAAATTTTTCTTTTGAAACTTAAAGTGGGTATAAAATTAAGCACTTTTTGCTGAAAACTTAACTTATCAAACTAGAAGAATAAGCAGTTGGAACTGCTTATTTCCAACAGTTAACTTGTTTAAAAGAAATACTTGACAGATTTGAGCAAAGGACAACCTATGAGCAGGCCAATAAGCAAAAAAATGAGAGCACAACAATATTTAACTAAAATAAGCAATAATCATGTGAAATAAGCTGAAGAACCAATGGGATAAGCAAATAAGCAGTTGTTAAATGGAAATCCTAAGCTAAAAGGGAAATGAGCATCAAATGGACTTTTGCAACTACAATAGATAAATAAGCATTAATAAGCACTAAATAAGCTAAATACTACTAAACCTAATCTATATTATCTAAACAAGCACTGAAGATACCTAAATAAGCTGAAAGGAACAACTAATAAGCACTAGATAAGCTGGAAAGGGGGCTGCAGTGCAGGCTGCTGATGCTACTGTAGCAACTGCACTGCAGTTGCAGTCCTAAGGGGGTGTGTTTAAGCCTATGAATAAGCACTAAGGAAACCTCTAAATTCCTAAATAAGCTGTCCTATGTAAAGTGCATGTAGCTGAGATCTAAAAACAACAATTATATTCTAATAAGGGGCTTTTAACAAGCTAAAAAGGGGGCTGCAAAAAGGGGGCCGTCGGGACTTTTTTGCAGCAAAAAGGGCAGAAATTTGCATACTACTCAAGAAGCTACGTTGCAACTTATAACTACTTGGAATCTCAAAAATAACTACAAACTTACTTCCTAAGATTAAATAAAACTGGCTTTGACCCAAAATGGGTCAAAACTGAATCTTTTAACCAACAGTAAAGGTAATTCCAAACACTCCCTTTTGAAGGCAGACTTGAATTAAAAAGAAAACTAAGGATTTGAATCTTGTAAAAACTGTTTTACAAACATGAACAAAAGCTCACAATACCTTAAACAAACTTAAAACAATTTACTAACAGAATTGAAAGGTGACTGATCTTTGAGAACATAAACAAAATCATGAACTAAAACAAACTGGAATTAAGAGCATGGAATAAAATTGCGTTCAACTTAAATTAAAAGTTACATGGAAATTTAAAATGACAATTAAAGTAAATGACAATGAAAGTAAATTGGAACTAGAATACTCAAATTCTAGACAAGAGTTACAATATCCTAACTGACTATTTATACTAAAAAGAAAACTAAGTCTTGTGCCTTCTTGTCTGCTTCTGCTGTGTGCTACTTGTGAGAGAGACTTGAGAAAAAGTGAGCTTGTGCTTGTTTGCATCAAATGAGAGCCTTTGATTTCTCCTTGGTGCCCACTCATTGATCACAGCCATTGATCTTTGGCTTTAACACATGGATTGCCAAGGTGGAGGAGAGAGATGGGACATCATGTGACAAAGCTTGGCAGGTTGTGGAGATGAGCTGGAAGGAAAGAAAGGGACAGGAGGAGGGGGGAAATCTTTGGCACCAAAAGAGGATTTGGGAATGGGTTTTTCTGGGTGTGTGTTTTGGGGTAAGAACAGGGAAATGGGTGAAATAAAAATGGGTTAAGATGGGTTTTAAAAGGTTGGGTTTTATTAGGTAAAAGGTTTAGGATAAAAGGGTTTTAAAAAGTAGAGAAATTTATTAAAGTAGTTTTCTTGTATTTTGTTTAAACAAAATGTTTTCTCTTTTTTTTTCTATTTTTTTTTATAGGTTTTAATTAAAAATGGTTTCAATTAAAATAATTGTTGTTAAATAAAAATGGTTAAAAATAAAAAATAATTGTTTTTAGTAAAAACGTTTCAAGGGTAAAAGTGGTAAATTGGGGTCGGGTAAAAGGTTTGGTTACGGGTTTGTTTTCCCCACTCTCACTCCAAATATGCGTCCCGGGATCCATAAATGTAAAAATATCCACTTCCGGCTCCGTCCGCAATGCACGATTTCCATTCCGAGCTCAATTTTGTCCGTTTTTGCCCTGTTTTCGATCCTTTGTACCTGAAACACATAAAAACACATTCCAAGGATATCTGCAGTACAAATGGTTATATTTCAGTGTTTTTAGACGTTTTTGTGGTCTTAGATGGGTAAAAATGATGAGTAAATAAGCACTCATCAAATCCCCTACACTATCAATTGCTAGTCCCTAGCAATCCGATCATCTGAAGTAATGAAAGGATCAAAAATACCAAGTATACCCCATTTCGACTTTTTATTCTACTACTAGAAATATAAACTTAAACGTAAATAAATAACATGCTTGATTATCAAAACATGGCATCATAGAACGGGATTCACGCAAAATGGGTGTCTCCGGGGAATTGTAATCGTCATCCTCTTTTTGATACTCTCAAACCAAGCTTAAACTTATTGTGCAAACGTTTTTGTAAAATGCTAACACTACTTATATCAATAATCTATGTAAGTCGAGACTTAACTTTTTACTCCCGCAATTTATAAAATTTAAGTGATTGTGCTCATTTTCAAAAGTTTGACCATTGAAATCGACATTTGTTATGATTGTTATCCACTTAACTAAAGTACTAACCCACCGGAAACGATGAAAGTCTAAGGATCGAAAGGGCCTCTTCCATGTAGCGGCTTTCTTCTCGGCACATCCCAAAACATTAGTTTTAAGTGACCGGGCTTTTGACACCTCACAGAGAATAGTACCGGAATTAGCGGGAATTCGATTCCAAAGATTTACGAAGCTACCGTTAAGTTAAAACTAAACCTAAATGGATTACAACCGACGATAATTTAGAAATTCGAGATTCAAAGGTGAGATAACTCCATGTAGCGACTTTCTTCTCAGCTTGTCCTTTTAAGGAGGCTAGGTTTTCACCCTCGAGAATAGTATCGGAGCTTTCGGGATCTTTGAAATCAAGGATTTCCAAATTACCGTCAAACTTTTAGACAATTTTGACGAATACTAGTTCAACTTCCGATTTAAATTTAAGAAAAAGCAAGTTTCGCACATTTATTCATAAGCAACACAATGCTTTTATTCACGCAACTCATATTTTTTCATTTTTCATTTTTCAACTTTTTTCACTCTTCTTTTTTTTTTTTTTTTTTTTTTTTTTGACTTTGAACTTTAAACTTGCAATTCACTTTTGCATCATTCAAGCAACTTTAAGATACTTTCATTTTGCAACATTATTCAGATTTTAAGAAAGTATGCTTTCTCGAAAATTTAAATAAAAAGTTGAACTCGGACTCTAAATCAATTTTGCTTAAAAACTTTTTATTGTAACAAGACTATTTGAATGTTCAAAAGTTTGACAACGAGCACGTATTTAAGTCCAATTAGTTAGCTTATGGGAGAAAAAGCCATAGATTACTTATATAAGCTCTAAAGAGAACCAACTACTCCACGCTTAGCATTTTCATTTGCACAACGCGTAAAACCTTAGCCTAAATGTTAAGAGAGCAGCTAGATCAACACTCTAGCAGAGTCGGGATTCCCCTTGTTCTAGCCGAATCAAGACTAAACTACCATTAACACCGAAGCATTAACGAATTATTTTTGTGCAAAGCACTTCTTGTAAATGTAAATACTTAACTTAAAACGATAAAAATTTTAAAATTTTTGGTCAAAACGGGGGTGCTAGGGTACTAGAAGATACATAATGTGATCAAAATTCGCTAGAATTCCCCCCCACACTTAGAATTGAATATTGCCCTCAATATTCAAAGTACCGGCCGTAGCCGAAACTATAGAACGGAAAAAGGTAATACTACTAGCCAAGTGTGGAAGCGAAATCTTTTTTCACAAAAAGGATTAATAAGATATCCCTAGATAATCGTTAGCAAAAAGATCGGATATTGGGCGGCTGGATTGAAAACAGGCGCATCAATCATCACGATCTACGGGAATCCTGAAAACAGAGAGCAAACACACAACAAGCAAACAACAGTGGGGGAAATACCCCCACACTTAGTGTTAGAAAAGAGAAAGAAGTCAGAAACATGGGTGGATACCCATGAAATGCTACTGTTTTTGTTAACCGAGTCGCTAGCTTGACTCGACCCCGAATTCATTGGTCCATGGGGGAGCAAGTGGAAGAGAAAATCTCCATCGGACTTTCATTCAAATAGTTTGGATAAACATTGAATGTACTGAAAGTTCCACTCCGATGAGATATAACCGGCTCAAAAGAATGAGAAATGCCGGGGTCAAAGATGGTATCTTCACTCCCGTAGGAGATAAGATATGGAGAAGAAATGGGATAAGAAAGGAGAGTGTCAATGGATTGACAACGGGTGGGATGGGTGGGCAAAAGATTAGATTGAGGAACATTGAGTGAATGTTCAACAATCTTATCCACCACTGAAGCAGTGAGAATATCCGTATCGGGCTTAGAAGAGGTTCCATCATCCGGCGGTTTAGCAGGCGGACGAGTGGATGATGGACCTAAGCCATAATCGTCACTCTGTAAACCCGGAGGTATCGAGTCATCCGGAGAAAGAAATGAGTCGACCTCTTCCATAAGAGTGTCACTCGACGAATTATCAGAAGACCTATTGTATAGAAGATTTTCCAATTCGGTAAGGTCGGCTTCAAAGTCGAAGTGCACATGATCATCTCCCGGTGGAGAATGATCAATACGAGCGAGTTCATCGGCGAACTCCTCGAGAAGGTCTAGAGTCGAAGTGGGATTGCCACTATTCTTTCCTTCAAAAGTAGAATCCTCGAGCTCGGGTAAAGAGGTAACGGGGTTTTCCGAGTAAAGGTCACTATCCTCATTATGAATGTCAAACATTGGGTTATCTGAAACTAGAGTGAATTCAGAATCGAAGTCAAACAGAGGATTAGTGAAAGCCATAGTGAAAGGTTCCTCGGACACAACAAGAATATCTTCATCATCCGAATCAAAATCAGTGTCAAGTTCTCGTTCTTCAGGTTCAAGATCTCTCACTTCTTCTAAGCTGACGAGCTCAGAAGGAATTTCCTCAACATACTCGATGTCTCCACATGATAAAGAATCGTCAAACGACGTATAGTCATTTTCAGACTCGGAGATCATCTCAACAGAATCATTAGGGGTGGGAGGAGAAGAATCATCATCAATAGGCTCATCACACATCATATCAGAGACGCCCTCGCACTCACTTGGGGTTGGGACAAGGTTCTCAGCACAAGACGGTTCCGTTTCCGGAATAGTGCTAAGATGCTCATCCCCCATACTTAGAGAGTTAACGGGCTCTTTGGGTGTGATTTCGGCTGACGAACTTTCATCATCATCGTCACTATCATCATCATCGTCAATGTAAGTCGCGAGCCATCGGGCACGTCTTGCAAGTGCTCGTTCCTCGATTCGTATTTCTTCAAGACATCTTTGAATCTTAGCGGCTCGTTCCTCTTCTTCAAGTAATTCTAGCATAGATTTTTCGTTGCGAGACGTTTGGTCTTCGGCAAGTTCTTCTAGCATACTTTTCTCACGAGGATGTTGATCAATGACGGGATATTGTTCAACGACGGGAAAGTGTGGGGGTTGGAAATTATCAAAGCTGGAAGTGTTATAACAAGGATCAGGTCCATAGTAATTTTGATTCCATGATTGACATTGGTAATCATAATGAGGACCCCCACAATTCGCACAATAAGGAATTTGAGGAGAGAAATTCTGAAATGAAGGATCATTGAAATCTTGATAGTACGGTTGTGGTTCGTATGAATTCTGTGGAGGGTAGTTGAAATCGTTTTGAGGATAATTGAAAGGATTTGGATTAGAATCATAAGCGAATGAATTCTCGGCACAAATCGAACAAAATCCATTAGTAAGATAATTTCCACACCACTCGCACATACATTTGAAACAATGAAAACCTTTCGGTAACACGTCTCCACAACCGTAGCAATAATCTTGATCGAAAGAAGATATCTCGGGCTCGGGAGTAGGGATCGAGGGCTCAACAATATCACAAGTCGTATTTGTATTTCCCGAAGTTGAATCTTGACGAAGTTCATTTAAGAAGTTTTCAATCATGTTCACGATTTCGTTAGAAAAAGGTTTCGAAGATTCCGGAGGTGGGACAAGTGGTGTGCTCTCAGAGCTAGCAATTTCCACCATTTCCGTTTTGGTCTCCGGTTCTTGTTCTTTTCTCTTAACCGTAAATCGCGAAAGATTTTGATCAAATCTAGACGGTTTAGGCTTAGAAACAAGAGAACAAATCTCGGGTTGAGGTGGGAGGTCGGAAAAACTTGGAGAATCATCGAGAGAGTTTTTATCGGCTAATTCGCACCAATAGCAATATTTGCTTGCACCAACCCTTCCACACCGCTTACATAAACAATCGGGATTGAGACAATAAACTTGATCCTCTTCCATACGGCCTTTACAGTGAAAACAACGACGATAATCGATCGTCGCCATGAGAATTAAACTTGTAGAGGGTTAAAGAAATAGAATTAAGTGATCGAGAGGATACGAAGAATAGAATCAAACGGTGAAAGAGGGTAAGAGAAATAGAATCAACGAATAAGAGGAATGAGAAGAATATTTTTGGGGTTTTGATAAATGGAAAATATAAAAGGGAAAATAAATTTTGAAAAGGAAAATATTTTTGGGTTTTTGGGTTTTTGGAAAGAAAATAACTTCACGAGGAAGGATCTTCAAGTCACTAATCGTCAAACCGTAACGATATTGTCGCAACACAACCTCTCCGGCAGCGGCGCCAAAATTTGATTTTTTTCAAATAGTATATATAAGATATATCAAATATAAATACTCGCGAGAGAATTACAAATCGACCGTTTTAGGAAAAAGGTCGACACGCAAAACCCGCGAATACTCGATAAGTGATACCGGGCAAGTGATTACCCGGGTCGTTTCCCAACGATGTGTGAATTGACGGTGACGTTTGAGGTTTGTTATTAAAATGCTTGAATTGTTCGGGATTTTTGTTTTTGATTACGTATTCTACAAATTAAAGTACGGGAAAGTAACTAAGGCAAGAGGAACAAAGTAAATAACAAATTAACTACTAAATAGCGTAAGAAACAATAAAACTAAGCTAAACTACGTCCTAGGGTGCTAAAACTAAAAAACGTGAAAACCCGGGCTAACCCCGAGCTTCAAAAAGTGAAAATTATGAAATTTAAGGCCTACGGGAGCAAAACCAATTTTCCTACATTCTAAACGACTAAAAATAATTTTAGGAAAAAGCCGGGTATTTTTTTGAACTTTTGTTTTATTTATTATGATTTAAAAACTAATTTAATCTAATTTAATTATAAAAAATACTAAACTATTTTGGAAAAATCTGAAAATTTTACTAAAAATACTTTGAACCTAACTGATCTTGAGAAAATTAAAAAACTGGGGTACTGCTTTTGTAAATAAGCACTTAAAAAGCCAAATAATCGAATAAGCTAAAAACTGTTTTTGTATATGAAAGACTAATAGTGCAAGAATCTAACAATTAAAGACCCTAGGGCAGTTGGTGATTGGTGTGTGTGTTAAGGTTTGGGCCAAGAGACTATGGGGTCGAATCTGGGCATCCCTGTTTTTTTTCAAACATTTTTTTTTTTCAAATTTTTCTTTTGAAACTTAAAGTGGGTATAAAATTAAGCACTTTTTGCTGAAAACTTAACTTATCAAACTAGAAGAATAAGCAGTTGGAACTGCTTATTTCCAACAGTTAACTTGTTTAAAAGAAATACTTGACAGATTTGAGCAAAGGACAACCTATGAGCAGACCAATAAGCAAAAAAAATGAGAGCACAACAATATTTAACTAAAATAAGCAATAATCATGTGAAATAAGCTGAAGAACCAATGGGATAAGCAAATAAGCAGTTGTTAAATGGAAATCCTAAGCTAAAAGGGAAATGAGCATCAAATGGACTTTTGCAACTACAATAGATAAATAAGCATTAATAAGCACTAAATAAGCTAAATACTACTAAACCTAATCTATATTATCTAAACAAGCACTGAAGATACCTAAATAAGCTGAAAGGAACAACTAATAAGCACTAGATAAGCTGGAAAGGGGGCTGCAGTGCAGGCTGCTGATGCTACTGTAGCAACTGCAGCTTGAGTCCTAAGGGGGTGTGTTTAAGCCTATGAATAAGCACTAAGGAAACCTCTAAATTCCTAAATAAGCTGTCCTATGTAAAGTGCATGTAGCTGAGATCTAAAAACAACAATTATATTCTAATAAGGGGCTTTTAACAAGCTAAAAAGGGGGCTGCAAAAAGGGGGCCGTCGGGACTTTTTTGCAGCAAAAAGGGCAGAAATTTGCATACTACTCAAGAAGCTACGTTGCAACTTATAACTACTTGGAATCTCAAAAATAACTACAAACTTACTTCCTAAGATTAAATAAAACTGGCTTTGACCCAAAATGGGTCAAAACTGAATCTTTTAACCAACAGTAAAGGTAATTCCAAACACTCCCTTTTGAAGGCAGACTTGAATTAAAAAGAAAACTAAGGATTTGAATCTTGTAAAAACTGTTTTACAAACATGAACAAAAGCTCACAATACCTTAAACAAACTTAAAACAATTTACTAACAGAATTGAAAGGTGACTGATCTTTGAGAACATAAACAAAATCATGAACTAAAACAAACTGGAATTAAGAGCATGGAATAAAATTGCGTTCAACTTAAATTAAAAGTTACATGGAAATTTAAAATGACAATTAAAGTAAATGACAATGAAAGTAAATTGGAACTAGAACTTTGAAATTCTAGACAAGAGTTACAATATCCTAACTGACTATTTATACTAAAAAGAAAACTAAGTCTTGTGCCTTCTTGTCTGCTTCTGCTGTGTGCTACTTGTGAGAGAGACTTGAGAAAAAGTGAGCTTGTGCTTGTTTGCATCAAATGAGAGCGTTTGATTTCTCCTTGGTGCCCACTCATTGATCACAGCCATTGATCTTTGGCTTTAACACATGGATTGCCAAGGTGGAGGAGAGAGATGGGACATCATGTGACAAAGCTTGGCAGGTTGTGGAGATGAGCTGGAAGGAAAGAAAGGGACAGGAGGAGGGGGGAAATCTTTGGCGCCAAAAGAGGATTTGGGAATGGGTTTTTCTGGGTGTTGGGTAAAAACAGGGAAATGGGTGAAATAAAAATGGGTTAAGATGGGTTTTAAAAGGTTGGGTTTTATTAGGTAAAAGGTTTAGGATAAAAGGGTTTAAAAAGTAGAGAAATTTATTAAAGTAGTTTTCTTGTATTTTGTTTAAACAAAATGTTTTCTCTTTTTTTTTTCTATTTTTTTTATAGGTTTTAATTAAAAATGGTTTCAATTAAAATAATTGTTGTTAAATAAAAATGGTTAAAAATAAAAAAATAATTGTTTTTAGTAAAAACGTTTCAAGGGTAAAAGTGGTAAATTGGGGTCGGGTAAAAGGTTTGGTTACGGGTTTGTTTTCCCCACTCTCACTCCAAATATGCGTCCCGGGATCCATAAATGTAAAAATATCCACTTCTGGCTCCGTCCGCAATGCACGATTTCCATTCCGAGCTCAATTTTGTCCGTTTTTGCCCTGTTTTCGATCCTTTGTACCTGAAACACATAAAAACACATTCCAAGGATATCTGCAGTACAAATGGTTATATTTCAGTGTTTTTAGACGTTTTTGTGGTCTTAGATGGGTAAAAATGATGAGTAAATAAGCACTCATCAAGATGTATGGATTGTTCGAACTTTCAGGGATGAACACAAATGTTTGCAATCAAGAGACATTAAAGCTTGTGACTACAAGTTTCTTTCGAAGCAAATAGTTGACCAAGTTCAAGTCAATCCAGATATTCCAATCAGGGATGTTCAAGATCAGCTCAGTAAACAGTTTGAAGTTCAGGTGTCTATGCAAAAAGCATTAAGGGCAAAAAACAAGGCATAAAATGAGATTAGGGGTGATCATAAGCAGCAATACACCCTTTTAAGAGACTATGTTGAAGAGTTGCAGAAAACCAACCCAGATACAACAGTTAGGATAAGTGTACAAACTGCAACAGATGCAACAAGTCCAACAAGATTTTTCAATAGAATGTATGTATGCTTAGGCGCTTTGAAATAAGGATACAAAGCTTGTCAAAGAGAGTTGTTGGGGTTAGATGGTGCTTCTATGAGGGGTCCTTTTCCTGGCCAGCTACTTACAGAAGTCGGTATTGAGAACAACAATGGAATATACCTTGTAGCCTATGCGGTTGCGGAAGCTGAAGGCAAAGACTCATGGATTTGGTTTCTTGAATGTCTAAGAGATGATCTTGACTTGCAACCAAACTCAAACTACACTTTTATCAGTGACAGGCAAAAGGTGATTTTACCATTTAGTTGATTAGATTCACTTGTATTTTCGTTAAATGCAAGTTTTATTAGTAAGGAATTGATGTTTATTTGTGCAGGGTATCATTCCAGCGTTAGCAGAAGTACTCCCTAGTTCTGAACACAGATATTGTTTGAAGCACATCCATGATAGTATGAAATTGCAATGGAATGCTAAAGCATACAAGGAACATTTGTGGAGATGTGCAGCAGCAACAACCGTCCAACAATTTGAGGCAGCCATGCTGGAATTCAAGAGTTTTAGCGAACCTGCCCATGCTTGGTTAAGTAAGATACCACAAACCCATTGGTCAAGGTCGCATTTTTCAGGTACCTAACCAAATCTATGTCTACTTGTACATCTTTTGTTCTACGACATTTTTCAGGTACCTGACCAAACATGTTGTAGGTAGGGCTCATTCTGATGTGCTACTTAATAACATGTGTGAGGTGTTCAATGGGAAACTAGTGGGAGGTAGGCACCAACCCATCATTACTTCTTTGGAATACATTAGAGAGTACTGTATGAAAAGAATAGTGAACGTTGTGAATGTGATTCAAAAGTGTGCCGGACCATTAACACCAAAGGCAACACTCATGTTAGATGCAATCAAGAAAGAGGCTTATAAGTACACTGCTTTACGGGTTGAAGGAGAAAAGTATGAGGTCAGTAGATGGGGAGACAAGTGTACTGTGAATGTTGAAGCTAGGGCTTGTATATGTAGAAGATGGGAGCTTACAGGTATGCCATGTACACATGCTGTTGCTACCTACCGGTGTATGAGGTTGAATGGAATGAAAATAGGATCTGTTGAATCATGGGTGCATCTATGTTACTTACTTAAGACTTGGGAAGAAACTTACAAATACCACATCCAGCCAATAAACGGTTATGAGCATTGGTATAAGTCACAGGTGCCTACAACCATTCTTCCACCTAAACATCATAAACCATTAGGTAGGCCACGAAAGAAAAGAACCAGGGCTTTTACTGAAAATGATAATAGTGACAAAACCAGTAATTTGTCACAGTCTAGTAAGAGTGTGGTTTGTGGTATTTGTGGCAATGCTGGACACAACAAGAAAACATGTCTTGGGCAAGGAGGTGTTACAGGAAGTCAAGACACTACACAACAGTCTCAAAAAACAGGTTCATCCCAGCCAAAAGTTACATCAAAGAAGAAGGCAAAGGTTACAGGTGACAACTATGCAGGTAATGATCAACCAAGTGTGGTCCAGTCTCAATCTGGAAGTCAAGTTGATGCTGCTTCTGGTGGGTCTCCAAAACAATTTTGGACTAAGACCAGGATTATAGCAGCAAAACTTTCTTCACCACAAAAAATTTCTAGTTAAGCATATGAAAGCCAATGTTATCCATCGAATATGTATTCCCCTAAACATTATTTGCTGTGTTTAAACAATGAATGTTTCTAAACTTTCTAGACTACAAAATTTTATGCATTTGGAAATACATCCATTTACGTTATGTATGAAATCATGTCATGTTAGTGTATGGGTTAATTTGTGTGTTTATGGTATTGTTTTAATACAGTCTTCATACATCTGTGTTTTGAGTTGGATACTTTTACTCTATTATCACAAACACTAATGATGGATCAAAGATGGATGAACAACACCATATCAAGTTTATCTTGATACTCATAAATGGTGTCGGTTCACCCATCCTTGAGACTTCATACGTCTATGAATCTTGGATCTGTTGAACTTGGATCTTTGTTTTGAGTTTGGTTGCTGTTGCTCTATTATCACAAACACTAATGAAGGATCAAAGATGGATGAACAACACCATATCAAGTTTATGTTGACACTCAAAAGTGGTGCCATACATCCATCTTTGAGACTTCATACGTCTATGAATCTAGGAGTTGTTGAACTTGGATCTGGGTTTTGAGTTGGATACGGTTATTCTATCATCACAAACATGAATGAAGGATCAAAAATGGATGAACAACATCATATCAAGCTTATGTTGATTCTCAAAAGTGGTGTCTGTTCATCCATCTCAGATCATTCATCCATCTCAGATCATTCATCCATCTTTGATACTTGGATTTGTGTTTTGAGTTGCATACGGTTAACAAACACGAATGAAGGATGAAAGATGGATGAATAACACCATATCAAGTTTATGTTGATACTCAAAAGTGGTGTCTGTTCATCCATCCCTCATCATTCATCCATCTTTGATACTTGTAGCTTTGTTATGAGTTTGATCATTTTACTAAGGTGTGGTTTGAATTAGATAATATTTGTGTGGCAACTGAGGTGGGTTTGATCATTTATAAGGGGTAGGAGAAAGTATTAAAGGCATAACACTCAAAAGGACTAAAGGGTAAAAGTAAAACTACTAATACTGTAGAAGGACCAAACTACATCAAAACTTGACTTTTCAAAAGTCAACCATCGCCACACGTCTACTTACACATAGCCATACGTCTACTTACACATACCATACATACCACCGACTCAAAAGGCAAAAAACCACCTACATTGCTAACCCACTAGATAAACCAAATACAGACGGCAATGATGAGTATCCAGGAGAAAACACAGAAGTTCCTCTGTCGGCAGAGTTTCTCCTTCTCAAGGAGGAGTTCAGCTAGGGTATCGGCTTGAGTAGCCTCTAGCTCATTTTCCCTGGCGACTGCGTCTATAGTATCCATGGTCTCGCTGATGAGGGATTGTTGGCATTCTTGCAACGCCGCCTCATTACGGTGGATATGCCTTTGCAAGTAGAGGAACACCTCCCTTGCTCTGGTGGTCTGTGGAGGATCCAACCACCCATTTATGGGACACCTGGATCCCTAAAAAATCAGAAAACAAATGTTTCAACACACTTAAAAGCTGACTCCAAGATGAAACTATTAACTAAACATGTTAAATTAAAAAAATACAAGCATTATTATGTAGAATACTAGCCAACCTGAACAGGACATGCATAGTATCGCCTGCCGGCGTTGACATTATTCCAGCAAGTTTTAACTACAGCTAGCCTACCACAAGCACAACGAACCATTATTACAAGTAGATCGTAAAAATTCAGGATAAGAATTATTTTTGGTAGAGGAGACTTTAGGGATGAGTGGTGAATATGAGTTGCTTTTATTAGGCCCTATCTACTGTCGCATCCACAGAAAAGTGTATCCAGCACGCTTAATAGATATGTTGAAATGGCAAAAGTGCCCTTGGACTAAAGACAAATCTAACGAAATGAAATGTCCTTGACTAACGGCAAAATGGTCAAAGGACTTGTAGCGAATGAAAACCTTGAAATAGGGACCCCCGACGATGAATAGGGCGAGTTTTGTCCCATCGCTATGCGTCGTGCCAACTATAGTTACATCATGCATTAAATTATACGGGGTGTAAATAAATACTTTCTTTGAAAAAAAATTGATGTGAATTTAGCATAGAGGTATGTTAGTATCCTGCATAAATATTTAATAAAGCATTTTTTGTACTCAATCCACTATACAATCTACCAAGTGTCATACATTTTTCTTTCTTTTAACAAAGAACCAGTGGCGGATCCAGAATATTAAACCATGTGTGCCACGATTTTTAGCTCACTTTGTTTCACGAATAGTTCTTAGCTTTTTAGTTGTACATCAACTTGGGTAAACTAATTGTTTTTTCTCGATTTTAACTCGTGAATTCATGTTATTCGGGATTGTGTCAATACTGAATATGGTGTATACGTCACCGTCAATAATTGAAATAATCAAATAATCAAAATTACCAATAAAGAAATATTGTGACTTAAAGTTAGATATTGTTTGATAATACTACATCATAAGTCATTATTTTTGTTGCTTTATAAGTTAGATATTATGTTTGCGCTAAACTCTATACAAAAAATTATTTTGTACGTAGTATTAAATTAAAACTTTGAGTACATCAAAAGAAGATCTTATCTTGAAAACAAGGAAAAAGACTTGTGAGGATAGATACTAGGGAGTATCAAAAGTTATTTCTTTTTACTATTTCTGGTATTTCCTCTTTCTTCCTTCTTGCTCTCTTTCTTCCTAAACCCTAAACCAGTTTTCATAACAGCTCATGCATCTCCGACCAAACATAACCATCGGAAAAAAAACTCTGCCTTATAAATGGTTCTTTAACAGTGGTGCTGCAAGTGTTGGGGGTGGCTCATGCCAAAATAGATGAAATATGGCATGAAATTCAGACTATTAGCCGGAGAAGTTAGGCTAGTTGGGGGTGGCTGAGCACCCGCTAGCCACCCCACTGGCTCCGCCCCTGTAATGTTTCCACAGTTTTCAAACTCGTTCATTATTGAACTGGCTTGATTTAAGCAGTAACAAATTGAAAGGTGAAATTCCCAGGTCATTTTTTGAACTTGGACAACTTAATGTCCTCTCACTTTCATCAAACAACCTGGGTGGTGAAATTGATACTAAGGATTTTCAGGGTCTCGGCAACCTAACGACTCTTGATCTTTCATTCAACATGTTTTCAATTATAACTAGCAGCAACAGCTCTCTCGTGTCTCACCTTTCGAATTTACTCTCATTGAAAATGGCTTCGGGCAATCTTCAGAAGTTCTCTAATTTACGAAACCACTCAGATTTGATATCTCTTGATCTTTCAGACAACAAAATTCAAGGAGAAATACCAAATTGGATATGGAAAGTTGGTATGTCATATATGAACCTTTCTCATAACAACCTAACTTCCCTCCAAGAGCCCTACAATTTTCCTGATTATTTTAGTGTACTCGACTTGCATTCCAATCATCTTAGTGGGGCGGTTCCGATACCGCCACAAAGCGCTACCTTCATCGACTATTCAGACAATTCTTTCAACTCATCACTCTCAGAAAGCATTGGGAGAAACCTCCCCTTTGCCTATTTCTTATCGGTTTCTAACAATTTGCTTACTGGGATGATCCCTGACACCATATGCAATGGTACATACCTAAGGGTTCTTGATCTATCAAAAAATCATTTGACTGGAAGAATACCAAAGTGTTTGATAGAATCTGGTGGCAGTCTCGGGGTACTAAATTTGGCAAACAACCGTCTCACGGGTCAAATCGAGGGAATGTTTCCAAGCACCTGCGGATTGAGCACTCTAGACCTGCATGGAAATTATTTGGCAGGGGAGATCCCACGATCCCTTGTCAACTGCACAATGCTAGAAGTGTTAAACCTCGGGAACAACAAGATAAACGACAGTTACCCTTGTTTTTTGGGTAGCAATACTAACTTACGTGTCCTTGTTTTGCGATCCAACATGTTCCAAGAATCCGTGCATTGTGATCAATACAAACAGAATATCATCTCAAAGCTTCAGATTCTTGACATAGCTCACAATAACTTTAGTGGTGTTGTACAACCAGACTTTTTCAGGCAATGGGGTGCTATGATGACCGATGATAATGGAGATCCCTCAAGTAAGAACCACATCAGCTTTATGGTGATGCAGCTTAGTGGATTGTACTATCAAGATTCCGTGACAGTCACTGTCATAGGATTCGATTTGGAGTTAGTCAAAATCCTGACACTCTTTACAAGCATTGATATATCAAGTAACCGTTTTTCAGGTGCAATACCAGAAAAAATTGGCCAACTCAAAACCCTCTATCTTCTCAATGTATCACATAATGAGTTTACAGGCTCGATCCCACTATCCATCGGACATTTGAGTAACCTAGAATCGTTAGACATGTCCTCAAACAAAATAACCGGAGAAATCCCATCTGTGTTGACTAGCCTTCCATTCCTATCTCCTTGGAATTTGTCATACAATCTATTGGAAGGAAAAATCCCAACAGGCTCCCAGTTTCAGACGTTTTTGGAGACATCTTATTTAGGGAACAAGGGGTTATGTCGTTTCCCATTGAGCCGAACTTGCACTAGTTCAGTTCTATTGGGCTAATCCCAATCTTACCCATTTACCCCTTTTCGACCCAGTCAAACCCAATGGGTCAAACATAGAAAGTCAACCCTTGACAGTTACACAAGTAACTGCTATTTCGCAGTTACAAACATAACTGCCATACGGCAGTTATTCCCTAACCGACATACCCTTTCAACACACCCCTTCATCTTGAATAAATAGTTTAGAACTTGTAACATAACTGATGATGACATATTATTGATTTAATACAAAGCATATTTTACATAACCTTTGTTTCAATATCTGTATTGGTATATTTTGACTTTTGACTTAGTAAGATCATAAGATCCATAATCGTTGAGGCCAACAATTGGTATCAGAGCGGTTTGGTCACACTAACCAAGAATCATCATTTACCAGTTTCGTTTTAGTTTCAGAATCAATAAGAACCCTAAAACAGTTTCGAAAAAAAAATTCTGCAAAATAACTTGAACACAAATCAAGATATCATTTTTGTGTTCTATACTTTTGTCGCATCAAGGGGAACAATCACACAAGTGATTACTCCAACCCGGCAACAAAATTATTTGCATTTTTTCATCAAAACTGCTTTTTTATCCACATAGGATCAGAAACGAATTCAAATCGTTTATACATATTGATTCAAACAAACTAAACGAAGTCATCAATTAGGGCAAAAATCAAAGATTCAAATTAGAACAAACACACCTGTTCCGAATCAAGAGTCAAGCTCAGAACGTTAATTAAGCCACCAATTGACTTAATTAAGTCTCCAATCTTTCATATCACTCACGGATTAAAAACCCCCAAATCAACGAAACCCTAAAATTTCGATTGGAGGGATCTGGTGTTCGCAAAGATCACCACGTACCGGAGAAGATAAGAAGGCCATTCAACCTTATCATAGGCGTTTGACCGAGTAGATTAGGAGAAGAAGAAGCGGATCTCACACCCAGAAAAGGAGAGAGACGAAAAACAGTCTCCAAGAGAGACATTTTACTTTCTTATCTCAAAAACAAGAGATATAAGGAATATATATATACGGCGCACATTTTTTTTATCTCACAAAGAGATAAATAAAATACAAAATAAGGAGGCGCAGTATTTTAAGTGGGCAAGGATTTCATTTTTTTATTAGGCATCGGGTTAGACCATCAACCCATTCAGGTTCCAAAATTTAACAACACCACTCTTTCATTTTTGTATAGTATATATTCTTGTAGGACCGATAATATTTGAGATTCATGTGGTTCGGGGGGTCGGGGAAGCTCAAAGAATGAATAAGACATGGTATTGTTTTTATTGATGTAAAGGGAAGATGTGTGTGTTTCTAGAGAGAAGAAGAAGAAACCACACACACCTTATTTTACAAAGTGAACTTCCTACCCTCCTAGTTGGGACTAGGAGGGGTATTTATACTTCAACAAGCCTAACTTAGCACTATTGACTAAACTAGTCCTTGTGAATGAGTAAAAGAAGAAACTAATGCAATTCCCGTAATGACTTCACTTTAGCGAGGCTAACAATCTCTCCCCAAGTGATGTCATACGGGAGTTGCTTACAATGTTCCCTACAAGCAAAATTAAATACAACAGATAAGCGCAGCAGCTCCAAGAGTGTCTTCACAGTCATCAAACTTCATGAATCTTCTCTGCTGCCATCTCTTTACTTGCAGAAGAACAATATGAGCAAATCTAATTAGGGATTAAATCGACCTTTTGCTCTCCCCTAATTAGTGCTCTCCCCAAACTGACAACCTTTCGATGAATTTCCCTGAATTGAAGAAGTCTTTTGATAATTAAATTAGAACCGTCTTTAGTCTTCTAACACGCAGCGGAAAATGTAGAAAAGACTGTCGACTCGACCTTCTTCAAGATTGTCCATTCGGGGGAATAAGATATCAACATCTTCATCTCACCAAATGCATTCCAGTTATCTTGCATATATCAAATCAGCCCATAATGTACACATTTCTCTCCCCTGAAGGTTACGATTTATCGGAATCAGCATATAATTGTGTACATGAAGCATTAACTGGAAGCACTCTATCATAAATCATATCAGCCCGTGAGAAGATGTCGATGAACAATACCATTTGACATTGTCTAACTCATCTCAACCCCCTGTATCAAAATTCAACGGCTGTCTGTAGTAACCACATGTGAAGATAACCCAATATGACGAACTTGAGGATGAAGTAAAATCTCCCGGAATAGTTACTTAAGCTTGTACTATCCTTGTGAAAAAGAACGGTGTACCCATTGTACAAATCCTCTTGACGTATCCTCAACTACGTGAGACACCGAAAGTGATAGCTACTTTGTGGGTTAAGAGAGAAAGAATCACAAAAGTAACTAGATAGCAAGTCTTCATCACACTCAACATATTTGCCCAGACAAGTCATCTTCGCGGAAGGGAAGAAAGAAAGAAGATGAAATAAGCAAACTCGCCCGTCAAACTTCACTTCACACCCAAATAAATAATAAAGAGTCATCTCCGTGGTCACATTAAAATTCATCGAAAACTTTAGCCGTGAACTTATATCCTCCGTGAAAATTTATAACATGCCAAGAATACCATTCATAATCCAAAATTTATTCAAATACCATGAATTAAATTTCGGATAATGCTGAAAATAATATCAACCTCGTCCAAATAGTTCATTCCATGTCAGCCCACCATATGATAGTTAATCAACTGCCCAAATCCAACTTTTCAATTCAGCTACAGTCGAATGTGTGAAGCCCAAAACCAGAAATCATGCGTGGCCCATGTATAATCCAACATAGGATATATAACTTCACACCATTCACAACCATTTCTAACCTAAACCTAAAAAAAACGTCTCCTTTTTTCGTTTCTTTTTCTCCGCCCCCACAACTTCTTCAGTATACAATTAAATCTGTCTCAACACAAATATTATCTCCAAATATTTCATATCACAACTCTCATCTCCTATACTCTCATATTCGAATCACAGTCACAACCATACCGTTACTTGGTATTTCCATTAATGTACGAATCAAGAACGCTTCTCTAAGGGCTTCAAGATCCTGATAGGGTCTCAGGTAGGTATATGGTTTTCTTTGAAATTAAAACGAACGAAAGAGATAAAAATAACATACTTGTTATTATTTATTTCTTGTTGAGTCGAATATCATTGAAGCTTGGACTTCGAACATGATCAAGGATGATAAGGTTCCAAGAAAAAATCTGAAAAAGATGAAATCTTGAACCGTTTCTGAGATTGTTTATAATATAATTCGAGTTATTTTGTTGATTGAATGAGAGTTGAAGAGTGATTGTGAGGGTCCTTTGGGGTGAGTCTAGTTAGGTTTGGGTTTGGTTGTCTCGGACTAATGATGGAATAAACTGAAGTCGAATGGTATATGGTATGTTGTGGTCAGGTCTACGCATAACCTCCATTGTCTGATCTTAAGCGTAAAAAAATTTACGCGTAACTTTTTCATTGCTCGAATCTTATGCGTAACCTTTTTGGTCTGAACCTTATGCGTAGCCTTACGCGTAGCTTCTTGCTTATGCGTAGGCATACGCGTAACATCTTATGCGTAGCCTATCCTTACGCGTAAGCCTAGGCTTATGCGTAAGAGCATATGCGTAACTTTTCATACGCGTAACTTCACAGCTACGCGTAACTCCACTGTAGATTCTTCTTACGCATAAGTTTAGGGTTTTGACCCTTTGACTTTTTTCGGCGAGTTATTCAGACCAATAAATCCGACCATCTTCATACAAAAACCCAGAAAAGCATAAAAGCTTTTCATTTTTAACCATGTTTGACCATAAAAAAAATGAAGGTTTGACCACTTTGACACGGATACAGATTGGTACAAAACATCTAAAATATAAAAGTGACCTGTTTGGATAAGGTGTACCCAAGACAGATATTAACCATGAAAGATTAAGACATTTTGTGACCAAACACTAAGGATAACCAAAACATGTATAAGAAACTGTTTTACCCACAAATCGGAAAAAAATTTTCCGACCACAAAATAAGCTCAAAAACAGTAACCAAACATGTATAAACCAACATAAATCAATAAAAATACACAACCTGGCTCTGATACCAATTGTAGGACCGATAATATTTGAGATTCATGTGGTTCGGGGGGGCGGGGAAGCTCAAAGAATGAATAAGACATGGTATTGTTTTTATTGATGTAAAGGGAAGATGTGTGTGTTTCTAGAGAGAAGAAGAAGAAACCACACACACCTTATTTTACAAAGTGACTTCCTACCCTCCTAGTTGGGACTAGGAGGGGTATTTATACTTCAACAAGCCTAACTTAGCACTATTGACTAAACTAGTCCTTGTGAATGAGTAAAAGAAGAAACTAATGCAATTCCCGTAATGACTTCACTTTAGCGAGGCTAACAATTCTTCACTTTAGATATATATTATTTTGTTTTTTGATAAGTTACTTTTTACAAATTTAGTACTTCATCAAATTTTTTTAGATATAATAACCTAGTGATCACACTGCTTATTATATTAGAAATAACTTTTAAGGAGTAATTAACCTTAGGATATTTCATTTAAGTTTTTTTTAATCTCCCTAGGATAATCTTTCAAAACTAGTCCTATAAAAAGTTTTATACACCTTTAAGGAAAATAAAACATTAAAGCTCATTAAAATTAAGAAATTTCAACACACATCGTGTTAAAATTTTCTTGGAGATTAATTGTCAATATCTTTAAGATATGCGAAAGATAGTGGTAGTAAGGAACCTAGTACTAATACTTCAAATAGTACACCCCAATTTCAATGCCCAATCTTAAAGCCCGCGAATTACTCATTATGGGTAATTCGCATGCAAATTATCCTCGAAGCAAATAGCTTATGGGAAACAATAGAGCCGACTGAGTCGACTCAACCCAATAAGAAAAAAGATAAAACCGCTATTGCATTTCTTTACCAAGCCTTACCCGAAGAACAATTACTTCAAATAACAAAGCACAAAACCGTCAAAGAAATTTGGAATGCTTTGAAAACTAGACACGTTGGCGAAACCAGAGTTCAACAAGCAAGACTTCAAACAATCAAATCCAATTTTGAGATGTTATACATGAAGGAAGACGAGACAATCGACACCTTCACCACAAAACTTACAACTCTAGTAAACAAAGCCGCTAGTTTAGGACACACCATAGAAGATGAAACCTTAGTACGGAAACTACTAAATGTTGTACCCGAAAGGTATTTGCAAATAGTCGCATCTATAGAACAATATTCCGACCTAAGCGAAATGACTATGGAAGAAGCAATTGGTAGACTTAAAACCTACGAAGAAAGGATTAAGTTTAAAAAGGGAAGACATGTGGACAACCAATAAAAATTAATGTTCACACGGCATGACAATAGAGGAAAAAACTTTAGAGGACGTAGACGTGGGAAGTATAAATTTTCACACGGTAAAAACCACGAAAATTTTAAAGAAGAAAAGAAAAACGGAGAAAACTCTCACAACAACTTCAACAAATCGCATATTGATCTTAGCAAAGTAAAATGTTACAAATGCAATAAAATGGGTCATTATGCAACTAAGTGTCATTCAAAACCAAACACTAGTATGCAATCTAATCTTGTCGAGGAGGACTTAGAACCTACCTTACTAATGGCAATATTAGAAGACCCACCTGTAACAAAACTTAAAGATCAAACTGCCTCGCTACACGAACAAGATGTAGGATATAAAGAGACAAATGTAGATAGTCTATGGTACTTAGACAATGGAGCCAGCAATCATATGACTGGAATGAGAGAACACTTCAAAGACCTAGATGAGAACGTTAGTGGAAAAGTAAGATTCGGAGATGGATCTCATATAGAGATTAAAGGAAAAGGTTCAATCCTATTAGAATGTGATGACGAGAAACAAAGAATCATATCTCAAGTCTATTTCTTTGATGTTTTGGAAGTTGTTTCTTTTGTGATTTACATACTTGATGATGTTGAGCTTAGTACCTGCTGCTAATATGGGTAAAATGGAGGCGAGGTTACTGGGATTTCTTACTGGATCGAAGGTATTATCTGTATGTATTTGCTTAATGGTTGCGGTGTGATTGCTACTTGTATGTGATCATGTATATGATATGGACATTAAGGGTGTGTTGCTCTTGTGCTGCTGCCTTTTAATGGTTCTTGGTTGTCTTATTTGGAAGTTAGCCGCTTAGGCTATTTGGAAGTCGCTGCTGAATGAAATAGCATGTATCATGCTCATTATACGCCTCTTTATATTTTCAGAATGAACACATTTATGTGTTAACCATTGATGAGACGTTTTTTCAGGAGCTTTTGTTGCCATCTCGGTGGTTTGGTTTAGAAAGTTGTTTTTGCTTCTTTCTTTGTTAGTAATAAGAATGGTTGTGTCATTCTTATTTAGTATTTTGGTTAGTAGCTTGTTGAAGCTTGTTCATGAGTTTGGCTTGTCATTCTCATGATGGTGTGGTTTTTTGCACTACGGTGCGTTCTGATTCGCCCATGTAACGGGCCGGGTTGTAGGACTTCACCTACACCTTTTGTACTTAAACGTTTTTTTCGTGGAATACAATTTACCGGGGAAATCCTTTACCAAAAAAAAAGACAATTCACCGAAATCAGTTGTAAAGTAGTAATGGAAGACGATGAATTACGACTTTATGACATGGACAACAAAATCTTCATGAAATTCCCGAGACATAGAAACCGTCTATACAAAGCAAGTCTGAAGATAGGCACACCTGTTTGCCTACTCGTAAACTTGAAGGACAACACTTGGTTATGGCACGCAAGACTAGGACATCTCAACTTTGAGTCACTAAAATCAATGACTCAAAGAGAGTTAGTTCAAGGAATACCTGCCATTAAACATACAACACAAATCTGTGATGTTTGTTTAGTTGGTAAACAAAGTAGAGCACCATTTCCAAAGAAAGCAAAAACTAGATCAACCTCACCTTTAGATTTAGTATACGGAGATTTATGTGGACCAATTACACCACCAACACCATCTGGAAAAAGATACATATTCTTACTAGTCGATGACTATTCAAGATATATGTGGGCGTATTTCCTAAACACGAAAGATCAAGCATTTAATACTTTCAAGGAATACAAGAATACAATAGAGAAGGAGCTAAGGACAACATTAAAAATGTTCAGAACTGATCGTGGAGGAGAATTCACTTCTAACGAATTCACTCAATACTGCAAAGAAAATGGCATAGCACGACAACTAACTGCACCTTACTCACCGCAACAAAATGGAGTAGTCGAACGAAGAAATAGGACAATTATGTCTACAACTAGATGCATGATGAAAGCAACCAACATGCCTCAAAATTTTTGGGCTGAAGCTGTTAGACATTCAATATACATTATAAACAGCGTTCCTACAAAAGCCTTAGAAGACATCACTCCATATGAAGCAATTAAACAAAGAAAGCCAAACTTAGAAAATCTAAAAGTTTTCGGCTGCATAGCATATGCAAAGGTACCATCACAACATCTGACAAAGTTAGATGACAGAAGCAACAAAATGGTATACTTAGGAAATGAACAAGGATCAAAAGCCTATCGACTATTTGATCCAACAACACAAAGAATTTGTGTTAGTAGCGATGTGAAATTTAAAGAGGATGAAGCATGGGACTGGAAGGATTACGTGAACGAAGACACCAACGATCAACCTGAATGGTTTGACTTCGACGTTGAAAACCTAGAAGCCACAAATGATCATCAGGAACAAGAAATCCAACCAAATGAAGAAGATAACAATATCCCTACAGATGATGATGAAAATCCAACATCAACAACAAACTCACCCTCACAAGCCTTTCGCACACCATCTACAATTTCATCGCGAGTAAACGCTCAAACTACACCAACTGCCTCAAAGACGTTCAAACAATCAAAGTAACTCAAACGCAAACCGGGAATTTACATCCGACTTTGATCATACACCTTTACAAGGTTTTAGAACGTTAAATGATATGTACGAAAACACCGAGGAAGTATTACCCGAGCAACTATTACTGGCTGAAGATGAACCTAAGAATTACAAGGAAGCATCAACCGATCTAAAATGGATTGAAGCAATGAAGGTCGAATTAGATTCCATCAACAGAAACAATACATGGGAACTAACCACTCTACCAAAAGGACATAAAGCCATTGCATTAAAGTGGGTATTCAAGACCAAGAAAGATGCTAATGAAAATATAGTCAAGCATAAAGCAAGACTAGTAGCAAAAGGCTACATACAAGAGCATGGCATAGATTTCGAAGAAGTCTTTGCACCTGTAACAAGAATGGAAACAGTCCGATTACTATTAGCCATAGCTGCTAATAATAAATGGGAAGTACATCATCTTGACGTCAAATCTGCATTTCTGCATGGAGACTTAAAAGAAGAAGTGTACGTTACACAACCCAAAGGATTGATAAAGAAACAAGATACTAGAAAAGTCTACAGACTCACAAAAGCTCTATACGGTTTAAGGCAAGCACCACGTGCTTGGAACATAAAGTTAGACAATACCTTGAAGTCTTTAGATTTCAAGAAATGTGCTTTGGAACAAGCTGTCTACACGAAGAAATCAAAATATTCAATACTTCTAGTTGGAGTCTATGTAGATGATTTAATCATCATTGGCACACCTAAAGAAAAGATAGACAAATTCAAAGCTCAAATGGAAGAAAAATTCGAGATGAGTGACCTAAGATTACTATCCTACTACTTAGGAATTGAAGTCACACAAACTGGAGGTGGGATATCAATAAAGCAATCCGCCTACGCAAGCAAGATCCTAAAGGAAGTTGGAATGCTAGACTGCAACGAAACGCTAATACCTATGGATCCAGGAACAAGACTAACAAAGAACACTGAAGAAACAACGATCAACTCAACTGAATACAGAAGCTTAATTGGATGCTTACGATATCTGCTACATACAAGACCCGACTTAAGTTATTCCATTGGATTACTTAGTCGTTTTATGCAGGAACCAAAGGAACAACATATGAAAGCTATCAAGCAAGTACTACGCTATGTAAAAGGAACAAAAGACTATGGAATCACCTACAAACACAATGGAGGAAACCAGATACAAGGTTATAGTGACAGTAGCTATGGAGTCAACACTAAAGAAGGCAAAGGCACTACTGGAATTATATTCTACTACGGTGAATCATCAATCAGCTGGAGTACACAAAAACAAGCCACAGTAGCTCTATCATCATGTGAATCCGAGTTCATTGCAGCAACAACAGCAGCAACACAAGCATTATGGTTAAAGAGATTACTCAGCAAGCTTACACATACCCAAGAAGAAAAGGTTAAAATAATGGTCGACAACAAGTCTGCCATCGAACTAATGAAGAATCCCGTATTTCACGGAAGAATTAAGCATATTGACATAAAATATCACTTTATACGAGAATGCGTTGAAAGAGAAGATTTACAAGTCGAGTTTATAAGCGGAGAATTTCAGAAGGCTGACATGCTCACAAAAGCACTACCCAAGATCATATTCCTAACAATGAGACAACTAATCGGATTCAAAGATCTACAACAAAGCGATTGTGATTAAGGGGGAGAATATTGGGCTAATCCCAATCTTACCCATTTACCCCTTTTCGACCCAGTCAAACCCAATGGGTCAAACACAGAAAGTCAACCATTGACAGTTACACAATTAACTGCTATTTTGCAGTTACAAACATAACTGCCATACGGCAGTTATTCCCTAACCGACATACCCTTTCAACACACCCCTTCATCTTGTATAAATAGTTTAGAACTTGTAACATAACTGATGATGACATATTATTGATTTAATACAAAGCATATTTTACAGAACCTTTGTTTCAATATCTGTATTGGTATATTTTGACTTTTGACTTAGTAAGATCATAAGATCCATAATCGTTGAGGCCAACAAGTTCCCCGTGCGATCATCTTTGCCAAATTCTGATACATCTGGTGATGGGAATGATTGGCTGATCATATTCTTCGGAATGGGAGCTGGAGCAGGAACATTAATTGTTGCAGCGGTCTTGTATACTCTATACAAGGCTAATACTTCTAGTACAACCAGACAAACGAGATCTGTTTAGCTCAGGCTAATACTTTCAATGTTGATTTCCTGTATGTTAGTTTTTTTATAGAGTCGTAATGTAAAGTCTTGAAGCAATAAATAGCAAAAGAATATTAACGGGATGTTTATTTTAGCTTATTTTTTGGTTTAAAAGCTTAGTTTGTACAGCTTTAACTTCTCATAAGCCCATTTTTAAGCTTTTTTTGGCAGCTTACGAGCTTATTGTGACTTATAATTGCAAAAAACAGAAATAAAAAAGTGTGTGAAAAATAATCTCATAAGCCAGAAAACAAGCTTTAAAAAACACCCTCTCACCTATTCTCATAAATTCATAATTGATGTTGAACTAATGCTTCCATAGGCTGGTCTTTGACTAAGATGTATGTGGCCTAACCGAAGAATTTAGGCCACTAGTTTAAGTAAATTAGTTCTAACATGTTCTTGTTATGCTTCAGCTAAATGATAAATGAATACGAACTACGAAGAACAACTAAATTGTGACATCATTCATTCAGACATTTCATCAAACACTCAAAATTGAGTGTTAGCAAAGCTTGGAAAGATTTAAGGGTTCAAGGGGAGGATATGTCATGGCACAAAGTTGTTTGGTTCTCTAACCTTATTCCAAAACATGCCCCAACGAGTTAATTGCAATGCCTAATGCACAATGGGCTGGGGCTGGGGCTGGGGTTTGGGCCGGGGCTGGAGCTTTTATTATGAGCTGAAGTTGAAATTTGTATTTTTGTAAGCTTGTTTGGCAAATGGGCTTAAGCTTAGGCTTATTATTGCAAAATTACTAAAAATGACATAATTAAATGAGTTTTTGCATATGTTAAATATTTTTGTAGGTAAATAAGTAATTTATTGTTCAAAAGCCCCGGGCTAAAGTTTTTAGCCCCTTTTATAAAGCTAAAGTTTTAAGCTCTTTTTAGAGGCTTATGATTTCATAAGCCCGCATGAAAAATGAGACTTATTTTATAAGCCGACTTATTTTAAAAGCCCAAGTCCCATAAGCCCTTCGCCAAACACAACCGATGTATGATGAGTGGAAAAGAGAGGTGTGAAAGATGAACCTTTTTGGTCTATCCAATACATCATCATAAGAGGTAATGGTTAGTCTTCTCTCAAGGAGTGCGGCGTTCCCAATAGTTATAGATATGAAAATGGAGGCTGTTTGTTAGAGCCCTTGACTGGAAGTGTTATGAGTTCTGCCTTTTACCTATCGTACTTTGATCACTGTGAATGATAGTTGAGTGGTCTTGATGGGAGGGTGGTAAAGGAAACGTAGCTAGGTGGTATGGTGCAAAAAAAAAAAAGGTGATTTTAGTGAAGAATGTACATATTTAGTGCAGATGTGTAACTGATATGCAGTGAAGTGCATAATATGCTCTGGTTTTGGTTCTGTTTTGTCAGATATTAGTGTGGTCAGATATATCTCTGAAGGATTATCAGATGTATTGATTTTTGGTTGTATCAGATTTGAGGAATGTCCAAATCTATATTTGTTATTCGTATGATTTACATATGTTTGGAAGTAATATAATTTCACTTAGAAAAAAAAAAAAAAAAAAAAACTCTAACGGATCACAATCCAACGACCCAAACTCTTTCAACGTCACCAATTCACACCCATTCCCACTCCCCTATATAAACCCTCATTCCCACACACAACAATTTCCCCCAAACTACATTTTAATACTTAGTCATACTTATACATATGAAGAATGTGAGCATGTGAACGGGTTTCGATTCACTAGACAAAGATTCTTTTTATAAGGCTACGGATCTCAATTATTTGTCTATTGAATCCTCGTTCACGATCTTACATTCTTCATAAATGTGGTACTTATTAGATGGGTGTTCTGCTAAACTTTTTTTAGGAGCTCAATGTCTTTATTAAGCTATGGTCGCTCTAACAACTGGGCTATGGTCGTTTTTTATTAATTATATATTTTATCTAACTTATACAAGTAGAAGTCCATCAGGCCAAATATGTAGTTTAAGTAGAAGTCCATCAGGCCCAAGAGCCATATTTGACACATAGCCAGACCCGGTCAAGACTTGGGCCCGTTTGTCAGCAGCAAATATACTTGTTTGCGTGTGAAATATTTAAAATGTTAAATACTAAAAATCTTTAAAACTTGAATTTGGTGCATTACGGCTGTTCGGCGAAATATTTGGTGAAAACGATTGAGTGTTAGAACGATCAAGTTTGTGTTAGAACGATCGAGTTTAATAAAAACTAAGTTAAATTTGCACTTAATAATAGACTAACGAAGTAGTTAGTACTAGAGACATATTTTTTTAAAAATCCGAATGCAATAGGAGAATTCCTTACTTACACAAAATTTAACACTAGGAAACAGAACTTGATGAAAGTCCTATGATTCTGGACCCTGCACCACTGCATGAAAATACATATGGTGCTAGATGAAAGTGTGTAGCCACTAAAATCAGAATTAGAAAAATGAAAGTGTGTAGCCACAAAAATCATAATTAGATAACTATCTTGAAGAAGAGGTATATATTTGTGATGATAATACAAAAGCTTTTGATGTTTTAGCTTGGTGGCATGCAAATTCTTTAAGGTATCGTATTTTGTCTCGAATGGCTCGTGATATACTTGCTATTCCTATTACGACAGTTGCGTCAGAAGCTACTTTTAGCGCGTGGAGTAGAGTGATTGATACTTATAGAGCATCTTTAGCTCCCGAAAAAGTTGAAGTTTTACTTTGTGGAGGAGATTGGTGTCGTAGTCTTCATGGACTAAAAAGAAAGAACAAAGTATGATTTGTTCATCTTTTATAATTTTTAGTATCTTTTACTGATTTTAAGTATGCTAATGTTTTTTTTATATATGATACATTTCAGAAAGAGAAGAAGCCAATTGAGATCATCCTTACCATTACTTGAACAAGAAACTTCAGTCCAAGAGCCTCTTAATCATTTTGTTGGATGGAATGCATGATGACCAGTTTATATTTCTAACTAACTATGATATATAACTAACTAACAACTTCTATCTTCGGCCAATGTGGGATAAAGTGTTAGGATAAAATGTTGGAAAATATTTGCTTTAAGAAATGGTAAGAAAGAGATAATTCAAAGAGTTCTTAACTGTTGGTGAAAGAAAAATTAGTTACATGGAACATCAAATTGAAGTTTATTAGCAACTAACTTAGTTGTTTATAACACGGAACATAATGGCAACAACTTGGAAAAAATAATCTATGATGATTTTTACTAAGAAAAAAGTATCAGCGTTTACTTATCTGAATTCGTTTATATAGAAATCTATATGTTGTTGTATAAGCTACATGTTCAGGTCATAAATACAATTCCACGGGTTATATTGAAAAGATATTAAGAGCAATTTAGTGGTCATTACGACCATCGTCCATTACTACTATCAATTTAGCACCAAATTCGTTTATCCTCTCATCACTCTCATCTATCTTACTTCACCATAGTCACCGCAATCATTGACAAAAAAGATAAAAACATCAAGTATGGTCGCAGTTCAAAGCACGTGCCGATGAAGGCCACCACGAGCTAACCACTTACCATATCCCTCTCAAAGCATGAATATATATACCGAAATATATACGTATCAAATATCTAATCATAATACCAAAATAGGAATTGAATGAAAGTGTACACATGCTATGTGTTCTATTCCGTATATCTATAGTTCATATCCTTTTCAATCCGCATATAAGTATATTCCCTCTAAATATTAAGAAGACAGGTCATAAGGGGGTTATAAGGGTCACAGTTCTTTTCATTGGTCACGTCATACAAGACGGTCAAATCAAGGGTCGGTCCAATAATGGTTTGTACGAGGGTTCAAAAATCATTTTGAGCCTTTTCTCACCGGACCAAATAATTTTATTTTCAAAGTTTGACTTCTAAGCATTCAAGGCCAGGGACAGAGTAATGGTTCGGCTTCTATTTTACACGTTGCAGTTTAATCTGAAGAATTAAGATACAATTTTTACATTTGTATAATTTATTTGTTAACTTTCATACTTGGTTTTTCTTTTTAACCTGTGTGAAATTAAAGGTTAACATGGTCTCCACCAACACATGATACGAAAAAATTTAAAGAGTGCATATGACTTTCGAATATTTCACAACCTACTCAGATTTTTTTTCATCATGATAGATGGTGAAATATCCGAAAACATAATACTATTCTCCTCATATTTAACCCACATACACTATGGTATATTAGTAACCAACAACTTCGATCTTCAAGCTATGCGGGATAGAATGTTAGTATAAGGAAAGATATGTTACTTGGAACTCCAAATTGAAGCTAGAAGCAACTAGTTTATGTGTCTAGAGCACAAGTCATGAAGGGGGCAGTTTCAATAACGTAAGGTTGTATGTTGTTATTGCTCAAAAAAATAAAAGATTTCAAATGTTTAATCGTTGTTATAAGAACTAGTGATTTTTTATAAGAGAAAAAGGGTAAGCGTTTACTAATCATTATAGAAAGTGGTCAACTTACGTTTTGCTTTATGTAATGACGTAACATATTGTGGTAAAATTTTAAGTAATAATTCGTATTAAATCTAGCTGTAATTGCTTCCATATATGCATAATAGAGAGTGACATTTTCATTCATGAAAACTTTCATTAACAGATATTATGTATGACAGTACATAAATTGTTAATTTACATCACTTTCATCGCCAAATTTGTAGATTGTTGCGGTCCAAGACATTAGTTCTTTTAGTGAAGTGTAGCTGAGTTGGTTCTAACCGGGAAACATTCTCATAATAAATGTACTTTAAACACGTACGTAGATGTGAAAAAGACTCGAGAATATAGAGCATCAATTGGTAGGGACTTGCGGGTTTAGACATCCTTGAATATTCAAAGTCGATAAGTATTTGAATATGATAATTGAAATACTAGTTGTTGAATGTCACTGTCATTCTTGTATTTGGGTAAGATTACATTAGAACGAAAATATATATGGTTGTGGATGAAGATAATATATTCCAAAGGATAACTCGTTATAAACTTACAACTATGATTAAAATATGTTCATTTCTTAGATGATTTATATATGTGTATGTATAATCTAACGATACATATGTTGCTTGTTGAGTTACATTGTACGTGGATTTTTTAGCGCACTTTATAAGATTTAACTTAATTGTATTGGTAAATCAAAATATATAGTTATTTTAACTTAAGTTTAACAATGTAAAAAACTTATGACATTAATTTGTGTAATTTGTTTTTCCTTCCTAGTTTTTGATAAAGGGATTATACCCGGTGAAAATAATAATGAATGAAATGAGTTTAGGTACATGGTCTTCGAAAAGTGGCAATGGAAGTTTGTGGGATCAATTCTCTAAGATCCACAATGTGTCTTCTCGTAAGGAAAGTTCATCCTTGTCATTAGCTGGTTCGTCGGATGAAGATGAAGTGTACATGCCTGAGGTCATGCCAGGAGCTGGTTTTTTGGATGATTTAAAGTCCTATGATGGTTATGATTATGATTTTCCTGCACATGGCTTTGAGAGTCGCCCTAAGGGCCGTCATAGGTAGTTTTTTTATCTTTTTGTGTTTGTTATAAGAATGGCCTGTCATTCTTATATAGTTGGTTTGGTTAGTTGCGTATTGCATGTAAGTCTCCTATGGGACTGAGATGATGGATACACCCTCATCCGTTGTACTTCAATGTTTTTGGCGTAATACATTTACCGGGGTGTTAACCCTTTTACCCAAAAAAAGAGTTTAGGTACATGGACAAAACTGAGCGATCTTCGGGTTGTTTTTCCTTCCTAGTTTTGGTTTGATTATTTGTCAATCAGGTTATTTAATTTTATGACATTAACAAAACTGAGCGATCTTCGATAGAAAAATAAATAAAGGACGATTACCAAAAAGAGTAAAAAAAGACCAAGAGTTCATATTAATTATCAGGGAATCAGCTCTGTAATGCTTAAGTAAGGCTAGCTTTCAAACCTTTTAAGCATTACGAAAATGATTTCCCGGAAAACACAATACTAATCTAGTCACAAGGAAATCATGTACACAATTGTATATTAGTAACCAACAACTTCTTTTTTCGATCTATGTGGGATATAATGTTCGTATAAAATAATTTTGTGTTTGAACATAATCTTTTATTGGAAGAACGCGTCGTTGGTGGTTGATATAACAACGAAGGACGTGTTGTTGGCGGTAAGCACACGTTGACGGGTGCCTATTACACATACTCTAAGTATATTACTTTCATCCTTCTTTGGTTTGTGAAGTAAATTTATGGCCAGACAATTAATTTCTTGGGGCTTTTGATTTACAAGTGTAAACTTTTTGAATATAAAAAATTCAACTCTATATATATAGAGCCGATAAGTGATCAGATTAACATAGATCATACACACTTTTATCAATTCGCTTTTAATTATACTTTCCTTTTAAGCCTCGTGGAATTAAAGACTAAACCAGTTTACACTAATACATGTTTTACAGTAAAAATTTGTATTAACTTTTATATCACCTCACTAACTAGCTCATGACCCGGATAGACCCGGATATTCCGGCCAAGACCCGATTAGACCCCGCCAAGACCTGGCTATATGTGTAATGTTTTAGTTAGAGAACGTAGTTGTGAATTATGGAGTAAATTTGTCACTGGAGTTATTAAGCTGTCGCATTTGTTAGGTAAAGGATGTAACGAACTTATGGATATTTTTTAAAAGTTCTGAATATGTTTCGATTAGGTTTGAGTTCCACTACATTTAAGTTAAAAGTAGGACGGACTTTTCAAATGAATGGTATTGGATTTTGCAGTATCAATATTCTTCTACTTGTAAAGACGACGAAACTAGTTATGGTCGGTTCATTACTGCACGCATTTGTTTATAAATAGTTTCTGGTTAGTCCCTTTGTCGTCCTTGAATTGGAGGAAACTATAGTAGTATATTCTGGAATGGGAAATGATCACCAATAACAACTTTATGAGTTGTTTATTTCACGTGTTTAAGATATTATGATAATGACATTAAAGCCGGCCTATTAGTCACTATAAACATGATAGAATATGTTGGATGTGTGAGACTATCATCTCACGTGTTGTTAGATTTTGGAATTTGTACATGATGCTGGCAAAGCTTTTAGGAAGGTACATTGTAACATAATCCATTATGAACTTTCTTTATCGATCTGTAAGCTAGGTGTCATCTTATATGTTGATGACAGTAGGTTTGTCTCCATGGCTTGTTAATTTTTTAGGCCTGCAGTTATAATACTGGGTTATAATTGATCCATACTAAAAAAAAACTTGTTTTCAAAATAACTATATGCTGAATATATTCGGTTTAAATAAAACATGTGGTTTAGATGGTTAAAATGTTGGTTATCTTGTGCTCCTTTGTCATTGCGGCTGGGATGGCTTGAAGGTTCTTGGAATGATGCATGATATTTCCAAGATGGTTTTCCGTGGGTGTAGTTGTCCCTAGCTTTCGGGTATTGCTTATTTACTATGTAGCTAGAGTTCTTAGTGTTTATGGCATGCATAAACAATTTTTCATACATGTTTATCAGCTTTTGCTTGAGGTTAATGTGGTACTTCTGTCACATTCCATTTTGTACTAAACTTTTTGTGATTAATACATTTTACTAGGGTAACCCTTTACCCAGAAAAAAACAAAGCATAAGATTCGGGGGCTATAATGCACGGAAACGCCTGTGGGTCGCCGTTCCCGTACCGGAAACGTTTCCGAAACGGGAAACGGCCGGAAACGGCCAGAAACGGGATGGAAACGTATCGGAAAACTGGGAAACGTTTCATGTACATTGGAAACGCATGGGGTTGAGCGGGAAACGTTCGGGAAACGTTTCTGGGCCTTATAATCGCGTTTCTAGGCCTTATAATACGTTTACAACTCTTCAGTCTTCTGGGCCATTAAACCCTAGTGAAACGATGGCAACAGTTGGCAACTAATATGTATATATTCTTCGTTGTTCAAGAATCAAACGTATTATTTTCTTGCCTCCCTCTGTCGTCATCATTCACTGATTCTCTCTATCTTCTCGAACAGGTATGAGGTATCGATCAAACTCTGAATGTGTGAATATGATTATGTGTTGGTGAATGGTGATTGTCTGATTGATAGTTTGAAGTGATTCTCGTATGACTGTATGTCTGTATCTTCTTTATATTGACATAGTTTGTATATGATCACATGCTTTGCTTTATAGAGTAGAGTACTAGAGTAGTAGACTATAAGTGATAATATGCTTTTGCCTTTTGCTTTTGTACTTTAGAGTATAGCTAGTTACTGTGTGATCTGCTTTTGCCTTTTGCCTTTTGGACTTTTAAATGCTTCGATAATTAGTCTCTTGTGTATGAGCAATCTTTTTTATTTTGTGATAATACAATAGTTTTTAAGATAATACAGTAGTTTTGAGTGTTTGCATACCTTAAGGTTTCTCTATGTAATGTGAAAACAAAAAGTTATGTGTTTGCATTTTAGAATATTATGTAATTTTTTGAAAGACAATTTTATATATACCAAAATATTATAAAACACATGACGTTTCCTCGCCGTTTCCGTTTCTTGAATTTTTGGATGTTGCCGTTTCCCCGTACCCGTATCCGTCCCCGTACCCGTTCCCGTTTCCGTCCCCGTGCTACTTAGTTCGGGGGTTCCTCCAAAACCGATTTTTTGCTTATATACTTTCTAAAATATAGGAGAAGCAATCCTATTTTTCATAATGGTCGTATCTTTGTGATTCAGTTGATCTTAGCCAATGAAAGTTCAAATAAAGTGTTCTCAGTACTTGATGAAATACGTTTACAAACTGATATCTAATATACTTCCCATACTCCGTCCTGATGGTGGCAATAAGTATCCGTATTTAACAGTGAGCTGAATGCTAGGACATAAATCTTACTTTTTTTTCTTAATCAATAGGAGACAAGTTCTTCCAACAGTCTCAAACCTTTTAGATTCTGTGCATGTAAGTTAATTTGCAAAAAAGATATGTCACTTGGAAGTTGGAACTCCAAACTGAAGTAGTGAAGTTTAGAAGCAACTTGTTAACATAATACTATTAGCAACGGCTCTTCATGGCTTGATCCTCATCAACTGTGTTCCATTCTTCATTTTACCGGCCATTTCCATTCTTCATTTTATCACTTTGAACTCGCACGTGGTTTTCTCAAAGATTTGGGAATATAGAGTGTGCATCGTTTGGTTTAGAAATCCTTGAATATTCTAAGTTAATAAAAATCTAAAGAGGATTATTGAAATAGTAGTTGGTGATTGTCACTATTGTTGTTGTGTATGTGTAAGATAACATTAGAACGAAAATATGTATGGCACTAGCTAGATGAAAATAAGATATAACGAAAATATTCGTTATGAACTTTCAACTCTGACACTAAAAGTTTGTTCATTTCATATATGGTTATGATATGTGTATGAATTATCTAATGAGATTTATGTTGGTTGTTGACTCTTGAGTTAGATCGTACATGTATATATTTTGCATGTTGCATTTAAACAAGATACATTTTTACAAATCTATAGTCTCCACCAAAACATGTTTTAGAGTACCCAATTAAAAGAAAAAAAGTTTAGAGTTTATATGATTTTTCAAATATTTCCGCACTTGTCAGATTTTTTCAATCAGGCAACTGCAGAAAATATGAAAACATAATACTATTCTAAACACATTTAATACACATACACTTATGGTATATAAGTAACCAACAACTTCTATCTTTACCCTATGTGGGATAGAGTGTTAGGATAAAGTTTTACTAAATATCAACATAAAATAAATGGAAAGAAAGAAATAATTCAAGAGTTCTTAACATTTGGTGAAAGAAAGATTTGTTACATGGAACATCAAAATGAAGTTTAGCATAATCTAATTCTATGTATAGAAGCTTTAGGTCATATCTTATTCTTGCACTCATTATTCGGGGTTCTCACATAACATACTTACACAACTGAACTTACATATGTTTTCATTTTATATACCTTTAACCAATACAAAAGGATATACCAGTAGTAGTGCACAAGACGTTTGCCGTGCAATTGGTCAAAAACTGCAATGCATGTAACAAAAATTAAATCAAGTTATAGAATTAATAACTAGTATTTGTAATCTCGCGGAGTAAAGTACATGGGATGGCACGGCTTGAAGCAACATTCTTTGTCCCTGGTTGAATTAACAAAGTCTAGCCACCTTTAACAAAGATTAAAAAAAAAAAAACGAACAACATTTAGTTAGACAAAAAGTAACTAAAATTTAAAACCATTTAAGATCCGTTTGGTTTGCCACTTTGGCATGGGATTTCATATGATGTGACATTAATAAATCGTTTGTTTCACAGTTTAGCTTTGAAAATAGGATTTATAACCAAAAATGTTGGGCTACACAAAAGTCATGTAGTGTATATTTTTTTTAATTTCTAAAACACATGTTTATAGTATTAAATACAATTATTTTTTCAATTATGTAATTTATCTATTTTTTATAGCGTATATAATATATTATTTTACTGTATTTTTCTCTCTCCTCATTTAATTTAAAATCTATACTAAATCAAAATCCAAATCCAAATCTTAATCTTAATCCTAATCCTAAACCCATATACAAACCAAACAGACCCTTAGTCTTTAGTATTGTGAAAACATATAAGACACACTACACATTAACAAATGACTAACTTTGCATTCAAATTGCAGACTATAGCAATGGAGCTAGCAAAATATGGTTAGGGGGTGTTTGGAAATGCATTTTGAAAGGATCTTTTCAACTTTCTTATATAAACAGATTCGCAGCCGCTAACTCGGACTTATCTAACATTGATTTTTTAATCTTTAAACGAGTTGATAATGACTCAGTTTATCAGACCATTAAATATTCATAATCATGACGTTAAACCAAAATAATCAATTTTATAACAAGAATCCTGCATGAAAATGTACCTGTTCTGCAAACTAATTCTTCTCCTCAATGGTTTCCTTTAGTTTAGCGTTTTCCTTTTCTTCACGATTTTCACGATCCTCGTTTTGGTAGGTAACTTTTCTATTAAGATCGCCTTTGCATTACTCTTCACACCCGCCATATGGAAGTGTTCAAGATCATCTTTCTCCTTTCATAATAACACCAACTTTTGATCCATGGGTTTTAAACCAGTTTCTTTTGATCACGCTTTTCAAATCGGCTTCATTGATAGAAAAAGATTTTTGAAGCTGGTGTTAGTAAAACATCATGAAGAGAAGCATACTATTGTAGATGTGTAAAAATGGAGGGTCATACAAGTTGGGTAAAGGATGAAAACGGGTTCGTTTTGAATGGGTCAGTTTTGGTACGGGTCAAAGCAGGCTAGTTTTGGTACGGGTCAATCCAGTATTCTTCTTCTCGGTACCAATCCACTTTCTGCACACGCCTAGTTAATTATGGACGGAAACCTAATGGACCTTGACCCAACCAACCCAACACAGGTGTAACAAACCCGACCTAGAATTTCACATGGATAGGGTCTTATGAGCATATTTATCTGACCCGCACCCAACACACGGAACAGACCCAAGTAATCGGCAATATAATTATGTAAATTATACCAACACCAAACTATAAATTTTTGGCATGTGAAAAGGACCTTTACAAATACGTAACTGATGTAAAAGATGGTGGACCGAAGATACTTGCACTGGTAGCATCTAGGATCTTTAATCCATATTTCTACGATACTGGATAAGAATAATGAGAAGTCCACTTTAGTACTTTCTATGTGGATCTTTCTCTAACATTCTATGTGGATCTTTCTCTATCGAATTACTGTCTACATGCATAACATTCATGGTTACCCTTTTTGCAATCTAACTAACCAGTGTGAAAATAAAGATAAAAATAGTTTCCACCAAATCATGTTTTACGGCAAAAAAGACTTAAAAAATTGTTAAGAGTTCATATGAGTTTTCGGGTGCTCATATATACAAAGAGTTAAGTTTTCTTAACTCGTTGGATGATGATCACCCCGAAGACTTCATATTATTCTAGACACATAACACTCAAATACATTATGGTATATTAGTCTCAAACAATCTCTTTCTCTAACTGATAATGCTCAAAACGAGCATGTTTTTAGTAGCGTTATTGTTGGTTTTGTGTATGATAATCGGCTATATTTACTCATAATTGTTGCAAAAGTGCAAAAGAAGCGTATTTGTATGTGAATGTAGCCAGGTATCGTAAAAGGTGAAGAAATGAAGATTTCATGCACATTTGGATAATTCTCGAGGAAGAAAGACAAGTGAGGAAGCTCATGGACTCAATGATTAGGAAGCACAAGGATTTCTAAGTGTTTACATCAAATAAATATCAAGTTTCATCTTGGAAATCAGCATCAAAGAAAAAGGCACGAATCGAGAAAAGTCAACAAAAGTTAAGATTTGATGTACGGCAGGCTCCCAGCCGATCGGCAGGAGCCTGCAACCGGATCGGCCGGGTAATGGTCAAAATGCAGCCGGATCGGCTGCGTCGCAACCGATCCGGCTGGAACACCTGCAGTTACACTTTTGCACATTTATTGATGCCTTAACTTCTATTAATCATAAGAGGCTGATCATTTTTAGTTAATAACTTATTGAGAACGTTTTTGGCTTGATAGTAAGGGGTTACTAGCTATATAATGCACCTAGACTTAGTTGTTTAAGTGTGACACATCCAAAAGAGTGATAGTTTACACTTAAGCTATCACCAACCCTTATTATTCATCCTAAAAGTTTTACATCTGCTGTAAAACGTCCCGGAGAGTGGTGAGACCAATTTTCATTCATTGTGTAATCATTTGGAGTTGTACAGTTAGGCTAAGACGATTGGAGGCGTGTGGTTGCTATATTCCACAATTTTCTAATTCTTGTAATCCAAAGTTTAGGTATTCTATTGAACTTTGTCACGAATCTCAATACTATTGAATTATTTAAATTACCTTGTTACTACTTGTGTTATGTTATGATTGTCATGGAGTAATTCTTGAATATAATTGTGTCTAAGGTTGTAGGAAATTGTAGGAGTGTTCTTAGATGTGATGCATGTAGATGTTGTTTAAATGAGTTTGTTGGAAAAACTACTAGTCTTGTTTGATTTGTTGGTAAAACATTTTCAAGAAAAAGGACCGAAAGGATTTTTCTTATGTTTTTATTCCAAAAAGTTAAGTGACAAACTAGTATGGGGATATGGTGATTGACACTCACCATGTTTACTTATTAAACAAGACTAGAAACGTTTTCATCACGAAAGGGTCAAAAGATTCGTTGGAACAAGTTTAATAAGAACTTTTTACAAACAAATGCATTTTCTATAGAATAATCATTAGGCTAAGGACCAAAAGGATTACCTATATGTTTTTATTCTTAAAATGACTTTTACAAAACATAAACCAATGGATTGGAAATCAGTTGCTTATGATTTGTGCATTGCATCAAAGTTTACACCAAGCCTTCAAGAATACTCTTTATGATTACCTATAGACTTCACACAAGTATATGTTTTTTAATTTGGATTTTTGCTAAACCATCACTTTGAAGGAAGCCTTGACAAGCTTTCTTGTCACAGATACTTTAACAAATTAAAACGCAAATCCCTTGGGACGAACTCGACTTACCCACCTTTGATATCACGAACGAGTATACTTGTTCGTATGTGTTACAGTAATTACCGGATAAATCGTGTTTATAAATTTTAAAACTTGCACATGGTAGATCACATCAAGTTTTTGGCGCCGCTGCCGGGGATTTGAGTGTTTTTGATTTGTTTCTTTCCGTAAATTTCGTAATATTTGAGTTTGGTTTCAAGTGTTCAAAAAAAAAGTTTGGTTTTTCGACCAACCGATCAGCTGCGCGAGCAACCGATCTGGTTGGTCCTCTCGGTAAAAATATGTTTTTCCTTTTCTAGTTTCTCGTTAATCTAGTGTTTTGTGTTTTAGTTTGTTGCTTATTTTCTATCATTTCTGATTTTTTAGGCTAGTATTGTAGCTTGCTTATGCTTGTTTCTATCATTTTTAGATTTTTGGTTATATGTTATTTTTAGTTTTATTTAATTTCTAAATAATTATGTTTTGATTATATTAGTTTTAGATGTTTTAGTTAGTTTTAATGATTGGTTAATTAAGTTTAGTTAATATTAGTTTATGCTTAATTAGTCTAGTTAATGATTTTAATTAATAGGATAATGAGTAGTCATACTTATTAGAGTTTAAGTTTTAATTAATTGTCTTTAATTAATTCTAATTAATACTAAAAATATAAAAATAAATAAATAAATAAATAGAATTTTTGGAATCTCATTCCAGCCGATCGGTCAGAACCCGTAACCGGATCGGCTGGACGATTTTGGTTTGAGGCATACCACCAACCGAATCGGTTGGAGGGCCAACCGATCCGGTTAGAGCTCTTCTCGATAACAATTTTTTTTATTTTCTTAATTTCAAGTTTTAGCTTTTGTTTTTAGTCTTAATAAGTGTCTTTACTTGTTTAGAATGTATTTCTGTTGTTTGTTTTGATTTTAACTAACTCTAACGCTAATAATTTAGATGATTTGTTCTTGTTTTGTTTTGTTTTGTTTAGATAAGTTTGATATGGATAGTTTGAGTGGTATTTCCGAGTATCTTCGCAACTTGGATGAAATGTTTAAGGATACTGGTAACTCATTGGAGAAGATTGGAAACATCTTGGAGGAAAGTAAGAAAGAGTTAGCCATTGATTCAGAATGTTTGGAAGAAGTTGGGGAAAACAAGGTTCAAGTTCGTAAAAAGAATAGGGTCGTGATTTTCACGCAAGCACCTCTAACGGGGTATGACTCACCTTTTATAAGGTTTGGGACACCGTGTAGTGTTGAAGGAGCAAGCGCGTGGGATGCTCAATTGAATATGGTTTATGGGGACAACTATATTATGGACAAGGTACTTGACAAGATTGGCCACGTTCGTTTAGACTATGAAGCTTATGGGAGGAAAATTGTCAAGAATCTTCGGATCAATATCCATGGTCATATCTTTGAGGCAGATTTTGTAGTTTTGGAAGAAGGGAATGCGAACGAACCAGATGTATGCTTTGGACGTGATTTCCTCGTGACAACTAAATGTCAATTGGATTTTGATCAATGTGAATGAGAATTAATATTACTGATTTGGAGGAAGAGAAGGAAGTGAATGACATGCTGGCGGAATTGTGTAAAAACATGGAGAAGAAAGAGAATGTGGAGATTGTGAAAATGGGAAAGGCTAGTAGGAAGAAGACCTCATCAAATAAACTAACTCCCACCACCTCTACCACCACCAAGACCCATGATTACACACCATCACCACCAAATTCACCAAACACCTTTAAGCCCTTAACTCAAGAGCAAAAGGAAGCCATCCTAGCAAACCTAGAACAAAAATTCCTTGAGCCTAACGAAAAGAAACCCGTGATTGAAGTGTTACAAGATTATGTTATTTACCGCAAAAAGCTCGATGCAGTTATGTTGGCTAGAGCACGGTTGGAAGATAAGGATCTTACGAATGAGTATAGGGATAGAATTTTATTTCGGGGATGCCACGGAAAGAGAGTGACCCGGGTAACTTCTTTTTACCAATAAAAGTTAACGGGACCACTCCGTTTTATGCTTTGGCGGATACGGGATCAAGTGTCAACGTGATTACCATATCCACTATTCAAGAATTTGGGACTAAGCAATCCTCAACCAAATCAATCAAAGCTAACAATGGTGGACAACTCTCAAGCTAAGGCTATGGGGGAAGTAAAAAATGTGAGGGTACAAATTGGCTATCAACCTTATTTAGCCGATTTCCTAGTCTTGGATATACCGGTTGACAAAAGTTTACCTCTCTTATTTGGAAAACCTTTCCTTCGCACTTATGGAGCGATAATAGATATGGGGAGGGGGACTATGACAATTGATGATGGGATCTCCAAGAAAACTTATTATCCCAAGCCTAGGTGTAAAGTTTTAGAATTCATGGAGGACTTGGAAATTTTTTATAAAGATGATGATTTGACTTGCTTTGAAGTTGGGCGAGACGCCCAAAGAAATGCTAATTATGGACCACTTGCACCATCATACTTTGATTTAGAATAGGAAATGGAACGTGCACTTGCTATGGAAGCCTTTTACAACCCATTTAAGAACATCCTTGTGTACAAAAAGCTCACGGACTTCTTAGGATCTTTACCCATACAATTGAAAATTTTGAAATGGGGACCCAAAGGAACGAGTGTATACAAACGAGAAGAAGGTGATGGGGAATGGCATGTTAAATTCGATATACTATGTCCAAGTGGAAGGAGATTTGTTAGAAAATTCAAGACTCATGAGACATTTCGTGAGTTGACGGGAAAGTTCCAAAGCGAGGATATTTTGAGGCATGAATATTTTGAGGTGTGATGAAGAGTAGAACATCGCAACAATAATAACAAGCATTTGTTTGCTTGATCTTCATCTTTTGAGAAAAATTTATTTTATGCATTTAGGGATTTTGATTTCATTTGGTTTTTATTTCTTATTATTATAGTTTGAAGTTATTTTAATCATTCCTTTTGAGTTTTAGTTTAAGTTTTATGATGATAAGTTTGATGATTTAGTCTTTGAGTTAGATGTTGTTGAAATTTGCAAATGGTTGGATAAATGTTGTGTGCATCTTTAATCGGATTTTTGAGAAAACAATTTTTGCTTGGAAGGTAAAATGGCCAAGTAAAGTTAAAAAGGTAAAATTATGCAAAAATGCAAACCGAAACGGTTGTGTCCATGACTAGATCGGTTGGAAGCAAGTATAAGTGCCAAAAATTTAATTTTTTTCAGAAAAACACACAAACACACACACACTAATTCTCCATCTGGGTTTCACAAATTCGACCACTAAGAAGTTGTTTGAAGGTTGTAAGAGTATTAGAAGATCATCATGGCACCTAGACAAGTACGCATCTATAATCAATTAACTTAATTGGGGTTTAATTTGAGTATTTGATTCGAATTGCAAATTAGGTCACCAATTGGGGGTTTTTTGATGGGATTCGAATTAAGATGTAATCTTTTAGAATTAAGTGGGTAATTCATATAGGAATGCATTGCAAAAAGAATTGTAGTGATTGATTTAACATTGAATGAGTATTAGATGATTGAATTTTCGGATTCAATTAGGTTGTACCCTTGAATCAAATTAAGTTGCAATTGATGATTCCTAGTTGTTAGATGATGCATTTTCAGTGAATTTTAGATGCCACATTGTTGTTAGAACAACCAATTGATGAATTGAAGTTAAGCTTGTAAGTTCTAAGCATAATGAACAAGTGATGATTGGAAGTTTTTGGATGCGAATTAAGAGCAAATTGAGGTTGTACAAATCATTAGTGATGTTCAAATGAAGTTTAGGAGTGAATTGGAATTGGAAAAATCTAGTGGGAAGTCAATTGGAAGGCCATAGCCTTATGCAGATCAGGACACCGAATCGGCTGCGCAATGCAACCGAACGGTTGAACCAAGGTCAGGGGAGGAGTCGGATCGGCTGCCCTTCGACCGAATCTGTTCCAGGTTCTGTTGTAAAAAAGTGCGAATTTTAAAATAGACCCTAGAGGCTTCTATAAACCTTATCGTTGATTCTAACACTCTTATATTAACTTATATTTGTGATTTCTATAGAGAAATGTTGTAGGTTGTTCGAGTTTGATGTGGATTCCAACGAAACCGCTCGTAACCAAGTATTGCCAAAGGAATACACGGAAGAAGGTTACCTATAGCTTAAGAGCTGAAGCGAATGCAAACCTGAAGTTTAAAGATCTTACCAATGAGGAAAAACACGCTTTTTGGGAACATTTGTCAAAGTTGCAAACTAGAACTATTTCGGTTCCAAGGTTGGTAGATTTGGACTTGTTTAATGAATATGAGTGTGAGAATGAGTTGAGGGGTTTGATGCGGATGTCTTATGTCTATCCGATTGATGGATATTTGTTTGAAGATTTTCCGTGGGAGAGAGCTTCTAGCATAAATGAAGAAGTTTACCGTGAATGGTGTTTGGAGTTCTTCTCAACAATGTACTTTGAAAGGAAGGTAAACGTTTGAAACATCATGAATGAAGTTTGTGTTTGGTTTAGGCTTTGTGGGCAGGATCACGCATATACTTTGTCGGGGTTTGCTGTTGCTCTTGGATTGTATGAACCGGATGAGGTTAAGCATCGAATGTTTGAAGCTCATTTCTCAAGGCTTAAGAGGTTTGGGAAATATTACCCTAGTGTTCCTACATATTGGAATCGCGTGGGAGATCCTTCTTGTACTCGTAGGAATTCTGCATACCTTAGGAATCCATTGTTGAGAGTCCTACATAAGTTGCTAGTATGGGGGCTTTCCACAGAACTGGGAGCCGGGACAAATGCCAAAAGCCAGACTTGTGGATAATGATGTTGTTGGAAGAGTCCAAGGATGGGAATGCGGCTTGGATTATAGCCGAGTATTTGTCTAGGAAAGCCCCGGGTATCAAGGGTAATAGCAACATATGTGGAGGTCATTATGTGACGAGGTTGGCAAAGAATCCAGGGTACTACAATAGCAATGAGTTGGCTAAGTGTGATGATCTAAAGGATAGTGAGGCATGGGATGCAAAGAGTTTTGGAAAGGCTTTGAATAGAACAAAAAAGACTTTGGGAGCATGGATTAAACCACCACCACCACAGCAGCCGGACAATGTGCCGATGGGTAATGTGCAAATGGGTACGACTAGTAGTTTTGACTTGGATTGGGGAGATTGGAATCGGCACTTGAATGAAATTGAGTGTAGGGATGTTTGGAGAGATTCGATGATGTTGAGAAACAACTACATTAATGATTATTCGATCTCATTCTTTCAACACATGGCTCTGGAAGCCAATTATGAGTTGCCTCCCTACAATCCACCTAATGTTCCACCATATCCTTTCCCTTACACCTCGTATCCTGGACCATATCCTTACCCATATCTTGGCTATGCACCATTTCCCGACCCAATGCCTGCGTATGGTAGATTACCCGAGGTTGGAGGATCTAGCTTCGATGTTGGAGGATCTTCATCTGGTGCTGGAGGAAAGAAGAAGAAGAGGAGAATTCATTCGGAGTTGGTGGATGAGAACTATGAGACCGAAAGTGATGACAAAGATGATGATGATGAAGGTGATGAGATGAGTGAGGATGACGAATGATAGTAGATCATTCTTTGGATTGTGATTTTAAAAACAATGCTTATGTGTGTCGAACAATATTTTCTCTATCTCTCTTACTATTTCTTTAGGATTATTATCATATTTTGTTTATTTTTATTTTTAAGTAGCGTTTGGATTGTTTGTAGTTTTGTTTGTTTTTGTTTTTTGTGTTGTGTATATTTTGCTGTTTTGTTTGTAGGATGGATGTGACGGAAGCTTATTGTTGGTCAATATTTAGAGTTGGATAACTCACATGCGTGCCTATGACCCAATATGCGTATTGCATATTCTATCCCGTGGTATCTTCTTGACTATTTCTTTTTCCCATTTTCTTTACTTTGAAGTTCATTTTATTACATTGAGGACAATGCAAAACTTTAGTATGGGGGAGTGAAGAAAATAGGAAAAATGATACAATTTTTAATTTTTAATTTTTTTTAGTCTTATTTTTTATTTTTAGGTAGAGTTTTGGATTCAAATAGCTAGTAGAAAATCGCCCTTGATTGTCTAGTTGTTTTCGCACGTTATTAAGATATATTTAAAACAACTTGGATATTTCATTGGTAAAAAGAGGTTTTTAAAATTTTTGATTTGGACCAAATTAGGAAAGTAATTCATTTTTCGGTTCGATAACATTTACTAGCGCACATTATAACATATCTTTTTATTTTATATTTTGCTATGAGTGTGCCGGTGATTATGTCGATTCTATAACTTGTACTTGTTATGCATTACGGTTAAAATCACTCTCGAGTGATAAAAATAAGTTCAAATAATAAGAGGCAATCGTAGGATTTAACCCAAATGGCCTTTCATTTTACATCTAATGTTTTTTTTGCTAGCCACATTGGTTAGTTAACCACTTTATATGGACCCATTTGTTAGTGCTCATTTTTAGCACTAGATACCCTTAGTTACACCCTTCGAGCCAATCTTTTCGTTTTTGCTAAATCTAGAAAAATACAAAAATATTTTACACCTTAAACCTTAGCCAACCTATGTCAAAGTTTATTGGTTTGTTGCTAGTTGTTTGGAGTGTTGGATTGTTTTTGATGATTATGAAGAAGCTACACTTTGTCATTTGTGTGTACCAATTTCCAACAAGGATGAAGGAGACGTCTTTCTCATTTATATTTTTTGTTGTGTATGCTCATACTAAGTGTGGGGAAGTAAAAAAAAAGATTGTGTGATGGTGATTATAGCTAATGTGCTATATTGAGTATATTGATTAACCAATGAGCTAAATTGAGTTATATATGTTGGAGATCGATATGTGAAGAAGAGGAAATTATAATCATTTTCGGAAATGTGGTTTGTTTGATGGCTAGCAACATGGAGGTTTAGACTTGACTTTATTTTTATTTTAAACCAATTTCATAAACTATCCCATGTCTTATCCATACCATTTTATAAACCCAAAGCCTTAACATTATAACCCGTTTAAAATTCCTCTTTGATGAATTTATTTTACTTGTCTTGATACTTGTACAAGCTTATGGTAAAAAGCATTAATCATGACTAGGCATTGAGTGATTTACATATACCCACCAATATATGAGTGTTGAGTGAATTCTTAAAATCATTCGTGAGGTGTTTAGTTATGTTATCTAAAGTCATTTGGTTCATTTTTAAAATTTTCACATATTAAAAGCAAATTAACAATTATTTCTCTTGAGGTGATTGTTAGATTTTTGGAACCACGGTGTCGAGACCATTGAAATCGATTTTCATAACTGCGAGACCTACTCGAGGGCGAGTGGAACTTAAGTATTGGGGAATTTGATAACGGTCAAAATGAGCATGTTTTTAGTAGCGTTATTATTAGCGTATTTGTATGTGAATGTAGCCAAGTATCGTAAAAGGTGAAGAAATGAAGATTTCATGCACATTTGGATAATTCCTGAGGAAGAAAGACAAGCGAGGAAGCTCATCGACTCAATGATTAGGAAGCACAAGGATTTCTAAGTGTTTACATCAAATGAATATCAAGTTTCATCATGGAAATCAACATCGAAAGCAAAGAAAAAGGCACGAATCGAGAAAAATCAACAAAGTCAAGATTTGGTGTACGGAAGGCTCCTAACCGATCGGTTGGAGCCTGCAACCGGATCGGTTGGGTAATGGTCAAAATGCAGCCGAATCGGCTGCGTCGCAACCGATCTGGCTGGAACACCTGCAGTTACACTTTTGCTCATTTATTGATGCCTTAACTTCTATTAATCATAAGAGGCCGATCATTTTCAGTTAATAACTTATTGAGGACGTTTTTGGCTTGATAGTAAAGGGTTCCTAGCTATATAATGCACCTAGACTTGGTTGTTTAAGTGTGATACATCCAAAAGAGTGATAGTTTACACCAAATCTATCATCAACCCTTATTATTCATCCCAAAAGTCCTACATCTGTTGTAAAACGTCCAGGAGAGTTGTGATACCAATTCTCATTCATTGTGTAATCATTTGGAGTTGTACGGTTAGGCTAAGACGATTGGAGGTGTGTGGTTGCTATATTCCACAATTTTCTAATTCTTGTAATCCAAAGCTTAGGTATTCTATTGAACTTTGTCATGAATCTCTATACTATTGAATTATTTGAATTACCTTGTTACTACTTGTGTTATGTTATGATTTTTATGGAGTAATTCTTGAATATACTTGTGTGTAAGGATGTAGGAAATTGTAGGAGTGTTCTTATATATGATGCATGTAAATGATCTTGTTTAAATGAATTTGTTGGAAAAACTACTAGTCTTGTTTGATTTGTTGGTAAAACATTTTCAAGAAAAAGGACCGAAATGATTTTTCTTATGTTTTTATTCCAAAAAGTTAAGTGACAAACTAGTATGTGGATATGGTGATTGACACTCACCATGTTTACTTATTAAAACAAGACTAGAAACGTTTTCATCACGAAAGAGTTGAAAGATTCGTAGGAACAAGTTTAATAAGAACCTTTTACATACAAATGGATTTTCTATATAATAATCATTAGGCTAATGACCGAAAGAATTACCTATATGTTTTTATTCTTAAAATGATTTTTACAAAATATAAACCATGGATTGGAAATCATTTGCTTATGATTTGTGCATTGCATCAAAGTTTACACCAAGCCTTCATGAACACTCTTTATGATTACCTATAGACTTCACATAAGTATATGTTTTTTAATTTGGATTTTTACTAAACCCTCACTTTGAAGGAAGCCTTGACAAGCTTTCTTGTCTCAAATACTTTAACAAATTAAAACGCAAATCCCTTATGACGACCTCGACTTACCCACCTTTGCTATCACGAACGAGTATACTTGCTCGTATGTGTTAAAGTAATTACCGGATAAATCGTGTTTATAAATTTTAAAACTTGCACACGGTAGAGCCCATCACCAACCTACGTGGGATAAAAATTAAAGAATAGTAAGGTAGAAAAGGTTTCCATAAACAAAAAAATGGGTAAATTAGTACATCATAAAAAAGATTTTTAATGTGCATGGAAAAAAAGGAATGCATGATGCATGAGTTGGTGTGAGAAACATAGTTACTGGGAACTAATTCAAGTTTACAAGAAACATGAAGGTAACAACATGAAATTATATGTTTTTATTGCTCTAGGAATTATAATGAAAAATTGTAAACGTTAAGTTTAAGAGTTGTTCTTTATAAATTGTTTCGATATGTGTTTGAATGATTAAATGAGACACATTTTGGTTGTTGATAGCCTTTGAATGGTGTAATTCAGTTTACATAGATTGTTAATTTACTTCACTTCCATTTTCTATATGTAGATTGAAAACATTATTACTTATATATAAAGTAACAAATTTACATAGATGTTTTCCAGTTTCACTTTTTTTTTTATAAATAAGTTGTTTTATTCATATTTATTGGCTATATTTAATGATCAAAACAAAATTGAGCAATTGAATTGTTTCTAAGTCTTTGTTAATCAATGGCTTCTAAAATATGATTAAATCAAAATTTATAATGTTCACCACCAAAATATTTTTACAGTTGAAAAAAAAATGAAACAAGAAAAAAGTCGAGTTAATATAAGTTTAAACTCAATGCATTCATATATTTTGCATCAAGTATTTCATAACACAAAAGAAAATAGTTAAGGTCAAAGTTGAAAAAGAAATATGTCCAAAGTAAAAAATGGACAATTATTTTGATACGAAGAGCTTATTATGTAAAACATTTTTATTTACATTGGAAAGAAAGAGATAATGCAAGAGTTATTTAGAGTTGATGAAAGAAAGATTACTTGGAACTATATATTTTTATTGCTTTAAGAATGAAAGAATGCAAACGTTTAAGCATGTGTATTAAAAGAACCTGTGAAATTTTCTAAGCGTTTGCTTATCTGAAATCGTTTATGTACAAATTTATACATCGCTGAAAGATTTACGTTTTTGGGTCATGAACGCTAAACTATTATAGTATCATGATACTTGTTTTGGCCCTAGGTCGTTTAAAAAACTTATTACGATGATCACTAAGCATTTTTTTTAAGGAAGTGATATGTACACGGATAAAAGTGATCCGCACACATAAAATTATCCTTGCTTGACTATTTTGCCCTTATTTACATGTTCTCAGCTTATTTATTTATTTATTCTTCAAAACATACAGCAAATCCATATCCGGTTTCTACATCTTACTTTCCCGGACACTTTTTGTCCCAATAACCTCAATTCACAGCTAAATAACGACAACCTTCCACAGGTGATATCAATTAAAATGACAATCTTGTATAAATATGTTTGGATTGACTTAATTAGACACATGTTTTTTTTTTCTTTTATATTGAACAATGGCTGCCGAGGCATATCATCAGACGGCTTATGGTTATCCGCCATTGCACCAAGTTGATTACCTTACATAACCCAAGCACCATCACCTCGTTTGTTACCTGCAATCTCGAAGGGGCATGCATACGATCAAACTAAATGTGGTGCTCATTTTTTGTTTATCTTCAATAGAGTGATATCCCACAATAGGAACCTCCCAGGTTACACTGCAAAGGGGCATGTATACACGGCGTTCGTGTATCTCAGTTTTATTAAACGTACACATTATCAGAGCACGTGTACATCTAGGAATTCAGTTCGAGATAATTTGATGAATGAAACTAAATAATCTCGTATGTATTTAAGCCTCTAATATACAGTGTCCTTTCATGTATCATATGCTTGTTGAAGTGTTCAACATATTGATGTTGCATGTGAACGTTATTTATGCATGAAATTTTATAAACTCATATAGTCATATTACATAAGTCAAGAGAATGATCACAAAGGTACTGTCAAAACTCAAATATGGGTGCATGGACACTGAGATCACATGTCAAATACGAAAATCTTTTTGCTTAACTCTCCAGATGATGATCACCTGAAAACATCATATTATTCTAAACACATAACACTTGCATACTTTTTGGTATATTAGTAGCAAACAATTTCTTTCTCTAACCTATGTGGGATAAGATGAAATAATAGAAAATTAGAAAAGGTCTCCATTTAATGTGCATGGAAAGAAAGGGATGATGCATGAGTTGGTGTAAGAAAGATATGTTACTGGGAACTAATTCAACTTTACATGAAAACAGACCCAAGTAATCGGCAATAAAATCATGTAAACTATACCAACACCAAATTATAAATTTTGGCCGTGTGGAAAGGAAGTTTAAAAATACGTATTCTCAGAGGGTATCATTGACGTCAAAAATGGTGGACCGTAGATACTTTCACTACTGGCGTCTAGGATCTTTAATCCATATTTCTAATGTCTTGGATAAGAACAGAGAGATCGATATGACATTAGTACTTTCTATGTAAATCTTGCTTCAAAGAATTAGTGTCTAAGTGCATAACATTCACGGTTATCCTTTTTGCATTCTAATTAACCAGTGTGAAATTTAAAATAAAAAAAGTTTCCACAAAAGCATGTTTTATGGTAAAAAAAGATTTAAAAAATTATTAAAAGTTCATATGAGTTTTCAAGTGTTCAAAATCCAAGGGGTTAAGTTTTCTTAACTCATTGGATGATGATCATCCGAAAACATCATAGTGTTCTAGACACATAGTATTCACATACATTATGGTATATTAGTCACAAACGAGTTCTTTCTCCAACCTATGTGGGATAAAATGAAAGAATCGAATGTTAGAAAAGGTCCCCAGTAAGCAAAAAATGGTAAATTCTTACAGCATAAAAAAGACTTTTTGAGTACATGGAAAGAATTAGATAATGCAAGAGTTGGTGAAAGAAAGATATGTTACACACTACAAATTGAAGTTTATGTACTTACAAAACATGAAGGTAACGACATAAAATTTTTATATTGTTATTGATTTAAAAATTGCATATTTAAGATTGCAGATGTTAAGTTTAAGCATTTTCCTTTGTGCTAATAGTCATAGAGAGTAAAATAATTACTATACATATTGTTTCCGATATATTTATGAATTATGAATGAGACAGATGTTAAGTTTAAACATGATAACTAAAATAGTAATTGTTGTATTGGTGTAAGATCATATTAGGACGAAAATATATATGACACTAGCTAGATGAAAATAAGACATTCTCCTTGTTATGAACTTTAGTATATAGATGTTTTTTATATGTGTATGAATTATCCAACGAGACATATATTGCTTGTTGAATTAGATATTAGTGGATTTATTAGCTTAGATTTAAATGTGAATTTAGTGTAAATTTTATTTGTCGATTATAATATTATGCTCATTTATATTCAAGTTTTAAAGTATGAAAAAATGGTTTGACCATATCTGCGTATTTCAAAAATTACATATATATCTTTTTGATACATTAAAAGCATTGTATTTTATGCATAAAAAACTGGTACAAAGGATATACATGTAATTATATATCCAGGGAAGGATATATATGAAATTATGCATTTTTTGTTTTTTTTTTCTTCAGTTTTGATTTAATTGGTTGTAAATTACATTCTTCGCGCCGGCGGGATTGGGTAGGTTGTTGTGGTGGTAGATCACATTACTCAATTTCGCAACAAACTTATTGATTCTCAAATTCCTATCTTTATCAATTTGCTTTCAAAGTATTATTTCCTTTAGGGGCATGCGAACTCAATGACTAAACCAATTTCGCTAAAACATGTTTTATTGTAAGCACAACGAAAAATAATGAAAAAATATTTGAGAATCGTATTAACTTTCAATCCTATAATCTCCATGCTAACTGTGTTAGTTAACATGAAGATAAGAGAATTGAAAACATAATACTATTCCAACACAAGTTTCTATGGTATGCTATGGTAAATTAGTAACAAACAATTTCTTTCTTCAACCAATGTGGGATAAAATGTTAGGATTGAAGATTGAAAATGGTCTCCATCTTATATAAAAGATTTTTATTGAAAGAAAGAGACAATGCAAAAGTTATTTAAAGTCGTTGAAAGAAACATATCTTGGAACTCCAAATTGAATTTTAGAAGCTAACGAGTTTAAGTGTTTAGAGCACCAATCATATACACTTCGGACGATAACGTGAAATTATACGTTATTGGCTAATTGCTCTAAAAATGAAATATTGCAATTGTTTAAGCATTGAACTAAAACAACCTGTGATTTTTTTCTAAGAACAAGGGGGTTAGCTTTGACTTATCTGAAATCATTCGTGAAAAATCTTATACATCGCTGAATGAGGTACTATTTTTGGTCATGAAGGTTAAAGTATTTTTGCAATATGATACCAGTTATGGCCATGGTTGTGTAGTAAACTCATTATGCCGATCACTACAGAATTTTGAATACTCCATGTGTATATTACGAATTTATAAATTTAGGTTTGAATGTAACTAAGGAAAGTTTTCGACAAGCATGCTTATCAAATGAGCACTTATGCCAAAATCAAAAAGTAAGCAGCTAGGCATTCCTATATCATATACGGATTTTTTTTTTTTTTTTTTGGTAAAGGGGAGTAATCCTGCTCCATGGTAAATATATTAACCAAAAACGTTTAAGTACAATGGATATGAGTGAAATCCCATATCTCAGCCCGTTACATAGGCATAAAGCTTACATAACAAGATACTACCTATTTTCTAAACAAGAAAACAAACCACTACTAAAATGATAACATAGGACATAACGAAAGAAAATTACTTCCTAGGTCCTTGAAGCTTGGTGCCATACATGGCATTAAAGGCATCTAAATTCCCTGGAAGATCAGAAACCTGCTTCGCATAGTCATCGTAGTCATAGTCATCATACTCATCTTCAAACTCTTGGCCACCACCGAATAGATTAGCAGACTCATCAAATGGGTTAGCAAGCACCTCATCTTCAGAATCAGACACCACGATCTCTCACACTTTAGAAAAAGGGTTAACTCTCTTAGTAGAAGAGGCAGGCGGAATACAAGAATCACTAGTTTTAGGAGCCACACCCGACTCCATCTCTTTCAAATCACTCACATGGGGTTCTTGTGATGCAATACCTGTCTTAGTAGACTTATCTTCATTAATTTCCATTATACGACCAGAATCGACATCCTTGTTGGTGTCATTTGAAGGAATACCAAAAGCATCCGTATATTCCATATTAAGAGCATCAAACTGATTAGATGTAGAGATCTTTGTTCCACTCGAACTAGCCACATCAGAAGCATTCTTCTTAGTGACTTCCACTTTCTTAGGTTCAGGAGGAGTCTTTTTGGGTTGATATTGAAACTGCTTACCCACAACAGGTTTAGTAAACCATCCTTGACCCGGAATAGTAGAACCACCATGCTTTCCTTTCTTCTTATTATTGACCGTCTTGAAACCATCATTAACACGCTTAGTAGGCTGAGCAGGAGGTTCAACAACTTTAGGACATTCAATAAGAGTATGACCAAAAATCTTACATTTATCACAATGAGGTGGTTTCCACTCGTATTTAACCCGTATCTTCTAAATAGTCAAACCCGACCCATAAAGTAACGGTATCTCAACAGTAAGGCTGTCCCTAAGTACCTCATCCAACTTCACTTCAATCATGCATCTAGCAAAACTACTACGGCCCCACGAGTCCTTGCACATTTGGCTAGTAAAAGCGTCTAACCTTTTGGGCGTGCCTATCAATGTGGCAAGGAGACTAAGGCCATCATCAGAAAACATAGCAAGAGGAACATCATGGAATTTAACCCACACCGGGATGTTGGTCAGATCATCTTTAAGTAAATTGGTGTTCAATGTCCATGGTTTAAGAATAATAGGTACATTTCTAATCAACCAAGAACCGTTCTCAAGAACATCATCAACACCTTTCTTCGAATTGAACTTAAAGAAGAAGAACCACTTTGCATTCATCATTACCTTTTGTATACCAAACTTAGCCCACGCATTGCGTACAAAGTAATCAACAACAGGAAAAGCAAGGCGTTGACCAAGGAAATACCCATACAAAGTATTCTCAAACCTAGTGTTCACCTCTTCAACCACTTTCATCGGGACAGAAAGATCCACACCATTAGCTTTCTTACTACACTCCAACTTACGAAAGTTTGACGTGTGTTTCTTTGGTTGTTTCAAAGCATACACACCAACCTTCTCAATACCAACAGCCCCATGTGCATTCGTATCAACCTTATCATTAGCATTATTATGGCCATTAACATTAGAAGCCATAGGACCACTCGTATCTTGAGGAGGTTTCGAATAATAACCAATAGCAGTAAGAATCTCCTCTAGCTCCTTCTGTGACTGCGGCACCTTAAGATGCTCAAATGGATTAGCCCCAGTAAAAGTAGTAGCATCCACTGTCACGGCTGGATTTAATGGTTGCCCATCGTCACCCACAAGAACAAGTTTTCCCTCAAAGATTTGTTTTTCAATAGCACGAATTTTCAATAAATTATCATGACCCTCAGGCGTGTCAAGACTAGGTGCGTCATGACTAGGGCTTGAACCAAGTGAAACCGGCTCCACTTGTCTATCAGAACGAGAACCAGAAGCAATACCAGTAAACTCATCATTCCTACTATTAGGGTTCATTGTCGATTGAAGAATCGACTCACCAAGACTAACAGTAGGCTCATTCACATCAACGTTTAATTCATCAACCTTGTCCATAATAACAAACAAGAAAGTAAAACAACCGTAAAAACAAAAAAGAGAAAAGTAATAACCGAAACCCTAAGAAAAACGAAACACCAGGAAAGCAAGAAGATCCACGTCAATCTTCATTCACGATAACCTTAGTAGAACTAAGGCATGATTATAATCACAAGATACTATCCAACATCAAACATGATAGCAGGTTCGGTTAAAAATCGTTTAGGCACAAAGAAGCACCAACAATGATGACACCGACCCACAACAAAATAAAGTACGAGGAATCACCAATCAGGTAGCAAAACAAATTTAACCATGCAATATATACTACAAGTCGGTAAGGTCGGTTCACATGCAGAAACAAACGATTAAACAATTCTATACCAACAAATAGAGAACCAAAAGTGATTCTTGTACTCACTGACCCACTATTGTAATTAATTAATGAAAAGTAATCAACATTAATGGACAGGAGAGATGAAGAAACAATTGATCGCCAAAGAGGGAACAGGGGTGAAGAATCGTTTTCGCCAAAGAGAATCGTTTTCCAAGTAGAGTTCGATATACACAGGTGAATGAATTAAGAGTTGAGCTGTCTGGGGAAAATATTTATTTATTATGATACTTGTTTTGTTTGTTTGGCCTTACATTAAGTATGATAAAAAGAGTACTTATGTTAACATCTCTTCTTAAGCAAGAAAGAGATTTTCTCATAGCGAGTTAACTGGAAATATTTATAAGCATATAACAAGAGTACAAGACTTACTTGAGATAAGTGGGCCTCGATATAAAAACATGCATCATTCCTAACACAAACTATTGGGCTTATGTCTAGTAGCCATCTTCATCTTCTTTTTCTTTAAGCCCAATAGTGTTAGCCTATAATATTTACGGGCTCAAGCCCTTATAGTGGCTCAAATTGAGTGGACGACAACCACAATGTCACTATCAGACAAGTTTACTCTAAATTTAAATTGCTTACCCACTTTAACATCGTTAACTACTCTTCTTCTAGTCCTTAAAGTGTAGCTTCTCTTAAGATTAACTCGAAAGACATGCGAAAGAGGTTTGGAAGTTGTGGTCCAAGACTTTTAGCGGCGTGTGGCTTAGTGGTTTCAGATGAGAAATAAGACTAGTAAAATTCTTAGTCTTCTACGAATTCACATAATTGGTTGTAGTAAATTAGGGTTGTAAACGAACTGAACGTTCAGACCGTTCAGTAAAAAGTTCGTTTATGTTCGTTTATTTACTAAATGAACGTACATGAACAATATTTTACGTTCATTTAGTGAAATGAACGAACATGAACAAAAGTCGCATCCATTTATTTATGTTCGTGAACGTCCGATTATGTGTTCATTAACGTTCATTTATGTTTATTTATTTTTTTGATGTTTGTATATCAAATCTTTCAATTGCATAATTTTAAAATTTGTTTGTTAAATAAAACAACAGTTATAAAATATATATTGTGCATAATTTAATAAAGTTTATGTTTGTTTGTCTATGTTCATTTATGTTTGATCTTTTGTGTTCGTTTAGCGTTGGTTTAGTATCTTAATGAACGAACGTAAACGGATACGAACAATTCAGTTTCTTAATAAACGAACATGAACAAGAAAATTTGTCCGATTAAAATTAAGCGAATGAATTTGAAGAAGGCTCCGTTCGTGTTTGTCCGGTTCATTTACAGCCCTATAAAAAATACTTGGGAGTATAGAGCATCGTTTTGTATGGACATATGTAAAATTAAAGATCAAAGTGGTTCCACCATAACATGTTCTACAGTTAAAAAAATTTAATAATACGTAGTAATAAAATAAAATAAAAAGTCACGAGTTATATGAGTTTTTAGACAATGCCGTATCTCACAAATTTTTTTAACATGCAAGATCTTGGTTTATCTGAAAACAAAATACTATGCTAGACACATGTGATGCACCTATACTACATTATATTAGTAACAAACAATTCATTTCTTCAACCAATTTGAGATTACGTTTTTGGGTCATGAAAGTTGGAGTATTTCTATGTTTTCATACTTGTTTCAACCATAGATTGTTTAAAAAACTCATCATGCTGATAGGTAAGCATATTTTGAATGCTCAAATGTACAAATTTAGGTTTGCAAGTATCTAGGCAAAGTTTATAGCAAACATGCTTATGTCAAAATCTAAAATAAGCAGCTTGGCAATCCTTTAATCTTTTTAATTTTTTATAGCCATTAAGTATAAAATATTTTACTTTATAAATTGTTTCGATATGTGTATGAATTCTTGAATGAGACAAATTTTGAGTTCTTGTGTTAGACTGGGTTTATTTGCATGTCATTATTAATTGTTTTTAACAAAACATCTAACCGTAATATTTTTGTGTTTTAATAAAAATTAGGATATACCCACTGTCGATAGACATATTTTTGCTATCTCTACTCCATCGCAAATGTACAGTTGACCGGATAAAAAAAGCTTAAGGAGAAATTGGTCATGGGCCCAATCTCAACTCCCGGCTAAAAGGTTGTTGAAACATGTGTTTAATGCTCGGAGCTAAGTCTCTGGGAATAGTCATTTGGTACCCAAAAGGGATGCACAAGATTAAATTTTCCTCACCGCTTAAAATATTTTGAAGACATATTCTCGCTTTTGCATTGCCATATAACATTCTCAACGGCAACCTGATGGATAATTTCTATTTTCTATGAAGTCTTAAGAACAAACTCATGTATGAGCTTAAGTAAAAACGTTTTGTAATCAACTTACATTTGCTATTAGTAACGACGAAATACATAGCGGTAAAATCAGTGTAAGAATTGAATTATGTTTTACTTAACCAGCTCTAACAATTTTTAACAGATGTAAAATTGACGAAAAGTTTCACAAACACAAAACTATGTAGCATGAGATAATGTAAATGGTTAATTTACTTCACTTCCATTTGCTATTCATTGCATAAAAATACACCAAAACTATATATATCAAGTAACAATTTTTACATACATTAATGGGCAAATGACAAAAAAATACACCGAACTTGACACTTCTTGTGATTGTGTGTAGCCAACTATTTTTTTTCTTATTGTGTGTACAGAACTTTCAATTTTCGATCATTGTGTGTGTTTTGTGACTATTTTACCCTTCATTTTTTAAAATTTTGAAGGGTAAAATGGTCATTTTACATAGCAGAAAAGTTACAAAATACACAAAATAATCGAAAATTGAAAGTTCAGTACACACAATAAGAAAAAAAATAGTTAGCTACATACAATCACAAAAAGTGTCAAGTTCGATGCATTTTTTTGTCATTTGCCCTACATTAATCAATTAAAGAAAGATAAGCAAGAAATATTAAAAATTTTTAGAATTCATATTAATTCTCGGTCTATGATTGGCGTCATGCTATGCATTACTACATTAGCTTGCAAACTTTAGCATGATGAGATCATAGAGCCGAAAACATAATAGTAATCTAATAACAAATGATTCACGCACACTATGGTATATATTTAACCAACAACTTCATCTTTCAACCTATGTGGGATAGAATGTTTGGATAGAAGGTTGCCATAGTTTTCTACATTAAAGCAAGAGTTAGAGCCTGAAACATCAGGGTAACAATTTTGAAAACATGAAATTACATGTTGTTTTTGCGCTCTACTAATGAAAATTTGCAAATGTTTATGCATTATATTAAAAGAACCTGTGATTTTCTATAAGCGTTTACTTATGTTCATGTCGCTTATGTAGAAATCTATATATTGCTGAAGGAATTATGTTATGTATTTTGATACTTGCTTTGGCCCTAACGTATTGATAAACTCGTGATTTGGAGTTCTCACAGAGCATACCTACATAACAAACTTACAGCCGTAGAAAACAATTAGGAAATCGTACTTTATGTTTTCGTTTGATATACTTTCAAGCAATACAAAATGATATAACTGATAATAGCGCACATGACGTTTGGTTTACAGTAGGTCTAAAACTGCAATGTATGCAGCAAAATTAATCTCTATTTATAGAATGAATAACTAGTATTTGTAATCTCGATGAGTAAAGAACACGGGATGTTGACTATTCGGGTTCTTGAATAACCTTCGTAGACAAGATGGCACGACTTGAATCGACATTCTTTGTCCTTCGTTGAATAAACAAAGTCTAGCCACCTCTAAAAACAAAGATAAAAAAACTGAACAACATTTAAAATTAGAGAAAAAGTAACTAAAATTTAAAACCATCTAGACATTTGCATTACGAAAGCATATAAGATACACTACATTTTTGGAAGTGAATTTTTCGAGCTTCATCGGCGCTATCATGTATAGTCTTAAGCATGAAGTTTTGGAAGTGAAAAGGTTATTATTTCATTGGTTTAGGTTATACTCTTATTGTGTTCATGATGTATTTAGATAACTCATCATGAGCAAATCCAAAAATAGTGGATTAAGTAATAATAAGTACCTTGACTTGATTGATATCATCCAACTTTTGAACGTATGGCTCAAAACATTTCAATCGGCTTCCCTAGTTAAAACTCGTTAATTAATTACTTCTCTTCAGGTCATCAAGTATGGCTCCTTTTAGTATTAGCTTGAAAGATATGCCAAATTTATAGGAAGTTATGGCCAAGACTTTTAAACTTTTTTGCCAGCGTATAGCTTTGCAAGGAGACTTCTAAAATCCATGGTTTTTCAAAAATACTCATACTAATTGTATTCTTAACTCGTGCGTGGTTGTATCAAATGGACCTACGGGATTAGGCATCCTTGAATATTCAAATTCGATGAGTATCTAAACTTGATAAATTAAATAGTAGTTGTTGATTGTCACTATCGTAGTGGTATTTCCGTAAGATGGAGTTAGAACAAATATATATTTTTTATGTTGCATTTTAATAAGAATATACGTTTTTTACATATGTATAGGGTCTCCACGGAAACATGTTTTAGAGTACCAAAATAAAAGAGTCAATATGAGTTTTCTAATTTTTTCAATCTGACATATGGTGAATTATCAAAAATCAAAATACTATTCTCAACGCGTTAAACACACATGCACTATGGTATATAACTAACCAACAATTTATGTCTTCAGCCAATGTGGGATACAGTGTTAGGATAAAAGGTTAAAAAACATTTGCATTAAAAAAATGGTAAGAAAGAATAAATTCAAGAGTTCTTAACAGTTGGTGAAATAAAGATTTATTACATGGAACATCAAATTGAATTTTATTAGCAACTAATTTATGTGTTTATAACACGAAGCATAAACGCAACAACTTGTATAAAAGAACCTATGATGGTTTTTACTAAGTAAAAAGTATTAGCGTTTACTTGCTTTGGCCTTAACTTATTGTTGCACTCATGATTCTAGGTTCTCACAAAACACACCCACATAGCAAAACTTACAAACTAGAGAAAAAAAATAAGAAATTGTAATCTATGTTTTCATTTATATACGTTCAAGCAATACAAAATGGTATTCACTTGTAATAGCGCACATGACGTTTGGTTTATAGTTGGTCTAAAACTGCAAGTTGGCCACCAACTACCGTAAAAGTACGGCCCATACCATGTTCGACTGAGAGGTCAGGGGTTCGACCCCCAGCATGGGACTGGTGTCCGTAACAGGTAATTTACCGATGCATACGTCCTTTGTTGGGTAGGATAGCCTGTACCAAAAGGTACACGGGCATGAGATGGTCCCGCCAACTACCATTCAAAAATAAACTCTATTTATAGAATGAATAACTAGTTGTGTAATCTCGATGAGTAAGAACGAGTTGTTGAGTAATTAAATTCTCTCGGTTCATGAATAACCTTCATTGAGAAAATGGTAGTGCTTGAATCAGCGTTAAAAAGTCTAGCCATTTTTAAAACAAAATATAGAAAGAAAAAAATAAAAGACGAACAACATTCAGAGTTAAAAAGTAGCCAAAATTTAAAACTCGTTAATTAATCACTTCTCTTCAAGTCATCAATTATGGCATCTTTTAGTATTAGCTCAAAAGATATGCCAAATTTATAAAAAGTTGTGGTCAAGACTTCAGAAATTTTAGCTTAGTTGGTTTTGAATGAGAAGACTTTGCAAGAAACCTTCTAAAATCCATGGTTTTTCTAAAATCCTCATAAAAATTGCATTCTTAACTCGTGTGTGGTTGTATCAAATGGACCTACGGGATTAGGCAACCTTGAATATTCAAAGCCAGTAAGTATCTAAACATGATAATTGAAGTAGTGGTTGTTGATTGTCACAATCGTTGTTGTATTTGTGTAAGATCACATTAGAACGAAAATATGTATGACACTAGCTAGATGAAAATAAGATATACCGAAGTATATCTTCGTTATGGACTTTCAACTATGACTTAAATTTCTTCATTTCATTTTGTTGGTTGTTGGATGCTGAGTTAGATCGTACGTGTATATATTTGTTATGTTGCATTCTAATAATAAGATACATTTTTACATATATATACGGTCTATGGTCTCCACGAAAACATGTTTTATAGTACCAAATTAAAAGAAAGACCAAAACCTGTTTTAGAGTACCAAGCTAAAAAAAAGATCAAAACATGTTTTAGATTGCCAAATTTAAAGAATAAAGTTGAGAGTTTACATGAGTTTTCAAATGTTCCCAATACCGTGAGATTTTTCCATCCTCACAGCACAAGAAATCATTGAAAACATAAAACTATTCTCAACACATTTAACACACATACACTTATGTTATATTAGTAACCAACACCTTCTATATTCAACCTATATGGGATGTAAAATTGTTATTATAAAAGATTAGATAATATCTTTATTTAAAAAAAGGATTGTCTAATAAGTGCTTGCATCACTTAAGGTGCATTAATTCATATCGAACTTTTCTTTTAAAATGAAAAATGCATTTAATACTAATTAATTGATTTTATAATTTACCTTAATTAGTTCTAATTTTATAATTAATAAACATAAAGTTCCGTATTTAATCATATAAACTAGTGCCCTGGGGGCACTCGTTTGACAAACCCTTTAAAAAATGTAAGAAAGGCATAATTCAAGAGTTCTTAACAGTTTGTGAAAGAAGGATTTGTTACATGAACCTATGATGATTTTTACCAAGATAAAAGGATTAGCGTTTACTTATCTGAAATCGTTTATATAGAAATCTATATGTTGTTGTATAAGTTATGTGTTCAGCAATTTAGTACCATTTACCTTGAAACTCTATCTCACATAGACTAAAGACAGAAGTTTTTTGTTACATATATACCTTAAGAAAGTCTCATGGCACTCTTCGGTTGAAAAAATCTGAGAGTGTGTTGGAATTTTCGAAAACTCTTATGAACTCTTAATTTTTTCTCTTATTTTAGTACTCTAAAACATGTTTCGGTGGAGACCATATAGATTTCTTTATAAACATGGTACCATATTGTTTTTTTATTAGCTTTCGGTAACCATGTTTGAGATTGCTTAAATGGTTGGTTTACTTCACTTGCATTTGCTAAATTTCTGATATATAGGTGTTTAAAAGATGGTACTCATGATAGTAGGGAATTATTGTCTACATGCACAACAAATGAACGAAACGTCAATATAAACCATGCTTGAATCTTTGAAAACCAACCTACTTATTCAGTTTAAATGCGATTTGAGGAGCATTCCGTACTAGGGCCTGCTTCGTTACAAGAATGCCATCCTGAAATCGAGTTTTGTAGAATAAGTAAGACATTCTCAAGATGTACAAAATGGTCAAACGGGTAAAAGATGTGGAATATTTATTGTTATACAGTAACGTATATAGTTTTGGGAATGTATACTACCTGCCAGATCACATCTTCTACTTCAAACTATCACATTTCGGAGTTTTCGTCATCGCTCTCCAGATCACATCTTCTACTTCAAACTATCATTTCAATGGTTTAGATTATTCTCTTATTGTGTTCATGATGTATTTAGATAACTCATCACTAGCAAATGCAATATCAGGTGATTAAGTAATAATAAGTACCTAGGATTGATTGATATCATCCAACTTTTGAACTTATGGCTCAAAACATTTCAGCCAAATTTGTCTCTTAAGAGGTCGAGACTCGTGAATGCTTTGATATTCATATATAACGAGTAAGTGTTGTTGTTAGTTTTATTAGCGGACACTCTAGAAAAGTCAAAGATCATTTGAAGATACGGTGAGTAAAATACTTAAACTGAAGACGGAGTTTGAATCAGTGAGATCGACAAAGGAACACCGACCTGTATATCATTCTTTAGGACAAATAGTGGCTCACATCTGCATTATAATGTTAAAAAGTTTTCCCTTATTCTCAATTGCCTCCCTAGTTAATACTAAAGGGAGCCACACTCGATGACTTGAAGAAAACTATTTAATTAATTACTTCTCTTCAGGTCATCCAGTGTGGCTCCCTTTAGTATTAGCTCGAAAGATATGCCAAATTTATAGAAATTGTGGTCAAGACTCTTGAAATTTTTGGGCGATGTATAGCTCAGTTGGTTTCGAATGAGAAGACTTTGCAATAAGACTTCTAAAATACATGGCTTTACAAAAATCCTCATAATAATTGTATTCATTACTCATGCGTGGTTGTATCAAATGAACCTACCGGATTAGGATTCCTTGAATATTCAAATTTGATAAGTATCTAAACTTGATCATTTAAATAGTAATTGTTAGCTGTCACTATTATTGTTGTATTTCTGTAAGATGACATTAGAGCGAAAATATGTATCAGTGTATGGCACTAGCTAGAAGAAAATAAGATATACCGAAGGATATCTTTGTTATGAACTTTCAACTATGAAAAAAATTTGTTCATTTCATTATGTTGGTTGTTGATCCAAATTGGAAGAAAAAAGTTGAGAGTTAATATGAGTTTTTGATACCTTCTCCACCTGTTTGATTTTTTCAACCTAACATATGGTGAAGTAACCAAAGACATAATACTAGTCTCAACTCTCAATACATTTAACACACATACACTTATGGCATATAAGTAACCGATAACTTCTATCTTCAGCCAATGTGGGATAGAGTGTTAGGATGAAAGGTTAGAAAATATTTGCATTAAAAAATGGTAGGAAAGAGATCATTCAAAGAGTTCTTAACACTTGGTGAAAGAAAAATTTGTTACATGGAACATCAAATTGAAGTTTATTAGCAACTAACTTATCTGTTTATAACACAGAACATAAAGGCAACAACATGGAAAAAATAATCTATGATGATTTTTACCAAGCAAAAAGTATTAGCGACACTTGTTTAGGTTTGTTTGAAAACGTGTTCTGCCGAGTACATATCACTCGGCATTTTTTGAATGCCTAATGTCTAAATTGTGAATGTACATATATAGGTTTACATGTAAGTAGGCAACGTTGAGATTTTTCTTCGCCTCCTGTGAATATCATCGGTATTCCTTGGGATAATTGGTTTTAATAAACATAAAAAACTAAAACTGATTAATTGAGTTACTTGGTAAATATGTTAAGAGCAATTGAGTGGTCATACCCTATTTTACATCGAGATAAGTAATTTACTTCATTGATTTCATTATGTCCTCGATTGAATGTGTGTATGTTTGCATGTTTAACATGTCCAGCTAATTTACTTGTGTGTTTACTTAGATATATAAAACCTAGTTATTAATTATTGATTGGTTGGCTCTTATCTTAATTCTAATTGGCTTAGGAGTGCATTAGGCCATCGTTGTGTTTTTAATGCTTGAGTAATCTTTGTGAACCTTAGTTTATAGTTACTAGCGGAATTGTAGGCTAAACATCCAAAGATAACCTTAGTGTTAAGTTTATGAATCCTAGAGATTTCGTAGTCATTAACCTTAAGGTAGTCTCAAAGAGTTAGGGATAAAAGCACACCCTACGACCTTAGAAAACACAACGCGTTAAGAATAAGGACGTGACAATTCAACCACCAATAAAAGATAACTAGGGAGTAATAGTATCTAGGTAGACACATCTTTAATTATCATACGAGCACACTTCAAAAGACATAGACTACCCCTTAGTTTAGATAATTAGATAATTAGATATTAGAGTAATCGGTAGAAGTACCACCCCCAAATTCAAACCCCGGGATTTTACCTTTAGCTTTCTTAAAAATATAAAAAGATAAAAAATAATCTTCCTCAACCTCAACCTTAGCGTAGTAATTTCTCATTAGCATTCTTATTCCCATAGAGAACGATATCAATCCCCGAGGCTTACCCAATACTACACTACAACGATTAGGTTCACTGCCTATGGTGTTGAAAAACTTGCTCGATGAAAGGTAAGTTTCCTTTGACCCCGAACGCGCCTTGTACGCGCATCAGATAATGTAGAATTATATGTTGTTATTGCTCTAAAAATGAAAGATTGCAAATGTTTAAGTGTTGTTATAAGAACCTGTGATATTTTATAAGAAAAAAGGGTAAGCGTTTACTTATCATAATAGAAAGTGATCAACTTACGTTTGTTATATGTAATAATGTAACATACTTTGGTAAACTTTTAAGTAATTGTGTAAATCGAGCTCTAATCATTTTCATAGATGCTAAATAGAGAGTGACGTTTTCATTTATGGAAATTTTCTTTAACAGATATCTGTTTACATGAGTTTCATTGGCTATTTGAAACAACAATCCATATTCAGTATAACCATTTACATAGATTAATCTACATTCATATAAAACCATTTATGTGCACAGAAAGTGATCCTTTTCAATTTCAAAAATATTTAAAAAAAAAAAATAATAATTAAAAATTGTTTAAATCAGTTTATTTGTTATTTATAATGATGAGAACAAAATTGAGTAATATGATTGTTACTCACTCTTTCTCAGCTTTTTGTCATTCTTAACTTACTTCAAAAATATTTTTATTTCTTAAGCTATGCGAAACTAAACATAAAATGTTTTCCACCAAAACATGTTTTATAAGTAAAAAAAAGATAGTAGAAAAAAAAGTTTGAAATTCATACAAGTTTTCAGGCAAACATCTTTACAAATTTGTTGAACTTGTAAAGATTTCAAGTTGTGTACATGAGAACATTGTACTATTCCACCCACATATAACCTACATAGGCTAGTGCATATAAGTAATCAACAAGTACTTTCTTCAACCAGTGTGGGATAAAAGGTTAGAATAAGTCTCCATGTTATATAAAACTTTTTTATGTACATGGAAAGAAAGTGATATATATCATGCAAGAGTTATTAACAATTGGTGAAAGAACTAATTGTTACATGGAACTCCTAATTCAAGTTTAGAAGGAACTGTTTTTGTGTTTTTAAAATCAAAAGATTGCAAATGATTAACCATTGAGCTAAAACAACCTATGATGTTTTCTAAGAACAAGAGAGTTAGCTTTTACTTATCTGAAATCATTCGGGAAGAAATTTTATAAATCGCTGAAAAAATTTATGTTATTCAAGTAGAGATCGATATACACAACTAAATGAATTACGTATTAAGCTATTTAGGGAAAGTATTTCTATTTATGATACTTGTTTTGTTTTTTTTTTGGCCCTGGGTTTAAATCTCAAGTATGTTTAAAAGAGTACATATGTTAGTATATACTTGCAGATAATATATAAGAGATTTTTTCATAAAGAGTTGACTGAAAATTTTTCATAAGAAATTTTATAGGTCATGATGGCTAATGTATTTTTGCATTATGATACATGTTTAACAAACTCATTATCCCGATCACTAAATTTTTTTGAATCCTCAATGTGTATATTATGAATCTACATATTTCGGTTCGCAAGTTGCTAAACTAAGTTTTCGACTAACATGCTTATCAGATGGACACTTATTCGGCAGAACAATGAACATTATAAGTTGTTTGGGTAAAGGTTTTTTATTTATTTATTTATTTTTATGATACTTGTTTGGTTTGTTTTGGCCCTAAGTTAAAATCAGAAATATGCTAAAAATAGTATTTATGTTAACATCTGTTATTAAGCAGCTAGACAATCCTAAAATAGATTTTTTTCATAGGAGTTGACTGGAATTTTTTATAAGGATGTAACAAGAGTACAAGACATAAAAAATAATTGGGCTTGAATATAAAACATGCATTGTTGCAGCCCAGACTATTGGGGGCCTATGTCTAGTAGCCATCATCATCTTCTATTCTTCTTATAGTTTTGTCTAAATTTAAATTGCTTACCTACTTTAACATGTTAACTACTCTTCTTCAAGTTATCAAAGTGTAGTTCCCTGTAAGATTATCTCGAAAGATATACACAATCTGTTGAAAGTTGTGGTCCAAGACTTTTAATCGCGTAGTTCAGTTGGTTTCAAACGAGAAATAACTCATAAAATCCTTAGTCTTTTAGGAATTTACATACTAAATGTTATTTAAATTCGTCTATGGTTGTAGAAAATATTTAGAAACATAGAGCATCGTTTAGTATGGACCTATCTATACTACATTATAAAGTATTTGCGACTTCCTATTAAAGGAGGTCTTAAAATTTTAAGACAAAAAATATTACTATAAAAAGAAAATTAGAAAATTAATGTAAAATTTAAAAATTTAACTCTTATTTAAACCATATAGTAACTCACTCAAATAATGATATATTTTAATAGAATTGTTTATACACAAAAACTCACTAAACTTATAACCACCAATTTAATGCTAAAATTAAAAAATTAATAATGATAATTATTTACTAGCAGGGTACCCGCGCGTTGCGGCGGCGGGTACCCTGAAATAAAATTTTTCGTTGAATCATGTTTTTTATTTTATTATGTTCTTTTTGACAATAAATTTACGGATATCAAGAATTTTGTTTAGCCCGTGCCCGTTCGGGCTCGAGCCCGTTGGCCCATGCCCGTTTGGCCCGCGCCAGTTCGTGCTTAAGCCCGTTATGGTGGATTCTGGTGTTATGAGAAAAAGTGCTGATGTGGCACCATTTTTCCCCACGACACCAACGGGGAAAAACGGGCTTAAGCACGAACTGGCGCGGGCCAAACGGGCTCGGGCTAAACAAAATTCTTGATATCCGTAAATTTATTGTCAAAAAGAACATAACAAAATAAAAAAACATGATTCAACGAAAATTTTTATTTCAGGGTACCCGCCGCATTATTTTTCAACACTTGTAACAATATTTTAAACAAATATACTTAACACAGATTTTCTAATAATATTATAGAAAGTATAAAATGAGATGAGTAATATTTTTTTTTTCTTTTTCTATAAAGCAAATGACCTACAAAGTTAACCATCCTTTATCTTATACTATCATTCAAAAGTTCAATTTAATCACCTTGTGTATTAATATGGGTTGAGTTATTAATACCTCCCCCATTTGGTTATTAATACCCCCCCTCTTTTTATTTTTTTTTTTTATTTTTTTTTATTTTTTTTTTATTTTTATAATTTTGTTTATATCAAAAAGCTATAAACCTGAAAATGCGGAACTGTAAATATAAAGTTTAATAAGCCAAACGCTTAAAACTGTCAGAAATACGGAACAGAAACTGACAAAAAACTGTGTTGTACTGGAAAAAGCGGGGGGACAAAGGGGGACAAGGGTGGCAGGCTACGGGTAGCCCCCGTAGCAATAGAAGGACCCATTAATATTTCTAGGTTGTTGACTTCTTGCCATTTTTTTTCACCAATTTACGTAAAGTATTGAATGGATTGGCAATAAAGGCAATCTTTTGTGTCATTATTCGACCTTTTGTTACTTACAAAGTTGGTAATGGGTAGCCCAATTCACAACCCGAAATACATACAGATATTTATTTAACTTTACCTAATGTATCTCATAATCCTAATCACAAACATGTCGCCTCCCTCTTTCTTTTTCTCTCTGTCGGCAAGAAGAAGAAAAAAAATCCAAATCGTCCCTTAAAATCTTTTGTAATATTTGAACACCAACAAAACTAATCCTTTTGATCTAATCGAAGCTATAACGAACGCAACCCACTATGTTTCTTCTCTACTCGTCTCAATTAATCCACACAAATCAAAGCACATGAACATGAATGGACCTAATCACCTTTTAAATATCAAGAGACGTTGAAGTGTTGTTAAGGTTATTGGCTTCAAGATCTGAAATAAGGTCTCGGGTAGGTTTCTTTTGATTTCAAGTAGTGTAGTGGTTGTGTCGTTTGATGATTTTATCGTGTCTTGATTCAAGATCGATGATGGGTTTTGGTGTTTAAATCTTTTAAAGATTTATTACAAAAAATTGGAAACACAAACTTGAGATCTGCGTTATTTTTCTTTTTCTTGCTGAGTTCGTGAGATGGTGATTTCGATCTAGAAATAATAAGAAATACCAGTTATGATATGGTATTTCTTGCTGAGTTTTGTAATGCTCGATTTGATGTGGGTCGGGTTATGATATGATATACCAGTTATGGGATTTTGAAAGAATCTAAGTAACAAAACGTATGGGATTTCAAGAATCAATAAAGCTTCTGCCATGTTCATACAAATAATAAGAAATACCAGTTATGATATGGGATTTTGAAGTATATGTTTTATTAATTTGAATCTTTGAATATAGGTATTTCCTAGTGCATGAGCAGCAAAGAACTGAAAGAAAATGGTATCTTGGTCAAGAAGAATCTTTATACATGGTTTTTAGTTTTTATGTGAAGCAAATGTTGTACATCATGGTTAGAGACATGTACTTTTGTGTGAAGGGGTGTTTTAAGTTTTGTATTAATTGTAGTTTGATTTGTATTTGTATTTGTGCTTTAACTATTGTAACTAATGCTTTGTAACTTGTACATTTGCTTAAAATTCTATATTTGGAAATCTTAAAACATTTAATATGAGGGAAGTTCATCCCTCTATTATAAGATAGTTAGATACTATTAATAATTTAGACGTTCTACTTTTAAAAAATATATATTTGTTATAAAATATTTGGGACATGATAAATAAGGAAGATTTAAAATGAAAATAATTTGCTTGCAACAAAAATAGTCACTAATGTGTAAAATTAAACATGTTTTAGAGTAAAGAAACAAAAATAAAAATTGGACAAAAAGGCAAGAGTTAATATGAATTTTCTGCAAACTTACTAAGAAGTAAATTGGCCGAAAACATTATATTATTCTAGACACATGTAACTCACTTAAACTACATTATATTAGTAGCAAAAAATTTGTTTCTTCAACCAATGTGGGATACATTGTTACAATAGAAGAGATAAGGCAAGAGTTACTAAACATGTGAGTATAGTACATAAAGACAATGTGTGAGATCCAAAAAATGGACAATGACCTCTCTCGTTTACTCTTATTTATTTATTTATTTATTTATTTATTTATTTATTCTACCTTCTAACTACATGTTCATAGGACATATAGTTGAACGACAATCATAATATCATCAAACGACCAAGTTTTCTCTTTTCCATAATTTAAGTCCATTCATGACCTCATTTTCTACTCATTATGTGTTAGAAGTTAGAACGATCGTGTTTAATAAAAACTATGTTTATTTTCATTTAATAATAGACTAACGAAGTAATTAGTACTAGAGACATATTTTTTTTTATCCAAATGCGTTAGGAGAATTATTTACTTTTACAAAATTTAACACTAGGAAACAGAACTCGATGAAAGTCCCATGATTCTGGACCCTGCACCACTGCATGAAAATACATATGGCGCTAGATGAAAATAAGATGTTCCAAAAGATATCCTCGTTATGAATTTTCAACTGTGATTAAAATGTGTTAACAAGTTCATAGTTGGCTTTGATATGTGTATGAATTACTTAATGAGACATGCATAGGTTGTTGATTGTTAGATCGTATATCTATATATTTTGCACTTCATTTTCATTTTCCTTTTTCATTTTTATAAAAACATAGACCATAAAACTATAGCGCTTGAACCATGCACACCATTGCAAAATCACGTAGAGTATATCTCAATATTAGATCTTCCACGCTCTCTTCATTCGCATGATACAAGGGTCATTCTTGAAACGGATTGAAGCTAGCTTGAAACGAACTGCATCAGCTATCCGGTCTCGAACTTCTTCAACATGTCTCATACCTTTACCATATAACCGATTATTCCTTTCTTGCCATATAAAGTACACGGACGCGGCAATCGTTAATCGAACAACTACACTCATGACACTTCTGGACTTCGATATTGGTAGGAACCAAGCTAGAATATCCTCCCATACAATTGCGATGCTAGGAAGATTAGCCACACGAATCATAGCCAGCTACACGTGAGAGTCTTGTTGTAACTTGCACAACGGACATCGAAGAAGGTTTAAGTCGACGTCGTCGCTGACATCCCATTGCTTCAATCAATCTTGTGTCTTCAACCTCCTATCCATCACATGCCATAAGAAGAAAGCATGGCGAGGAGTGCATGGAGACGACAACACTAAGTTGTAGTACCAACTCACTTCTCCACGTCTAGCACGTAAAGTGTCCCACACTTCCCTAACCGAGAACTTAACATCAACGCCAAAAGAATTTCTCCACACCAGGATGTCTTCACGATCATGCATAAGATTTGGGTTACCAATCACATTTATAAAAGGGTATGTATGGTTCCAAAACATGGGCCAAGACCATGTATTATAATTTAGGGCAAATGATAAAAAATTGTGTTATACTTGACACCATTTGCTTTTGTGGGTAGCGAACAAAAAATTTTGCTTTTGTGGGTACTATACTTTCAAATTCATCCTCTTTAGGGTATCTTGCGAAATTTTTGGACATTTTTGCCCATCTTAGCTAATAGAATTTTTTTTTCCTGAAGGGCAAAAATGTCACATAATTTAAAACAACAAGAGCAAATGGTGGCAAGTATGATACTTTTTCTTATCATTTGCTCTATAATTTAAAACAACATCAGCCACCACTACAAGAAATAATGCATTTGCTGACAGACAAAAAGTGTCAGGAAAAGTGTAAAAAAGTGTCAGGAAAGATAAATTAGCTTCTCCTTCACATATAATAAGTGTCAGCAAAAGTTCCGACGGTAAAGGTCTATGGTGACACACCTATGCTGACACATAATGTGTCTATACATGTTTAGATCTTTGTCTACACCAAGTTTGTGTCAGTAATGCACAATCATACTTTTGCAAACACAAATCCGAACTTCCAGAACCTGAACTTCCCGAACCCGAACTTCCAGAACCCGACTTCCATACAGAACTTCCAAATCAGAATTACTTTCATGTACAGAAATCATACAGAAACATCATATATAGAAATCATGGAAATCATACAGAAACATCATATAACCTAAAGGGCATGTTTTGTATATAACGTAAATGGCATATCTCAGAGGTCTAGTCATACAGAAACATCATACAGAAATCATTTGCTCCCTGTGGCGTGAGGCTCATCCGACTTTGAGCGATTTCTTTTCTTATTCTCTGCTTCCACCTTCCACCTGTAAATTAAGCAAAGGTAACACTTATCCACTTGTGAAGTTCGAAAATTATTCAAATAAAACTCAGATTTTAGAAATAAGCAATCATGATGTTCATGAACCTGTTTTTTTCAGTGAACCAACTAGCAACTAGTGTCCTGAATTGACCTATATCCACTTTATCGTCAGTAATGCCACGATTTCATCCACTGTCAAACTTGAATTGTATGAACTTTTCTTAAGTACATGCTTCCATGTTTTCCAATTACTTGATATGTCTGATGAATTTTTTCAACCACACAAATGTCAGAAATTTGATGCTGTCAGAAATTTCAACACTTACTTGATCTTATAATTTCAACACTTACACGAATGGCAGAAATTTGCTTCTGTGTATTTATTGGACTCTCCAACCACACAAGCTTCGTTTTATAACCAATAGCAGATGCACCGCATCTAGGTTGGTTGTATCCACTCGCCTTGAAATTAAAACAGAACATTTTAAAAATGTGCCTAAATGACATATATGTTACACAAAGACGCAAAAGTTAAAAGTTTAGTACTAACTTAACCCTGACTCCTCTCTCTGAAATGACTTGTGACAGTAATCTATCCGAACCACCATATATGTCTTCTCTAGCAACAATTTCTTCACCTACAAAGTATCGCACTTTAGATCAACCTATATACATGTATGTGTCAAAAGAAGTCTGAAATTTAGTTTCTTTTTACAAGGTTTAACAAGATGAGTGGCAGCAGATAAGGCAGCCATTCCACTGGTAAAGCATAACGCTCGATCTGCTTTATCAAGCTTTGCCATGAGACTGACCACATGCAAATGAGAATATTAATCTATAAAAAGCTGCAATAACAAAGTTTAATAAACGGAAATTTCATTATGATCACCTCATAAGTAATACCTTTCAAGCACATCACTTGTAGGATTCCCACCCCTAGTGTAATCGTAAGGGCCATATGGAGTCGCTGATGGCTGAAAAAGTACAAAGACAAAAACAGTTTAGATATAATCCTATAAAGACTGCTAAATAAATTGTACGTTGTTAATTGAAATAAGAGTTTTTTTAAAGGCCAACAAGAAATGGTGTAAGAAACACTCATTTGAGCTGTAACCTGCTTGTATGTAGCTGTTTGGTATAGAGGTGTACTAGCTGCATCGTAAGGATCAAACTTGTTTGCAAAATTCATCAGTATAGTTGACACACTGGGCTCCTAAAAGTTCACTGTCACATGGTCTTCATAAACCTGAGAAAAACTGATTTAGCTGTAATGATGGAGCGGAAAAACTTGATTTGATGAACCTTAACTGATTTAACAGGAAAACCAAATAAAAAAGTCAAAACTAACTGTAACCAAAACCGAAAAAACTTAATAAAACAGAACCTCAATTGACTTCTTTTTATATGATACAACTTCAGGTTTGGTACTTTGAATAGGCCCTCACTAGATTCAGTCAACTAGAACTAATAAATAAAGATGATAAAACAAAGGGTTATGAAGTTAAAAGTTATAACAAGAGGAGATCAATAAGCAAGCAAGCAATCTTGGTCACTTTCTAAAAAATGTAAGAAGAGACATGTGCAACTAAAAGGGCGGATGGACATTTATAAAGTTGGCTAAAGTACCGTAAGAAAATTATAGGCTCACAAGAGAAGCAAGTTCACCAAAACATTATAGGCATATCACGTGTATCCTTATAACTATTGAAACGCGCTGGTGTGTAAACAGAGCATGATATGCAGTTGATGATACAGATCAAACTAAAAACGCTATTTTGTAGACTTTACAGAGCATGTTCCTGTATTGTTTTTAACTTAAAACTATTAAAACACACTAATGCGTAAACAAAGCATAACAAATTCCGTTTTGTCCCACTTTTAATCAACCCATCATTTCGAAAATACCTTGTTGAGAAGGTTGTCCAACAATTTCATAATGGCTCCGTTGAGAAGAAGTATCAGCCGCTTGAGTTGTAGATGGTTGTAGATACTGCATCTTGTTCCACTTCCTTTGAAGAAGATATGAGTATCCTTTTCATTCTGTGCAGATTAGTGAAGAAAACATAAAACTGTTAGCAATCTTGATCGATATTACTTACCACATTAGATCCACTGAAGCTCTATTATATAAACGTAAAAGTGATAGCAATGGATATTGAAAGTTCCAGTAATAAACATAAAGTTGTTAGCAAAAACAATATCTATAAGTGCATGCCACAAACACCTATATACTAAAATATATGTAAGAAAGAAATGCTACCCTGCTTACTTTGTGAATAAGTGGTTAACTTGTAACTTATCAGCTACTCAAAAGTAACACACACATAACATACTCATCAATTCAAGAAGAGATAATACCTGACGGATTTGGCTAGATTGAGCATAGCAAGTCCTCTTCACCTGGTTGGCACGCTTCTTTGTGAATCCAACGCAGAACATTCTCAACGTGTAGTTGTCAGTTGTCTTAACATCGAGGTGTGCCTCAATCAAAGATTGCCACTTCTTTGTGAATCCAACGCAGAACATTCTCAACGCAGAACATTCAATGCGGTTTGTCCCAAAACAAATACAAATAAACAAAGATTCTGGTCGTATCCAAAAGTTAGTTAACATCACTTAAATTTAGTTGTTTAAATCATAAGCTAGCATAAATGTGGGAACAAAACTTATTTTCTACGCAGGAGGGGGATTGAACTCTATCTGACTCACATCAACACAAATATAGAATGTCAAAATAAACATTAAGGCAGTTAATAGATGCACGCAGGTCCGGTCCCAAGCCTTTTGTTGCCCTGGGTGAGGTGATAGCTAAATGCCCCTAATAAACAATTTTTAAAAGGTTTAGTTACAAACAAAAGCAGCATATTAGCGTCTAAAATCAATGAATTAACTAGTCAACAGGTAAAGTCGGGTTAGAGAGCTAGGAGTAGTGGTGCCTTATAATTCTTATGAGGCACGCCACCTGCACATATACCTTATAACATTACAATAACATAAACACCTTCCTAGTAAAATTCCTATAACACACCATCAATATTACACCAATCACTCAAAATAAAAAAAAAAAATAAATAAATAAAAAATAAAAAAAGCCGGATAACGCACGTGATAAGTACGCCTATGTGCCCTATAACATGGCTATGGCATTGTGCTCTCTTATAAGTAAACAAATATTAACTACAATTTTTCTATGAACACCTTTTGTTTAACATCATGACTTTAACTATAGCATTGGTTCCAACAAAAAAATAGAATGGTTGGATCCGACATTACAAGATAATAGCATTGGTTCCAACAAAAAAATGAAAAGCCATTAAACATTTGGGTGAGAATTGAAAATTATACAAATGCATCATCTTTTTCACGTGCTCCTTTGCGGCTCCTCTGTTTTTATTTTCTTTCTTTCTAATCTCCTGAAGTTAGATTGCCTCACTTTTATTATGTTAAAATCAAGTAATAAAGTTTTAAAGTACATTCACATCAACATTTACGTTAAAAACATGAAGTAAATCTGCCTTCTGCTCAAATTTGGCCATGCACAAAACCAATATTTTGATGCCCCATGTTTGTATGATGCCCTGGGCCGTTGCCCGGCCAGCCCATAGCCATGGCCGGCCCTCGATGCACGTGTAAAAATGTTAATTAAAAAGAGCTTGAAATCGACAAACCAAAGAAAAAAAATGGGGTTATCTCAGGTTCCAAACTGATTATTCGAGAAAATACATGTAATTTTAGTCATTAAACTTGGTAACAGTATTCATTTCGGATTTGGATGTCATAAAATAACAATTTTTCACAAAAAAAACTCACGCAAAAGTCTAATGACTTGTGTAGTAAAATGAAATCATTCAATAACAAATACAAAACAATGAAACTATGAATTATCAGCATAAAAAGAAGCTCACCATGGTACCCTGAGTCCGAGAAACAAGGGTCTTGCCAACATTTCTGGTGGTCAACAATGATGGGGATTTGATGTCATACCAGGCCTTCTCGGTGAAGGGATAGGTTCAGTTGAGTTAGGCAATTCATCAAACACCTTACATGCATCAGATTCATCTATCAATTATAACTAATTTGAGTTAGGCATATCATCAAACACCTTATATGTAACCAATAACACAACAATTTTAGACTTCAGATTCAACGAATCACAACTAAATACATAATAACTAAATTTAACTAAATATCAATTCAAATTCACAAATTAAACACCACAATTTCTATGAATTTAACTAACAACGAATACCTGAGTTAGCGGTTTGTTAATCAGGTGAGCGTTTGGTAAATGATGAGGAGGTAAATGATTTTGTGAGTTTAAACGTTTCGCGTGTCTTTTGGGGGTGTGAGATTTTCAGTAAAATGGTTTTAGTTAAATGATTTGTATGAGAGATATCAGGTAAATGATATGTATTTTGTGTTATGTTTGGATTTTTATAAAATATATTTTTAAATTATGATAAAAGGTAAATTAGAGTTAAATGATGTATAATTACTATTACTATATATACTAAAAGGCGGGGAGGGTTACTGTAGCACAGCAAGCATTAAATGCAAAGTTTCACAACTTGGCAAAAACAGTCCCTGAGGTTTAAGTGTCGTTGCAAAATAAGTCCTGTAGCATTAATTGCTATCTATAGCAATTTGGCAAAAATAGTCCTTAAGGTTTAAGTGACGTCGCAAAGTAAGTCCTGTAAAGTTTCACAACTTGGCAAAAACAGTTCTTGAGGTTTAAGTGTCGTTGCAAAGTAAGTCCTGTAGCATTAATTGCTATCTATAGCAATTTGACAAAAATAGTCCCTAAGGTTTAAGTGACGTTGCAAAGTAAGTCCTGTTGAATTAATTGCTATCTATAGCAACTTGGCAAAATTAGTCCCTAAGGTTTAAGTGTCGTTACAAAGTAAGTCCTTTGAAGCCAATCCCGCTGCATCGCGCGGGTTTCCACACTCGTTATTTTCTAATGGTCGTTATTTGTTAAAGATAAGATGAATATTTTGGATGAATCTTCTCTCATAGTATATCTTTAATCATAGTGTTACGTTATTTACTTATGCCATATTACTTTTGTGAGAGGTTGACGACAGTAAGCTATAAAAACGCAGAATATGTATGATATTTTATAGTGAAAATTCTTTTATAATGATTTGGTTTTATGCTTTTATTTATGAGAAAATTACTAAAAGAGGCAAAAAATTCAACGTTGGTCAATTTTTTAAACACTTTTAGTATCCTTTTCTCATTTTGGCCATGCTCAACTGATCAACTGCTCGAGTCCACCCCTTTTGTGACATGTGTCAATTGCAAGTACAAAAGTTAAATACATTATTTTAATATTATATCATCAAATTACCAAAACACCCTTATGCTTTATTAATTATATTTTTTAATATACTTGTACTATATGCTTTATCTTCTTGTATTTTATGCTTATTTACTTGTACCCCTACCATCACCCACTTCTTTCACCACTACCACCTACTTCACCAGTCCATCACCACCACCACCACCACCGCTCAACTGCTCGACCACCACTGCTTGACTACTCAACTGATCAACAACTATTGCTCAACTGCTCAACCACCACTTCTCAACTGTTCAACCACGACCACTCAACTCCTTATAAATATTGAATGTGTCAAATATAATAAAGAAAAGTAAATATTGGTTCAAAAATAATATATTTTTGACAAAAAAACGCTCCATTCAACATCATATCTCCTTCCGATCTCCATGTCCATTTACACCATTCTGACTTTTCAGCTTGATTTCTATGAGTCACCTCTTTGGCTGCACCATGCTCGGCTTTGTATCGGTTCCCTTGGCTTATGATGGTTGCACCCATTGCACCACCAATCGAATGGCTTTTCCACATTGTGTAGTCGTTGTTGACCACGTGAACAAATCCCAATCTCACTGCTGGTAATCGTTGTGTAAGTCCTTTTCCAAAGTGGTTGTATGCGAGTGTCACTCTCATATTTTCATCTGGTGTAGCATCGCTTCCACCAACTAACAAAGCCTGCAAAAATATTGAACGTTTTTAGAAACTAAATCAGGTTCTTGCAGAGCTGACTGACTAATATAGTTCTCGACTCTCATTTTTTAAAGTTTCGGTAGTGTAAAAGAAGGTGTTTGGGTCCGCTTATTTTGAAGCATATTAACAGTTTTGAGGTTCAGTCTATAGGAAATGTTTGTAGACCTTATCATGTCTGACGAAGTGATTATTAGAGATGGTGATGTCAGTGGAACGAGCGACAATATCAATAAGACCATCATATGATCTAGCAAAGGAGCAATGGTCGATCCATACATCAGTAGTTCCAAATATGCAAATAGCATCTCCGTCGCTATCTCATCTGATTCCAACATGATCCGCTTTTGATCTAATCATATGAGAAGATCTAGAAATGAAAGAGGTGGTGGTCGAAAGTAGTAAAGGCCAGCAGTGGTTTCGCCGGAAGTGTTGGTGGCTGCAGATCATTATGTGTGTTTTTGTGTTTAAGTAAAACGATTTTGTTTTTATAGAAACAAAATTGACCAAATCCTTTAAAGTTAAGAAGTGTTGGAGGCTGCAAAAGTGAGGGAGAAAGTGTGTGGATAAGGTATGTGTGGTAGTGGTGAAAGAGGTGGGTGGTGGTAGGGGTACAAGTAAATAAGCATAAAATACAAGAAGATAAAGCATAGGGTACAAATATATTAAAAAAATATAATTAATAAAGCATAAGGGTGTTTTGGTAATTTGATGAAAAAATATTAAAATAATGTGAGTCGAGCAGTTGAGCATGGCCAAAATGAGAAAAAAAAATGCTAAAAGTGTCTAAAAAATGGATCAACCTTGAATTTTTTGGCCTCTTTTGATAATTTTCTCTTTATTTATCTTATAATTACAAAATCTCTAGATAGCATATGATTTCATGCTATAAATCTTAACTCTAATAATTACACGATATATGACCTTATAGAAGGACGACATCCAACTCATATACGAGAGGCACATCTGTAGTACAAGACCAACGTGTTTTTTTTTTGAATGGCGGATATATTGAAAAACTAGAAAGAAGCTAGAAAAAGATTACAAAAACTTTAAAAGCCAAGAGTTCCAATAGCTAACAGACCAACGACTCTTGAAACTTGGCATCTTGCCAAAACTAGTAAGAAACAATAATGATAAAAAAGAAAAAGAAAAATTGATTTGATTTTTAGCTTAAAAGTAGTTTATATATTTAAGCTACAATAATCTCTAAAAGCACCGCTCACATTGTTGCTATAGCATCACGTTATAGTTGGCACGTCAGCTTTTCATCTTATAACCCAAATCTAATAACTTAACATAAAGCAAGCTGACTCATCACTCCTAATTATAGGTTCACTTGGGCATACTCTTTTTTTTCTTAAAAAAGTAAAATAATACAACACATTAAAATAAAAACCTTACATAAATTAAATAAAACAAAACACTAAATTTACACCAAGTTATATACATTTTAAGACTAATAATATAACAAGTTGAAATCAAGAACTAACAATGTAAAACTACTTAGGACTACCTATGCAAAAAAACAAAAAATCAATTACCAATACATTCCAAATACATTATCACTTTACTAAAAATACCCAAAATTTTCTCTTTCCCCAAAATGTCCAATGTGGTGCGCATGTAGTGTTTTTTGGTGCACAAGAAGTGATATTTGGGCACCAAACTATAAATGCATCTGAACTTTGACTTTCTCACCCCAACCAAAGTGATTTGTGGTGCGCAAGGAATGATTTTTAGGCACCAAAAACTGGGTGACATATTTTTATTGGTGAATAAATTAATTCCGGTGCTTTGAAGATTACTTTTTATCAAAAATTATGGTGCGCAAGAAATGGGTTTTGGGCATCAAAGTATAGGTGACACATTTTCATTGGTCAATAAATTAATTCCGGTGCTTTAAAATGAAGATTCATCTTTATTAAATATTTTGGTGCGCAAGGATTAGGTTTTGGGCACCAAAGTGTAGGTGGCACATTTTCATTGGTCAATAAATTAATTCCGATGTTGTAAAATGAAGATTCTGTCTTTATTAAATGTTTTGGTGCGCAAGAAATGGTGCGTGGGCACCAGAAATGGCCAAAAATGCTTATACGGCGAGAATACATCTTTTTATGAATATACCCTAATAAATACGACCATTTATCGAAATCACACAAAAACAAATTATCAGAGACTAGTTTTAAACTATAGACAAAACATACATTCATATTTTTTTTTAAGTGTAGTAAAACTAGTGCCGAGCATCGGGTTAAAAACCGATTTTGAGAAAAACATGAACTGAGAATCGAACCAAAATAAACCGGGTCAAACCAAAATCGAACCCGAACCGAACTGGTTCGGTTTAGATGGTTTAGGTATATTTTTTTTGTTTTCGCCCGAACCGAGCCAAACCTGATTCAAAAACAATAAATATGTTAAGCAGAAAACCAAACCAAGTAGCGTTGGTTTGGTTTTTCGGTTCGATTCGGTTTTCAGACGGTTTTACTCACCACTAAGTAAAACGGTACATTTGCTCACACTTACAAAAAAGTGTAGGTAAAACAATACATTTTCTCACACTTACTAAAAAATGTAGGTACAAACTTAGACTTTTGCTCTCTCTTTTATATAAGTGTAAGTAAAAAAATACTTTTACTCACACTTCTTATAAAGAGTAGGTAAAATTATAGTTTTGCCCACACCTTTTAAAAAGTGTGAGTAAAACACTAGACTTTTACTCATACAGTAAAAATTTATATCTCCTCACACTTTTTATAATATGTAAGCAAAAATTACACATTTGCTTACACTTGTCAAAACGTGTAGATAAAACTTAAACTATGCTCACATTTTTTTTTAAAGTGTAAGGATACGTGGACTTTTGCTTACACTTTTTACATGTGTCATCAAAAAAAGTGTCACTAAAAGACCTTTTTCTTGTAGTGCACCTTACTTTTGATAGTATAACAAGCTCTAGTAATTATTCTAGCAGATAAATGACCCATTAGAGGGCATTGATTCACCCATTGATCGAACCAGACAAATGCTTTCTTTCGATTCCCAAGTTGATACCATAAATGGGTTCTAACTATGTTGCGTATTTGTAAGATCTTCCTCCATCCCCAACTTATATTCCCACATATAATTCATTTTTACAATTGTATTATTAGCTTATTTACTCCTAGAATATGTTTTCCTCTCTACCAATATGAGATTATAGGTTAAAATAGTTTCCACCAAAACCTCTTTTATGGTAAATATATATATATATATATATATATATATATATATATATATATATGGAATATATTAGCTACAATTTTGGCTACAATTTTAAGCTAAAAAATGTGGGTCCCTGATTTTTTTCTGTGGGTCCTTGATTCATTGTATGTTTATTTATTGTGAAGAGTTGTAGCTAATTGGCTACAAAAATTGTAGCCAAGATATCCCCATATATATATGGGAATATATTAGCTACAATTAATTGTAGCTAATTGGCTACAATTTTGCACTAATAATGTGGGTCCCTGATTATTTTTGTGGGTCCTGATTCTTTTATTGTGGGTCCCTGAATCAATGCTAGTGTATTTTTATTAAAGAATTGTAGCCAATTGGCTACAAAAATTGTAGCCAAACTATCCCCTATATATATACATATATATATATATATATATTGTTAAGAATTCATGAGTTTTGAGATACTAACGTCCATCAAGTTTCCTTTTTAGCTTGATAAACTAAAAACATCATGTTATTCTAAACACATAAGATTTGCATACTTTTTGGTATATTAGTCGCAAACAATTTTTTTCTTCAACCTATATGGGATAAAAATTAAAGAATAAAATGTTAGAATAGGGATCCATAAACAAAAAATGGTAAATTAAACTCAATAAGATAATGCAAAAAAGATGTGTTACTTGAAACCAAAAATGGTATGGAAAGGGTGTTGGAAGAAGGTCCATGGTTGATACGATTGGTGCCTATCTTTTTGAATATTTGGGCTCCGAACACTAAACTTACAAAAGATGATATTACTTTAGCTCCTGTTTGGGTCAAACTCCATAACATTCCGGTTGTTGCGTATTCTAAGGTTGGTCTTAGTTTCATCACAACGCAAATTGGCCATCCTATCATGCTTGATTCATACACGAGCACGATGTGCCTTAAGTGTTGAATTTATAAAATATATAACATACAATAAACAAGTAAACATCAAGAGTACACAGCGGAAGACTTAAGATCATAACAAATAAATTAATTAACTGAAAGTATGCGTAACGTACCTCTTGCGAATGTCAAATCCCTCGAGCAAAGCAAAACAACCCTCGAGCAAAGCAAAACAAAGAAGTACTTATTGGTGTAAGAATAATGTCTTACAACCACGTTCTTGTACACACGAATTAACCAAACGAATCAAGCGATTGCTAGATCTAACACAAGTCCTCGTTTAAGCAAAACGAAACCAAACTCCCTTACAAGTGGGGTGCTCGGCCGATTATAGGACAAGAGAGAGGAGAGGAGAGATCTAGGGTTAATTCAATGCACAAGTGTATGAAACCCTAGAACCTACCCCTCCTTATATACTAGTAGGTAAACTTAGGGAACAAGTTAGGGGATTAGGCTTTGTAAAGCCCTATGGCCGGCCATGATGGAAAGCCCAAAGCCAAACCCATAACTTTTCAAGTTTTCCATTTCTAGTCCTTCTCTTTTCCATTTAACGGTCGTTAGTCATTTTTCCGTTAAATACTTAACGATCGTTAACCGGACTTAATGTGTAATAATTAATCGTAAACATAAACATTAATTATTAACTTTATTTCTCATTCGCTAATGTGTGCAATCCCGTGGTCACGAGTTCGAATCCGGACATTCACATGTTTGTAAATATATACATTTCCAACAGCTCCCACTTGGATATGTTTACAAAACGTGAAATGACATTGGTTAGCGTCTAGCAACACGCCAATGCCCCCGGTACAACTCGTGTATGGTTTTCTGGAGAAAAACCAAGTTTGATGATTCATCATCATATTCATCCTTTGTTTCTAATACCATGTTAATAAGAATATGGATCTCACTCATTTCTTAATTAACTATTCTGTTTCTCGCTTTATGTGATTGATTAAGATTACCAATTCTTCTGAACATATTTCAGAAGACCTTGGGCATGGCCATGCAAACATCTTAACAACCCTACGAGGGCCCAGTAGTATTATACTTCAAAATAAATTTGAAGGAAACAAATCCCATTTTGACTACAAGCAGGATTCATAAATTTCGCAACACTTCTGAAAACAACCCTTATAACTACCAATTACGTGTAGCGTTAGATTGCTTCACAAAAATGCACTACATCCATGACATATCTCTTGTATCTCAAGTCAGAGGATAAATATCCATGATATACTTAATGACAAAGATCCATAAAGTATTATCATGCGGGTGGGATAAGTCCTATATTCAATTCATTGAATATCATCTGAAATTAGTCATGCTGCGCATCAATATACTTTCAAGTATATTCTAACTAATACTCAGATTTGTCTTAATTCAATATCATTCCCATGTTATTGATTGACAATGGACTATTTAGAACAACTTAAGTTATTCAAGGATTTAAACATGCAAATATAGGACAACATCATAATAAATGAATAATAAACATAACAAAAATACTTTATTTCATTTCAATAATAATGTTTACAATATCCTTTTATCTAAAATACTTAGTCACAGATGGGCATGAAACTACTAGCTAAACGAAGTCCAAACTTATCAGACAAATGATTAAGTTTTTCACCAGGTAAGGCCTTCGTTAACGGATCTGCTAGGTTATCATCTGTGTGAACTTTGAGTAACTCAATTTCACCTATCTCGACTTGCTCTCGAACATAGTGATATTGTCTAGGATAGTGTCTGGTGCCCTTCATAACTCCAGGTTCATGGGCAAAAGTAATTGCAGCTGAATTGTCACAATATACTTTAATAGGATGTTCAATCGATGGCATAACACCAAGCCCCGAAACAAACTTCCTTATCCAAACAGCTTCCATGGCAGCCTCAGACGCCGCTATGTACTCACTTTCTGTAGCAGACATTGCAAGTGTTGTCTGTTTCTTACTCTTCCAATCCACAGCACCTCCATTGATGACAAAAATGTAACCCGTTTGAGACTTCGTATCATCTTTGTCACACTTCCAGGATGCATCGCAGTAACCTGTTACAGACAGTTCTGCTTCTGGATTTCCTCCATACACTATGAACATATCTCGTGTAGCCCTAAGATACTTGAGAATATGCTTAACAGCAGTCCAGTGAATTTCACCCGGATTCTGTTGATACCGACTGGTCAGGTTTTGAGCAAACGCCACATCAGGCCTTGTGCATCGTACCGCGTACATGATAGATCCTACAGCCGAAGCATAAGGAACTTTCTTCATACGCGCCACCTCTGCAGGTGTTGAAGCACAGCCTTGGATGCTCAAACCATGATTTACTTGCATTGGCAAAAATCCCTTCTTGGAATTTTGCATATTGAATCTCTTCAATATTTTGTCAATGTAAGCACTTTGGCTTAAACCAATTAGCCGCCTTGATCTATCCCAGTAGATCTTGATTCCAAGGATGTATGCTGCTTCCCCTAAGTCCTTCATCGAAAAACATTTACCAAGATAGGCTTTCACCTCATTTAGACTTGGTATATGATTTCCTATGATTAATATGTCATCGACATACAGAACAAGGAAAGTAACATGACTCCCACTAGCTTTGTGATATACACATGGCTCATCAAGATTCTGAGTAAATCCAAAACCTTTGATTTCTCCATCGAATCTTTTATTCCATTGCCTTGATGCTTGCTTCAGTCCATAAATGGACCTCTTAAGCTTGCATATACGGTTAGGAAATAATGGATTCACAAACCCTTCCGGCTGAGCCATATAGATGTCTTCATCTAGACGACCATTTTGAAAAGCGGTTTTGACATCCATTTGCCAAATCTCATAGTCATAGTGTGCAGCTATAGCTATGAGAATCCTAATAGCTCTTATGTCCGCTACAAGAGAGAATGTCTCCTCGTAATCAATGCCATAGGTTTGAGTAAAACCTTTAGCCACCAGACGAGCCTTGTAGGTGTGTACATTGCCATCCATGTCAGTTTTCTTCTTGAAGATCCACTTACTTCCAACGATTTTCGCATTGGGAGGAAGGTCAACTTCAATCCAAACATCATTATCTTTCATGGATTGCATTTCCCCATTCATAGCAATCTGCCATTTATCCTTTTCAGGATCAGCCATGGCAGCCTTATAGTTGGCGGGTTCATTAAGATCCCCAACCATATTTTCCTCCACCTCTACGTTAAGACATAGACGGTCAGGTGCACGTATAGTCCTTTCAGACCTACGAATGGGAACAACTTCAGGAGGAGCGCCTAAGCTTTCAGGCTCTTCTTGAAGTTGGCTAGTATTTTCAGAAGGTGTTGTATCTTCTTGATCATATTCCAGATCATATACTCTCCCACTGAGTTCTTGAGATATGAGATTCCTTTCAAGGAAATCTCCATACCTAGCCACAAAGACTTTATTCTCAGCTGGGTAGTAAAAGTAGTAACCCATAGTTTCCTTAGGGTATCCTACAAAGATACACTTAACAGATCCGGCTTGGAGCTTATCAGGTGTGTCACGTTTAACAAACGCTTCACATCCCCAGACCTTTAAGTAAGAAAAGTTGGGAGCTTTTTCAGTCCATATTTCATATGGAGTTTTAACAACCTTCTTTGTTGGAACCATATTCAAAATGCGAATAGCAGTTTCAAGGGCATAATCCCAAAAAGTAAAAGGTAGAGTCGTAAGTTCAAACATTGATCGTACCATGTCAAGTAAGGTACGATTTCTCCTTTCAGATACACCATTTGGTTGTGGAGTATAAGGAGATGTGAGCTGCTGGATAATTCCACACTCAGCTAAGTAATCTTTGAACTCTTGACTTACATACTCACCACCTCTATCGGATCGAAGAGCTTTAATCTTCTTACCGAGTTGTAATTCTACTTCACTTTTGAAAACCTTAAATGTTTCAAAGACTTCATGTTTATGTTTAAGTAAATAAACATAACCATAACGACTGAAATCATCCGTAAAGGTTAGAAGTAGACAGACACCACGTTTTGACACATGTCTAAGTGGACCACACACATCAGTGTGTATTAATCCAAGTAGATCAGAAGCCCTTTCCACTTGTGGTGAAAAAGGTTTCCTTGTCATCTTCCCAGCAATGCAAGATTCGCATTTGTCAAATGATTCATCATTGACCGTTTGTAAAAGCCCATCGTGTTGCAGCTTTTCCATGCGTTTCTTGCCAATATGGGCAAGGCGACAATGCCAAAGATAAGAAGAATCACAGTTCAACTTTCTCTTCTTATTGCTAATGCTATACAACGAATTATTTCCATTGGATATACAACCATCCATATCAATTTCAAACACACCAAGCATAGGAATTGCATTAAAGTAAAAAACATTATTTAAAGAAACTGAAATTCCATAACTGGTAAAAGTGTGCACAAAACCAATATCTTTTAACAAAGAAACTGAAATAACACCCCTAACAATGGAGGGTGCATAAGGACAATTATTTAGTTCTAAAATTAAACCCGAAGGCAACACTAAATCAAAAGTCCATATGGCTTCGACAGCTGCACGCTTTCCATTTCCAACGTACAAGTATCTTTCTCCACAGGTCAGCTTCTTTGCCCCTCTAAGTCCCTGCGATGTATTACATATGTGAGTACCACATCCGTATCATATATCCGGAGTTTTGCTTATGAGGAAAAGAAAATAATTCAAACATAAAATACCTGATGAGCTAGGCACCATCTTATTTTTATTCTGAAGGCACTCATTCAGATAAACTGGACAGTTCCGCTTCCAGTGACCCGGTGAGTTGCAGTGGTGGCAAGACAAATCCTTCTTAGGATTCTCCTTTTTCTTTCCAGGGTTCTTCTTAGGAGCTGGTGGGATGACAACTTGCTTCCCCTTTCCTATTCCTTTCCCTTTCTTATCTGCTTGCGACTTAGGCTTATTCACCCTACCACCCTGTATTGCGAGTACAGCAGGTGTAGGAGCCTTCTTTGGCAATCTCTTCTCGTAGTCTACAAGCATTGCATGTAACTCATTCACTGTCTTGCCCGTGCAATGCATGTTAAAATTTCGGACAAAATCACCAAACCGATCCTGATTAAGGGAGTGATTGATGAGGCCCACACATACATCATTCGAGTAACCACAGCCGAGCTTCTCCAATTGGTCCAAGTGATGTTTCATCTCTAGGACGTGGTCGGAGACAGATTTGCCAACCTCTTGCTTGCAACTATGAACCTTTTCTATAAGTTCATACAGTTCAGCTGCCGGTGGCTTCTCAAACATACGTTTGAGTTCATCTAGCATGCTCATAGGCGGATAGTGCTCAAATTGTTTTTGCAATTGAGCAGACATCCCCGAAAGCATTAGACACGCCACATCATTGTGCTTCTCATATTCAACACGATATGCCTCTAGTTCAAGAGCAGTTTCCGTGTTGGGAGGAGCATCGGCAGAGGTGTAGTCAAAATTTCAACCCTTTTGGCAACACGAAGGATGATCCTAAGTGAACGATGCCAATCATTGAAATTAGGGCCAGTCAGCTTGTCCCTTCCAATCATATCTTTGAAAGCGGCACTCAGTAAGCTCATAGTGTTTTCAGATTGAGCCATCTACAGAAAAAGTTCAAAAACCATAATTAGTATTTTGATAATTTTCCTTTTTAATAAACAATTAAATACCCAAGGTTCATATTCATATAACCAATTAATATTTATTGAAAACTAGGATCCAAATTGTCATAATTTCATTACGTCAGTTGATCTGCTAGTAATGAACCTTATACAAAATGGTAGAGCATTTGCTCAATTGCTAATTTCAATTGCAATTCCTAGATTTATGGGATTTACATATAGCCAATATCAATCGCCATGTAATCATGTTTTATCCCATCTTATTCCTTGAGTTGCCAGTTCTCACTGCCTAACCCAATTAAGTTGTCCAACTTAAGAAACTGCAAAATCGTCCATGCCCGTTCTCACGACACGTGGACATTTTACCCTTCAATTAAGATCTAAGTCACGTTCTCACGCAAATAGAAAGTAATCTTAGGTGTTTCCGTTTTGGTGGATGGCATATAACTTAAATTAAAGGGTAATAGTTTTGATGTTAAATCAAATATGTACAAAGATGTCATGCATTCATCTTTGTAGCATAGTTTTTATTAAAACATTTATATCTTGTTTTAATGTATAAGCTTTTCATCATCAAACTTCAATTGAGGTATTGGGTTCACCAATCAAGGAATTTAGTGTTAATTATCATCCATTATACCGTACTTTTGCATAAGTGTAAACACTTAGTGTTTCGGATAATTACCACCGAAGTGGCGCATGGAATTAAACTAATTCGCCCTTAAGATGAGCTTGCACATTTAATGGCTTACTAAGTAGCGCCATTCGAACTTACAGGGGGGAGGACCGGTGCAGCTAAAGCACAACCTTAGACATCCTTTCAGTGTGATTGTGCGCACTTCTTTAAACCCCTTTTGTTAGTTCATTCTCATGGGTGAGCCGTTCAGACCATTTGTACCAAAGTCATCAATCAATTAAACGATTATGATTACTAGTCTTAAAAATACATGTTTCATCATTGTTTAGGTCAGTTTATTTTTTTCTTGTAAAAATACCCTTGTTACACATAACAAACAAGCAAGTATTTATAAAAAATAAACAAATAAACAATGAATGCATAACAAATAAAAAGTCATGCATATCAAATAGCCACATGCAAACGGTTTTGATAAATCCTATTAATAACTGATGAGTGTCTAAATACTCATCATTTTGGTACAATATAAACTGCAAAATCATCTGAAAACACTCTGAAACACATCAAAATGATCAAAATATCACAAATCAGTGTTTTATGTGTTTTAAAAAGCAAAAATATCAAAATCAGATGAAAAACATATCAAATTTGCAAAAATTGCAGTTTTAGTCCCCCAAGTTTCTAAAATTGTCAAAAATAGTCCCTGAGTCAAAATTTCAAAAGAAAAATCACCAAAGGTCCTTTTTAAATCATAAGTTGTCAAATTTAGTCCTTTGGTGAAAAATATAAAAAGTTTGAGAATTTACAAGTTCAGTCCCCCAAGTTTCAGATTTGTCAGAAAATACCCTTAAAGTTTCAAAAATTGGCAATTATGATCCTTGGATTATTTGAGATGGCAAGATAGGCCCTTGGATCATAAATTCAGAAAGTACATGTTTGGTCACTGGAATTTCAAAAGTTACATGAATGGTCCTTGTGTTGTTACTCATCCAAAAGGACTCTTTTTATCCTTGGCCCAAATATATTACCCAATCCAATCCTAAGCCTACCTCTAGCCCAACCTTTTACCCGGTCTTAACCCGAAACCAACCCAACCCCTATTATTAAAACCAAGTCAAACACCCACAGTTGACTGCCTCCTTCCCTCCTTCACGAGATACCCAATCCACCTGCTTTCCCCATCATCACAAACCTGCTAACTCCTCTGCCCACACTCCACCTCCTTCATCATTACCACCCCCCTCCAAACACTACCCTCCAAAACACAGGTCATATCTTTTCCCTGTCACAAATCACAAATACCCATGTGCTCAATTTGGCGCCAAAATGGGAAATCAAAGGTGGGGATCAAATGAACCAAATCAATGGCTAGGATTGAGTTAAGAAACCCTAATGGAGCATATAAAGGAAGAGAGAAGACAGAGAAGGAGGTGTCACTGTTTTAGACCATTTGCTCTAAATTATTGTAATCGTTTTTTATAGTTTTAATGTTAAAACTTTCTGGGTTTCAGTTCTAATGTAATTTACTAGTTGTTTTAAGGATAAATTCACAAGTTTTAGCAAGCAATTACCAGTGTTCTGTCTAATTTTATTTTCCCGCCATTTTTGTTCTTGTTACAAAATCAAGTTTAACCTGTTCCAATGATTGATATTAGTTTATTGAAGTCATTTGAAAGTTAACTAAGTTAATTTAAGCAATGCTTGTTCTTTAATTTCCATTTTCCAAGAAAAATCAAAGAAAGTCAAACGGGTCACATTTGGAAGTCTAACCCAGAAGTTGAAGGATTTCTGTCTTCAGTTTGCTTAGATGTTAGCTTTTAAGTGATTTGAGTTAGTACCATGAGTTGAGATCAGTTTCATTTAAATTTAAGTAGATGAATTGCTCTTAGTTACTTCTAAAAGGGGTGTTTGGTTTAAGCTTATTTGAGGTCGAAAAAACTGTTTTCACCCACTTTGACTCTCAAAGTCAAAGTGGTTTAAGGTTCAAGCAAGTTTTTAAAGTTGAGTTTAGCCTAGTTTACAATGTTTGCAAAGTTTGGTTTATAAAAAAAGCTCATTCTGTTTCTGTCTTCTGTCACCAAAAGCAGCTGACCATAGCTGCTATTTGTTTGAACACCTTTTTCACGGCTTATTTTTGGTCCAAACCTTGTCCAAATAGCTTTTCTCACATCCCAACATACCCATCTTTACATAGCTTTAGCTTATTTGCTCTTAGGATAGCTTTAGGTTAGTTAAAAATTGCACTCAAATCTGTCCCAAACCACTTCAGTAACTGCATCAGCAGCCCTGCTCCACTTTTGCATTTTTGTTTAGTCTATAACTACTTCATTATAAGTCCTTATTTGCTGAAATTTGAGTTATACACTCTCTGCCAGGTGGGCTTGAGATCCATGCTTTTAGTTTTCTCTTAAGCTTATTGGATTAGCTTTTAGAATAGCTTAAAGTAGGTACCCAATTCACTGTCTGTTGCATCAGTTACCTTATATGTTTTAGCCAGTTCTTGTTTGATCCATATCTGCTTCAATACTAGTTCTAATTAGCTGTAACTTTGGATATACACTCTCTGGCTGGTTGTCTTGAGATCTCTACTTCTGGTTTTCATGTTAGCTTTTTAGATAAGCAGTTTCATTAGCTAGAAAGTAGGGTCCAGTAGCTTGTTTATCTTATTATGGCAGTTAGCTTATTCCTTAGTAGAATGCTCATTAGGTGTTAGGAGTAGCATTAGATAGTTGCTGTAGGGTAGTTTTAGCATACATTAGCTTGTGTAATCAGTTGGTACTGTTTAGTGCTTTTTAGCTTATTTCCTAGAGCTTATTTTGCATCTATTACACTGCAGCTCTGATTTCTTCCACATAAGTTTCTCATTTGATATTTTTCTTAGAACTAGAATAGCATTTTAGAATTTCCCTGAAGTTTTCATAATTTTTAGTTACTGTTTACTATTTTTCTAGATTTAAAACAGTTTTTAATCATTTTAAATTAGCTTTAATTGCAAATAATTGAGAAAAAGTTCCAAAAATTAATTTTTCAATCTTAATAGTTTAAGATAAATATAAAAAGCATAAAAAATATTTTTCCTTATTTTTCTCCTTTTATTTAGTATTTTTCATAATTTAAATTAGATTTAATTAGTATTAAATTCATATAAAATAGGAAATTAATCATAAAAATACAAAAATAGTTTTGAAAATTCTAGTTTGATATTTTAGACTTTTCCATTTCATAATTTTATTTTTCTAGCTTTATTTCCTATTTTCTTGTATTTTAGGTAATTATTTAATAGTTAAAAATAGTTTTTAATTAATAATAATTAATTAATTAGTTATAAAAATTAATTTTCTTTTTCTATATATTTTATTTTATCATTAGGATTGTAGAAATGTCATTTTCATATTTTTAGGACTTTTATTTCTTAGATTTCACTTTTTATTTTGTACGTTTACGTAATTTTTATTTAAACGTAAGTTTTTAGTTTTAATTTTTAAACGTTCATCATTTTAAATATAGTGATAGCGTTTATTTAATAGATTTTATCTTTTTAATTTCCTTTAATTTGCATTTAAGCCGTTTTTATTTGTTGGCTTTTCCTGTAGTTATAATAATCTCAAATCTCCTTTTCCGTTCAAATCTCCCGATCACTAAACGTTTGATAATCCATTGCATAGCTCGCTGGGACATAACGACCCGGGGAAACACTATACTCCTCAGATCTTCATTGATTTCGTGCTTAAGCAGTTTTAAGCTGGTTACGGTCCGCCATTCACAAGTGGCGGGCTTGTGTGATTTAGCTTGACTGTTCTGCGCGCATCAATAACCAATTCTAGATTTGACAATATGCATATATTTAATTAAGACTTTCACCCGTTTTCATCTATGTACAAGGTGAACCACATGCATCGATTCATCGATTGCGCAAGTCAAAATTAAATACATACCACATAGCACATAATTGATTAAATTAATAATTATTGAGGTCTTCCCCAATTTTAGATCTATCAAAAAATTAGTGTATATCACTTAAACCAGAAAGACATACAATAAAGCAAATCCATGATAAAACATGCAGATAATTATCATGGATATATAAAATTACACTTAACAATTAATGCAATTAAATCAAAGTTACGCATATACACATAAAGTTGCATGCATCTTAGGGTTTCTAATCCAATTAAAACAATAGTTTACAAAACCCTAATTAGGGCACCAAAAAAACGCCCCCCCCCCCTCAAAATTAGGGTTTAGGTTTTGCAAACCCTAGATCTAAGCATACAAATAATAACACATTCATGTTTATTTTAATTATGTGTTTCAGTAATTAATTACTTGTTATACAAGGCTCGTGATGCCACTGTTGAGTTTATAAACTATATAACATACAATAAACAAGTAAACATCAAGAGTACACAGCGGAAGACTTAAGATCATAACAAATAAATTAATTAACTGAAAGTATGCGTAACGTACCTCTTGCGAATGTCAAATCCCTCGAGCAAAGCAAAACAAAGAAGTACTTATTGGTGTAAGAATAATGTCTTACAATCACGTTCTTGTACACACGAATTAACCAAACGAATCAAGCGATTGCTAGATCTAACACAAGTCCTCGTTTAAGCAAAACGAAACCGAACTCCCTCAAGTGGGGTGCTCGGCCGATTATAGGACAAGAGAGAGGAGAGGAGAGATCTAGGGTTAATTCAATGCACAAGTGTATGAAACCCTAGAACCTACCCCTCCTTATATACTAGTAGGTAAACTTAGGGAACAAGTTAGGGGATTAGGCTTTGTAAAGCCCTATGGCCGGCCATGATGGAAATCCCAAAGCCAAAACCATAACTTTTCAAGTTTTCCATTTCAGTCCTTCTCTTTTCCATTTAACGGTAGTTAGTCATTTTTCCGTTAAATACTTAACGATCGTTAACCGGACTTAATGTGTAATAATTAATCGTAAACATAAACATTAATTATTAACTTTAATTCTCATTCGCTAATGTGTGCAATCCCGTGGTCACGAGTTCGAATCCGGACATTCACATGTTTGTAAATATATACATTTCCAACATTAAGTCGTGGGGTCGTAATTCCTATGCTAGGGTCCTTGTGGAAGTGTCTTCTAAGGAAGCTTTACTTGATTCTCTTGTGGTTGCTATCCCCTACCTTAATGGGTCCGGTCATTCATTGGAAAAAATTGATATTGAATATGAGTGGAAGCCACCAAGATGTGAGACTTGTAAAGTTTTTTTATCACAATGATGATGGATGTCCCAAGAGAGTGAAACCGGATAAGCATGATAAATCGTTGGTTGATGAAAAGGGTTTCGTTGAAGCTTATAACAAGAAAGGAAATGGTAAGCTTCAGGGTACTAATCGTCAGGTTGATGGGATTCGTTTTCAAAAGCCTAAAGTTTTGTATTACCACAGGCTAGTTACTAAGCCAAAGAATGGAGGAGCATCGACATCTAAGCCTTCTGTCCAATCGAATACAAGTTCTCCAACGGTTAATGTAGGTTCTACTTCTTGTAACGAACCTACTACTAATCCTTGTTGATTTGAAGAACAGTTTTGATGTGCTTAGGGAACAAGATTCAGTTTTGGAATATGTGATTGGCACTACGTGTACTCCTGAAGTTATTTCTAGTTCTCCCAAAACTACTTCTCCATCGCCTATTAAGAACACTCTTATTGTTGAGAAAATTGGAAAGCTTGAAAAGCTTATTATTGATGGAAAAGCTACCATTGTGGATGATAATGGTAAACCTATTCTGGTAGCTGAGGGTAAAAGGAAGGGCAACCCATTCTCTAAGGTGGGTGAAGTGGTTGATTCAGATAGTAACGATGAGGTGTTTGAGCTAACTGATCCTATAAGCATCTTCTTTTCATCAGCAGGAGGACATAACGAGCTTGAAGGCTATCTTTCTAATGATTATGCGGCCCAGGTCTATAACTTACCCGGGAAATTTGAGGAATTTAACAATCAGTTTGATTTCAAGCTTCAAAGCCGTTCGAGGGTGTAATCTTTTATTTAGATTTATTTATTTGTTTTGTATATCTTTTTATGTTTTTAGTGGTAGTTCTAGTTGTTGGTAGCTAGTTGTTCATTTATGACATGTCATAAATGATCTAGTGGTTGTTCATGCGGTTGCTTGAGGTTAATGTGGCATTTCGGCCACATTCCATTGTACTTTAAACGGTTCTTTTGGTTAATATATTTTACCAGGGTGGAAGTTCATTTTTACCAAAAAAATAAATAAATAAATAAAATAAAATATAAAATAAAATAAAATCTGAAGTTTATAATAAGCAACTAGTTTAAGTGTTTAGAGCACGAGACACGAAGGTAACAATATGAAATTATATGTTGTGTAAAAATGAAAGATTGCAAATGTTTAAGCTTTGTTCTTTGTGCTTATAATCATAGAGAGTAGAATATGCTACTTTATAAAGTGTTTCAATACGCCTGTGAGTTAATTGACGAGACACATTTTAATTTGGTTGTGGAGTTAGACCATGGGTTTATCAAACATCTTACATACAAAAAGACTTGCTCATATACTCGCTGTCAACATATGTTTGGTTTTTCATTGCTATACAAACTTACAGCTATGGTTAAAATATGTTTATTTCTTAGATGTTTTTATATGGGCATGCTTTTACCAAACGATACATAATTACATATGTTGCTTATTGAGTTTAATTGTACGTGAATTTATTTGCTCAATTTTCAAGTATATACACAATTTCGAATTTCTTTTGTAAATCACACTATAATGTTGTTTTATACTAACGTTTAACAATTTAAAAACCGTATGAAATTATTTTCGTAATTTATGTTTACTTTCTACTTTTGGCGCAATTATTTGTCAATCAGGTTGCTTAATGTTATCACATTAGCAAAACTAAGCGACCTCCGATAAATAAGAATGAAGAACGATACCCAAAAAAAAAGTTAAAAAGATAAAGAATTTGTATTAATTATCAAGATTAGGGCTGAGCGTCGGTCCAAAACCGAACCGAACCGACCCGAACCGAAAAAACCGAAAACCGAAAACCATTAAAAACCCAAACCGAAACCGAACCGAATATGGTCGGGTCGGTTCGGTTTAGTGTCGGGTCCGTCGGTTCGGTTTGTTTTACGTGTGTTTTTGCATGTTTTTGTCGGTTTTGGGTTGGACCGAACCGAACCGAAACCGAAAATCATAAAAAACTAAAACCAAAATCGAACCGAAAGAAGAGAATCATAATCCTAATAATGTAATACTAATCTAGTCGCAAGAAACTCACATACACTATAGTATATTACTAACCAACAACTTTTTTCTTCAACCTATGTGGGATATAATATTTGGATAAAAGAACTTTGTATATGAATAGAATTTTATATTGGGAAAGAAGGCGTTAATGGTGGTTGATGTAATAGTGAAGAATGTGTTGTTGGTGGTAACTGGTAAGCATGCGTTGATTGATTGGGTACATATTACACACAAGTAATTAAGTATATAAGTCACAATGTGAAAACCATCTACAAAAACATTACCGCCACGAAAACAAATGAGGTACACTATAATCGGTTCAAAATAAAATTTTCATCAAACCACATCAACTATTCAACTTATGCCATGCGACAATTCTCGTTCTTGTTCTCTATCAATTGGCTTTTAAAATATACTTTCCTTTTAAGCCATGTGAAATCAGAGACTAAAACGGTTTCGCTGAAACATCTTTTATAGTGAGTACAACGAAGAGAAAAAAATTTGAGAATCCGTATAAACTTTCAAATTTGTCATCACCTCACTAACTATTTTAGCTAGCAAGACACTAACACAAAAAACACATACTACTATTCTGAACACAATCACCTCACGTATGCTATGGTATATTACTAACAAACAATTTCTTTTTTCAACTAATGTGGGATGGAGTGTTAGTATAGAAGGTTAACCAAGGTCTTGGCACTACTACAAATTTGCGAATGCCCAGTTATAGTGAAAAACGGGCAGAGTCCCCTTAATAGAGCCCAGTTATAGTGAAAAACGGGCTCTAAAGGCATCCCGTGTTATAAAAAAAAGTATAGAGCCATGTTTTTTATAAAAGAACCGGGCTCTAAAAGGAAAAAAAATAAAGCCCATTTTTCTACTATAAAACCGGGCTTTATTACAACTATAGAGCCATGTCCCCTCTTTCCAAACCGGGCTTTATTCTTAAAACCAATAGACCCCTGCCTTCCTCTTCAAAACGGGGCTCTATTCATTTACCCACCAAAAACAGCTCCAAATCTTCTAAAATTTTTGGTATTTCCCACACACATATTTTTAGTACTCCCGCCCAGAGTTTTCCTCAAAATCAAAATGACACTTTCATTATCCCTCCACTTCTTATCTAGGTCACTTATCCACCTTATCTTAGCTTTCACATCTTCTCACATCTTTGTTTCCAAGTGCCAACCATAACCCCTTTGTTATTCTTTCAGGATCCTCGCTAGTCACCTCCCACCAGAAATCAGTCGCATCCTCGCCAACCAGCCTCACTCCTGAATTTCAGCCTTGTTATCCACCAATAAGGTACTTTTATTATGTAATATGTTAAATTTAATAATCAATTTTAGGTGTTCAGGGCATAGTTGTCAGGATCCCGATCCTGATCTTAGGATCTTACGATTTTACGGTACTGCAAAGCAAAAACGATCCGGATCCTACATAGGATCTTTGCAAGCTTAAGATCTTATAGGATCCCGATCTTGACCATACGATCTAATTCGATCCGATCTTACTTTTCTCGGATTACAAACTAAAAAACTACAAATTTATAGGTTGTTTGTTTGTAGAATTCAAAAAACAACATGTTAGTCTTTTTAAATATTTTATAATCATAATTTAGGACAACATTTATATGAAACATTCATAGTATTTTGTGGTTATAATGTATTAGAATTTGTAGATTTGTATAAAATTACATAAACTATTAAGAAATAACATTAGAGTAGGATCTTAAGATCCCGATCCGATCTTACGATCACGATCTTGCAAAGACGAAAACGATCTTGGGTAAGATCCCGATCTTGACAACCTTGGTTCAGGGTCGATTTCGTGTTTTGGCGATTTAGGTATTAGGGTTCATGTAAACTCGAATCTGTATCAACTTGGTATGTGCTTTCTACTGAAATTGATGCTCTTTACAAAGTAGTATCCTATAATATATTCTCATTACATGCTTAATTTATAGTATTACATGTTTTTGTTGTAAGAATCTTGATTGCTTGTTTGTTTAAGGTTTAAAAGTGCATAATTAGTACATTTTTTGAAGCTTGTATTTATTCAAGTTTCTAATAAGGTGATTAGTATTTTAGTTTGGCAAATTTTTTTAATTTTGGACTGTCAAGTAGCTTGTTTCGGTAAAAACCAAACCATTTATATATATTATAATTAACTTCTTGATTGTGAAACTTTTGTTGTGATGTTTAATTAGTGGTATTTAGTATATTCGGTAGTCCATAGGACCCGTATTAGATTGTTGTGAAACTGATCTTGGATCTTTAATCCATTGGTTTTGGTATAGACCTTCATGGTTATGGACTTATGGTTATGGTTCTATTACAGTTTTGTTTTGTTACTGGTTTTGCTTGTTTCTGCTATGGAAATGCAATGTAATATGGCATTTAACAAAACTGAAAAGTAGAAAGAAAAAAAATCATAGAGCCATGTTTTGTAAGCAAAAAACAGGGGTCTATGCTTATTAAAAGTGATTTTTTTAATCCCATAGAGCAAGGTTTTCAACTAAAAAACCGGGCTCTATTACACATCATAAAGCCCGTTTCTAAAACCGGGCTCTATGGCAAGTTCTAATAGAGTCCCTCCCCCTTTGTGCCCTCATGAAAAACCGGGCTCTATTAGCCTTTTCAACCGGGCTCTATGTCCATTTTTGTAGTATTGTGGTCTGATATAAAAGATCTTTATGTAAATGAAAACAGAGACATAATGCAAGTGTAATTAAGAGTCCGTGAAAAAAGGATATGTCACTTGGAAGTTGGAACTCCAAACTGAAGTTTAGAAGCAACTAGTTAACATAATACTATTAGCAATGGCTCTTCATGGTTTGATCCTCATCAACAGCGTTCCATTCTTCAGTTTACCAGTTTCTCTTATTCACAAGGACTGCCCGAGTTGGTAAATGGGCAAATGATTATCATCAACAAAGTTGCAAAGTGTGAAAAATGACATGTTTAATCCTTGCTTGGTACAAATAAACTAACATGGAATGATCACGTAAACCTCCTAAAAGAGATAGTTTTACGTGATTAAAGTCTTTGTGGCGACTGACTTAACAACCACGCAAATTAGTCAAGCAAAATTGTTAGAAATTATTGTTAACCAAAAAAAAAGGTGAATGAAAAATTTATCGAGCCTCTCTCAGGTGGTACATACATTGTTACTTATTTTCTCTTTGGTACATGATTTTTATTTAACAGATAAATGAAAAATGATTTAAACCACCAAGAATTTTATTTGAGCAAATTGATTGCCCCAAAATGTGGAACTATAGTCATAGATTTGTCTCACATGTTAATATCTAAGAATATAGAATCAGTTGAACGGAACCATACATGTTCTTAGGACATTTAGTGGCTTAAATTGTGTGAATGATAAGACAAGATACCTCTAAATTTCAATGGCTTACGTACTTTAAATTTGTTAACTACTCTTCTTCAAGTCATCAAAGTGCAGCTCCTCTTGCAGTTAGCTGAGAAGATATGCCAAATCTGCAAAAAGTTGTGGTTAATACTTTTAAAATCCTTCGTAGCATGTAGCTAGTTAATGGTTCCAATTAAGAAATGAGACTTATAAAATAATTGGTCCTTCCGGAATTCTCATTATGATTGTACTTAAACTCACGCGTGGTTTTCTCGTAGATTTGAGAATATAGAGCATCGTATAAATTGAACCAATGGGTTTAGAAATCCATGAGCATTCTAAGTTGATAAGTATCTAAACATGATAATTGAAATAGTACTTGTTGGCACTATCGTCGCTAGTCACTATCATTGTTCCTTTTAACATATGCATACTCTTGTACCCATTGGGGTACGTTTATGTTATGATGTATTAGTGTGGTAATTTAGCCACGTTGTTGTCCTTAAACGCTTTTTTTTATCAATGTATTTACTGAGGTAGAAACTTTTTTACCAAAAAAATAAAATAAAAGGTTTTGATACGTGTATGAATTATCTAATAAGATTTATGTTTGTTGTTGAATGTTGAGTTATATTGTATGTGTATTTATTTTGGGCATTTTAATCAAAAGAAATAAAAAGCATTTTTACATTTCTATTGTTCTTTATTAGCTTTCACTGTTTGCTTTCCTTTATAACATGTGTGAAATTAAAAATAAACTGTCCCCACCAAAACAAGTTTTAGAGTACCAAATTAAAGAAAAAAAAAAATTAAGAGTTATAATATGAGTTTCCGATGATTCACATTCATGTGGAATATTTTTCAACATGATAGTGAATAGTCCGCAATCATAATACTAGTCTCAACACATTTAACACGCATACATTTATGGTATATAACTAACCAACAACTTCTATCTTGAGCCAATGTGGGATAGAGTGTTAGAGCATGAGGTGTCGGGCTTGCCATGGCTCGTCGTGCCACGCTAGCAGGCTCGCCGTGACACTGGCGTCCCTCGTCGTGGCTCGCCGTGGAGTCACTCGCCCTCTGCACGACGAAGATAACGTTGTCAGTTTTTTTTCCCTCTTTTTAATAGTTGTAAGTTGAGGTTAGTAATGAGTGTGTGTGTGTGGTGGGGGGGGGGGGGGGGGGGGGGGGGGGGGGGGGGGGGGGGTTAGTTGTGATTAATTGTGAAGGTTTGTTATAGTGATGTGGAGCTGATGTGGCATCTGTGGGCCCCGAATGAAGAGGTGTTGCTAGTTGCGACACCTAATGCTCTTAGGATAAACGGTTAGAAAAATATTTTCATTAAAAAATGATAAGAAAGAGATAATTCAAGAGTTCTTAACAGTTGGTGAAAGAAAGATTTGTTACATGGAACATCAAACTGTTTTTCATTGTATTTGCTATGTATAATGATCAAAACATAATTGAGTAATACAATTGTTTCTCACTCTTTGTCATCTTTTAATCTTTCTTAATTGACTTCAAAAATATTTTTACTTCTTAAGCTATGTGAAACTAGTAGAAAAAAAAGTTTCAAGCTCATACAAGTTTCCAAATCAATAGCCGTCATGAGTCGTACATATTAAATTTGTAACAATTCAAGAAAGTTATCAGCATGAAGACATTATACTATTCCACGCACATGTAATTCACATAGACTAGGGTACATATAAGCAAGAAGTTTTTTATTCAATCAATGAGGGATAGAAAGAGAAATATAGTGCAAGAGTTATCAACGGTTGGTGAAAGAACTATTGTTACATGGAACTCAAAATTGAAGTTTGGATGCAACAATTTTTTTGCGTTTTTGGAGCACGAATTATGCAGGGAAAATCTTGGATAACATGAAAGTATATGTTGTTCTTGCTTTAAAATAGAAAAATAAATATACTTTTTGTGTTTTTGGTCATGGAAGTTAAAAGTATTTTTGCATTATGATACCTGTTAATCTGTTATGGCCATGGGTTGTTTAGCAAACTCATAATGCCGATAACTACACATTTTTTTAATGCTCAATGTGTATATTATAATTGTACAGATTTTGGTTTGCAAGTATCTAAGCAAAGTTTTCGACATACACACTATCAGATGAAAACGTATTCGACTAAACGAATAACATTATTAGCTGTTTGAGTAGAGTTTGTCTATATTATGATATGGGTTTTTGTAACTTGTGGCCTTTGGGCACACGTTCAGCACACCAAAAGTCCACGGACTCACGTAAAAGTATACTTGTATGTACTTATACGTTTTTTCGCGAGCCTCTGTTTATTTATGATGCGCTTAACTTGTGCATTAGGGCACAAGTTAGAGAAAACCCAAACAAAACTGAGATGATAGCTAATTAGCTACTGGGTATAGGCCCAATATTTTGGGCTAAAATGATGAAAATTATCTAATGTTTTATATCCAAGCCCAATTACTTTTCTGTCTTGCGCACTTGTCCTATGCTTATAAACATTTCCAGTTAAGTGTCAACCACTATGAAAAAGTCTTGTATATTATCTGCAAGTATATAAAGGATTGTCTAGCTGTTTAGGAAGAGATTTTGAAGTACTTTTTTTTAACTTACTTTAGATTTTCACCTAGGGCCATAAACCCATAACAACCAAGTACTATTGGTGTGCTTAACTTGTGCTCAAAGGACACAAGTTTGAAAAACATTTTTTGTTTTTGCTTAATTTCTCTATGTTGTAATACTCATAATTTAAAATATAATTCTTCAACTATAGTAACATACTACAAATATTTCATTCCTATAAGTTTCTCTCAGAAATTTATTTAAATTACATTTTAATTTTAATTCATCCACAACATGACTCACATGGAAAAATCAAATCATTTGCTCTTAATCGAAAGGATCAAAACCCTTGCTGAGTCGCCCTCAGACTCTATCTACATATGCTGCTTATGTTGCTAAATGGAATCATACTATCTGATGTTGCTGAAGGGAATCATGTACATTTAATTTTTCAACTGTTGTATATAGTAACATACTACCAATATTTCATTCTTACAAGTTTCTCTTAGAAATTTATTTGAATGACATTTTGATATAAACTCATCAAAACATTTGCTCTCTTTTTTTTACTGTATATTTCTCTTAATCAAAAGTACCGAAACTCTTGTCGAGTCGCACTCAGACTCTACATATGCTCATGTTGCTAAATGGAACCATACTATCTGATGTTAAAGTTTTACTTTTATGAAAAAAGAATTGTGACATTGTTGGTCCACTAAGATCAACACTCCAACATATTCGAAACAAACAAATCACAAAACTGTCTTTGACCAAACAAAGGTTAAAGGAAAAGGTTTACAAGTGTCTGAACTCTATGAAATTCCCGTGACCCCGCGAGACCACCAATTAACCGCGAGACCACCCTTGATTCCGCCGCTGCACGAAAATACATATGACACTAGTTGAAAAGAAAGATATTTCAAAGAATATCATCATAATGAATTTTCAGCCCAAATTAAAATATGTTAAGTTCTTGGATGGTTATAATATGGGTATGAATAATCTAATGATATATTTGTTGGTTGTTAATTGTTGAGTTAGTGCTGTAAACGTTCACGGTTTTCCTTTTTGCGTTCTAATTAACTTGTGTAAAACTAAAGATAAAAATAGTTTCCACCAAAATATGTTTTACGCTAAAAAGGATTTAAAAAATTGTTAAGAGTTCATATGAGTTTTCAGATGCTTACCAACTTGTGAGTTACGTTTTTTAACTCTCCAGCTAATAAACACTTTGAAAACACTATACTATTCTAAACACATAACACTCGCATACCTTATGGTATATTAGTCACAAACAATTTCTTTCTCCAACCTATATGGGATAAACTAAAAGAATTGAATGTTTGTAAGGGTCCCTATATACAAAAAATCGTAAAAAGTTGAGATCAATGTAGAATCAAAATTATCTAAAGATTCAATGAACCAATCCTAGCTACTTATTTTTTTCACAAAAATCAATAAATAAATAAAACATTTTCCACCTTTTTTTTGAAAATAAAATATCTTACAAACGGTAAATCGTCAAGGGAAAAGAAATACACCATCGCAACGAGTATTTGTTTTTATCTTTTAGTAGATGGGCACTTCGATATACTTTCGACGAACTTTTTTTGATTTTTTTCCAGTTACGTCTTCGAGTTACGTCTAAAGATTCAATGAACCAATCCTAGCTACTTATTTATGAAATCACATGTACATTGTGATACAAATCACATGTGATTTTTCCAGACATAATTGAAATAAAGAAATCGAAAAAAAAAGTTCGTCGAAAGATAGAAGTGCCCCTTCGTTGCGCTGGTATGATTCGTTTTACGTAACGATTAATGGTTTGCGAGATATTTAATTTTTAAAAAAAAGAGTGAAAGTTTATTTGTTTTATTTTATTGAAAAAATGGATGGTCAAGATTGGTTTATTGAATGTTTATAGAATATTAGATCTACATTGAACTTTTCTCAACAAGTAAATCATTACAGCATAAACAAGAATTTTAAGTACATGGTAAGAATAGAATGTTAGAAAAGGTATCCATTCATATAATATTAAAGGCTCTTATGTACATGGAAAGAAAGAGATAATGAAAGAATTGGTGAAAGAAAGGTAAGTCACAAGGAACTTCAAATTGAAGTTAGCAACTAACCAAACTTTTCGACGACAAACAACACTTATGTCAAAATCTAAAAGTAAGCATGTAGGAAATCCTTTACTGTATATACCTCTTTGTATTATTCTCTTGCAAACTTCACTGATGCTATGTATTATTCGCTTGCAAACTTCTCAAGCATGAGGTCAATCATACAGCTCAAAGCATAATACGAGTCCGTTCACAAGCTATTGACATACACTATGGTATATTACTAACCAACGACTTCATTCTTCAACCTATGTGGGATAAAATGTTAGGATAAAAAATTGGCATAGTTCTCTATATATGTATTCTGCTAACAAATTTTATGTACTAATGTACATGGAATAAAAGAAATGCAATAGTTAGAAATCGCACTCTCGATTTGGGATTCTCGCAAACCAGACATACATAGCAATGTAAGAGGGAAAAGATATATTTTATTGATTGATTGATTCGATTACAATTACATCGAGCCTATAAATAGCCAATAGGGAACATTCTAGACACGGGCTAGGCCCGTTACATAATACAGGCTAACACTCCCCCGCAATCCGAGCGGCGAAATCGCAAAAGCTCGGACTGAAGTAGTAAACAAGAGAATAAAAGAAAAACAAAACATTGACTTAATAATATGTGGATTTGTGACCTTTGCACAAATCACCAACACACAAGCTCGTGACCTAAAGCACGAACAACACAATAATAATGTGTGGATTTGTGACCTTAGCACAAATCACCAACACAAGGAAAAAAAATAATAAATAAGAACGGGATAACCCAAAGTATCCCCTACAACTAAAACGGGAAACCCAAAGTATCCCCTACAACTAAACAAATGAACGAAAAGATGAGAAAACGAAAGTTGGTTCTAAAACTTCAACCCCCAAAGAACCTTCCGAACAAACGGGGCGTGTTTTTCTCTAGGAAAACATAAAGATTTTTTTTTTTAAAGATAATTAATTTGATTGATACCATGTAAGAGGGAAAGGATATATTTTAGTGATTGATTGATTCGATTACAATTACATCGAGCCTATAAATAGCTAATAGGGAACATTCTAGACACGGGCTAGGCCCGTTACATATCTGAGCTACCAAGCAAAACAAAGAACCACAGAAAAAATATAAGAAATCGTAATCTATGTTTTCATTTGATATACTTTCAAGCGATACAAAATGATATTCACTTGTAACAATGCACAAGACGTTTGGTTTACAGTTGGTCTAAAACTGCAATTTACGCGGCAAAAGTGAACTCGAGTTATAGAATGAATAACTAGTATTTGTAATCACGGTGAGTAAGAACATGGGATGCTGACTACTCAAATTTCTTCTGGTTCTTGAGAAAATGGCAATACTTGGATCGGCATTCTTTGTGCTTGGCTAAATTAACAAAATCTAGCTAGCCATCTTAAAAACAAAGATTGGAAAAAAAAACTAACAGCATTTAGCCATCGTCATTGGGAAAACATATAAGATACACTACACTTTAACGAATGACCAAGTTTGCATTCACATTTTCAAAATATAGAAATGATTCTTTTAATTTCCTTAAATATACAGATACGCAGCCGCTAACCTAAACTTATCTAAAACTGATCGACCGTTTATTCCTTGAACGAGTTGATAATTACTCAGTTTACCCGAAAATAAAAGTTGTATGATCATGACGTTAGGCAAAAATAATCACATAATCAATTTTATACCAACAATCCAAAAAGAAAAGGTACATGTTCTGCAAACTAATTGTTCTCCTCAATGTATTCCTTAATTTTATAACAAGAATCCAAAAAATAATAATCCATCTTCTTTCCTCTTAACACCAACTTTGGCTGCTTGTGTTTTAAACCAGTTTCTTTTGCTGTTACGCTTTTGAAATCGGCTTCATTGATAAAAACGATTCTTGATACTAGTATTAGTAAAACCTTATAAAAAGGAGCATGCTAATGTAGATGTGGCAAAATGGTGGGTCCTATAAGTTGGGTAAGGGATGAAAACCGGTTCGTTTTGAATGGGTCAGTTTTGGTACGGGTCAAAGCACAATTTTGGTATGGGTCAATCCAATATTTCTTCTTCTCGGCATCGATCAAGTTTGTGCACACTCCTAGTTAAGTCTGGACTTTCACCCAACCAACCCAACACAGGTGAAGCAGACCCTAACTAGAATTTCACATGGATAAGTAATAAGATAATTTTATTTTCTTAAGCATTTGCTCAATCACAGGTTGGGTCTCTCAAAATCTATCGAGTTAAGTTATTTTAACTCGACAAATGAAGGGAGACTGAAAACATTACATTATAACTGCAGATAAACAAATGCAGTAACGAACCATAACTAGTTTCGTCGATCTTTACATGTAGAAGAATATTGATAGTGCAGAATCCAATACCATTCATTTGAAAAGTCTGTCCTACTTGTAACTTAAACGTAATGGAACTCAATCATAATCGAAACAACTTCAGAACGTCTATATATATCCATAACTACATTACATCTTTTACCTAACAAATACCCACACATATAGTACATTAGTGTTTTATAGAAACTATTTACACCATTATTCACAACTACCTGAAATATTACACATATAGCCGGGTTTTGTTCGTATTTGTGGTGGTTTGATTACATTGAATTATGTGGTCATGTATTTGTGTAAAGTATGTTTATATTATGATACTTGTTTTTGCCCTGGTTAATATCTCAAAATTGTAAAATAGTACTTATGTTAACATCTTATATTAAGTGGCTTTGATAACATTAGTCATATGTTTCTATTGGCTTCTAAAATATGTGTTCCTTTCAAACTTGTGTGAAGTTAAACATTAAAATGTCTCCGCTGTAACATGTTTTTGAGTAATAAAATAACATAAAAAAGTTAAGAGTTCATATGAGTTATCAGATAATGATAGACCAATTGGATTTTTTAACCTCATTGGTGGTACATTATCGGAAGACATAATACTAGTCTTAATACATTTAACATGCATACATTTATGGTATATAAATAACCAACAACTTCTATCTTCAGTCTATGTTGGATAGAATGTTACGAAAAAGAAGGTTAGAAAAGGTCTAAATAAATAGTAACAAAGAGTTATTAACAGTTGGTGAAAAAACAAATACACAACCTAGAACACCAAAATGAAGTTTATAAGCAACTAGTTTATGTGTTTGGATTACGAATCATGAAGGGGGCAGCTTCGATAACATGAAATTGTATGTTGTTATTACTCTAAAAATGAAATATTTCAAATGTACGTTTAAGCGTTTTTAAAAGAACATGTGATTTCTTATAAGAGAAAAAGGGTATGCGATTACTTATCATAAGAGAAAGTGCTCAACTTACGTTTATTGTGGTAAAATTAAATTACATTTTAATTCAACCAAGCTCTAACCAATTTAACAATGCATGATAGAAAGTGATGTTTCATTCGTGATAAGTTTCACAAACACAAATCATTGATATTACATGAATGGTTAATCTACTTCACTTATAATGTGCACGGATCGAAAGTGATGTTTTCCAATATAAAAAAATGTTTTAAGAAATAAGTTGTTTAATTCATTTGCTATTTATAATGATCAAAACAACATGAAAAACAGTAGAAAATTTTTGAAGTTCATACAAAATTTTCAAGTGCACCCCATTAACCTTTACAAATTCATTAAACTTGTAAAGATCCCAAAAAGATGCACCTGAAAACAATGTACTATTCCAAGCACATGTATACCACATAAACTAGCGTATATAACTAACAAGTTCTTTCTTCGACTAATGTGGGACCAATTGTTAAGATAAAAAGTTAGAAAAGTCTTCACATCATATAAAAGATTTTTGTGAACATGGAAAGAAAGAGATATATAATGCAAAGAGTTATCAACAGTTGGTGAAAGAACTAATTGTTGTAGGGAGCTCCAAATTCAAGTTTATAAGCAAATGTTTAAGCCTTGAACTAATATAACATGTGATTTTTCATAAGAACAAGAGGTTGGCTTTTACTTATTTGAAATTATTCGCGAAGAAATTCTATACATCGTTGAATGAATTACGATTATTCAAGTAGAGATCGATATACACGACTCAATGAATTATGTGTTGAGCTGTGCGGAGAAAGCATTTCCATATTATAAAGATACTTATGTTAATATCTCTTATTAAGCAGTTAGGTAATCCTTTATACTTGCATATATAATATATACTATAAAGAGATTTTTTATACGCGTTATAAGCATATAACAAAGAGTACAAGACATATAACAACATGCAACATTTCAGCCCAAACTATTGGGCCTATATTAGTAGCCATCTTCATCTTTTTTGTCCCAATACTTGGACCCTTATAGTGGCTTAAAATGCGTGGATGATAACTAAAATGTCATTATAAGACTAGTTTACTATCAATTTAAGTTGCTAACCAATTTTATGATCGTTACTACTCTTCTTCAATTCATCAAAGTGTAGCTCATCTTAAGATTAGCTCAAAAGATGTGTGGAATCTATTAGAATCTATGGTCCAAGACTTTTACTGGCGCATGGCTTAGCTGGTTCAGACGAGAAATAAGACTCGTAAAATCCTTGGTCTTTTAGGAATTCACATGATGAATGTTATTTAAATATGCCCATTGTTTAAGAAAATATTTGGGATATAGAGCATTGTTTTGTATGGACCAACGTAAAATCAAACATGTTTTAGAGTAAAGAAACCAAAATGAAAAATGAAGAAAAAGTCAAGAGTTACTATGAATTTTCAGCAAATCAGATCCTCGCAAATTTTTTTAACTTGCAAGAGAGTGAATTGGCTGAAAACATTATATTATTCTAGAAACATTTAACTCACTTTGACTAGATTATATTAGTAAAAACAGTTTCTTTCTTCAACCAATGTGGGATTAAATTTTTGGGTCATGAACATTGAAGTATTTCTATGTTTTTATACTTGTTTCAGCCCTAGGTTGTTTAGAAAACTTATTATGCCGTTTAGTAAGCATGTTTTGAATGCTCAAATATACAATTTAGGTTTGTAGGTAGCTAAGCAAAGTTTATGACAAACATGCAAATGTCAAGATCTAAAAATAAGCTTGGCAATCCTTTGGGCTTATTATAGTCATAAAGTGTAAAATGTTTACTTTATAAATCATTTCGATATTGGTATAAATTATGGAATGAGACACATTTCGGTTCTTGTGTTAGATTATGGGTTTATTTTGCACGTCATTATTTTTCTTATCAAACATGTTACAGTATGGCAAATCGCATAAAAATGTACCGAACTTATAGGGCAAATCACCTAGAAATGTAGTTAACTTGCCACTTTTTCCCATTGTATGTAACATTCTTTTTTTTTTTCTCATTCTGTCAATAAACTTCTATCGTTAATCCTTTGTGTGTACCCGTTACCAAAAAAACCTGCATCGTTAGTCCTTTATACTAACGACCGTTAATAAATAACTTAAAATTTGGTTATCTTACGCTAAACTTGCGTCGTTTGTCCTTTATAGTAACAATCGTTAAAAAATAACTTAAAACTTGGTTTTCTTACGTTTCCGTCCGTTTTTTTCACGTTTTCGTACGTTTTTACACGTTTTCGTTCGTTTTAACACGCTCTCATCCGTTTTTTCACGTTTTTATCATTTTTACACGTTTTCATTCGTTTTTACACGTTTTCGTATGTTTTTTCACTTTTCTTCTATTTTCCCCTGTTTCATTCGTTTTTTCACGTTTTTACACGTTTTCATCCATTTTTACACATTTTCGTCCATTTTTGTATGTTTTCGTTCATTTTTACATGTTCTCATCCGTTTTAACACGGTTTCGTCCGTTTTAACACGGGTTCGTCTATTTTTTTTCTCGTTTTCATCTGTTTTACACGTTTTCATCCGTTTTAACATGGTTTCGTCTGTTTTTTTCACGTTTTCATCTATTATTTCACGTTTCCATCCGTTTTTGCGTGATTTCGTATGTTTTTACACATTTTCGTATTTTTTAACACGTTTTAGTCCGTTATTCACGTTTTCATCCATTTTTTCACGTTTTCATCCGTTTCTACATGTTTTCATCCGTTTTTGCACGTTTTCGTCCGTTGTTTCACGTTTTCATCCGTTGTTTCACGTTTTCATCCGTTTTTACACGTTTTCATTCGTTGTTTCATGTTTTCGTTCGTGTTTGCACATTTTGTGTAAAAACGGATGAAATCGTGAAAAAAATATACGAAAACGTGTAGAGACGGATGAAAACGTGTAAAAACGAAGGAAAACGAGAAAAACAAGAAAAACGGAAAAAAACGTGTTAAAACAGAAAAAATTGTGTAAAAACAAACGAAATCGTGCAAAACGTCCGAAACGTGCAAAAACGGATGTAGCGTGTAAAATGGATGAAAACGTGCTTACTGGCGTGTTAAAACGGACCAAAACGTGTAAAGACGGACGAAAACGTGAAAACGGACAGAAAACGGTAAAAACGGATGAAAACGTGTTAAACGGATGAAAATGTGAAAACGGATGGATGTGCAAAAACGGATGTAAACATGTAAAAACGGATGAAAACGTGAAAAAACTAACGAAAGCGTGTTAAAACGGACAAAAACGTGTAAAGACTACGACGAAAAACGGAAAAAGCGGACCGAAAACGTGTAAAACGGATGAAGACATGTAAAACGAATGAAAACATGAAAATACGGACAAAACGGACGAAAAACGGTTAAAAACGAAAATGTGAAGGGATGAATGCGAAAGCATAAACGGACGAAAATGTAGTTAAAAACGGATGAAAATGGCGTGTAAAACGCATGAAAATGTGAAAACGGAAGAAAACGTGAAAGCGAATGAAAAATGTGCGCAAAACGATGAAAACGTGAAAAAACAAATAACAATGAAACGGAAAACATAGTGAAAGGTTTAAAAACGTAATTTAAAAGTAAAACCGACATAAAAACGAGTAAAACGGATGAAAGCGTGTTAAAAAGCGAAGCAGCGATGTAAAAATATGCAGCGTGAAAAAAGCGGGCGGAGCGTAAGAAAACCAAATTTTAAGTTATTTTTTAACGATTGTTACTATAAAGGACCAACGACGCAAGTTTAGCGTAAGATAACCACATTTTAAGTTATTTATTAACGATCATTAGCATAAAGGACTAACGATGCAGGTTTTATTGGTAACGGGTACACACAATGGACTAACGATAGAAGTTTATTGACAGAATGAGAAAAAAAAAAGAATGCTACATACAATGGGAAAAAGTGGCAAGTTAACTACATTTATAGGTGATTTGCCCGAACTTATATCCAATTCCAATTTAAGGTACTCATATTTTTTTCTCAACTTAAGGTACCGAACTTTATTTTTGTTGCAATGTTGGAAAGATTTTACCAGTGCATACGGTTTCTGGTCATTTATCCAATACATGGCCGAATTTGGGCCTGTGCAATGTGACCAACTGCACAGGGCCCAAAATTCAAAAGGGGCCCATATTTGTCCAGTATTTGTATAGTATAAAGGCCCAATCGCAATCCTAGTCCAGTAGGCTTTTTCTTTAGCAAAGTGTATATTTAAAAAAAGATTCTACGAAAACTGACTTAAGGATGTCAATCTTGTAATGAAGAGGGCCCGAGTATGAATGGTACTCAAATAACAATCAAACAGAATCTGCACGTGGGCTTTCAATGATTCAATCACCGGTTATATTAATGCTTCGTTCATTTGTTATGCGTGTATACTTTCATTTCTCTCTATTCTTATCCAGGATGCTAGAAATAGGGATGAAACTTGTAAAGACGACGAAACCAGTTATGGTTCGTTACTGCACGCATTTGTTTATAAATATAGCTTCTGGTTAGTCCCTTTGTCGTCCTTGAATCGGAAGCTGTAGCATATCTTCTCTGGAATGGGAAATGATCACCAATAACAAGTTTGAAATTGTTTATTTCATGTGTTTAAGATACTTTGACAATGACATTAAAGCTGGCCTATTAGTCACTATAAACATGATCGTATATGTTGGATGTGTGAGCTAGGTGTAAGAAAGCTTTTAATCGAGTTCAAATAACCTCTCTGCGTGTTGTTAGATTTTGGAATTTGTACACGATGGTGACAAAGGTGTGGCAGAATTGTTAATGGATATTGGGAGGTCGACGGCTTTTAGGAAGATACATTGTAATATAATCCGTATTATCAACTTTCTTTATCGATCTATAAGGTGTCATCGTAGCTGTTGATGACATTAGGTTTATCTGCAGGTATAATATTGGGTCTATGGAAAGCAACAATGTGGAACAAACATTCTGTCCCACATAGGTCGGACAAAGAAACTCTTTGCGACTAATATACCAAAAAGTATGCAAGTGTCATGTGTTTAGAAATACGTTTTGTAATTGACTTACGTTTGCTATTTGTAATGGTGAAACACGTTGTGGTAAAATCATAAGTAACATTTATTTGTTACTTAGCCGAGCTCTAGCCATCTTTCCTAGTTACAAAATAGAAAGTGATGTTTTGGTTAAAGAAAAGCTTCACAAGCAGAAACCATGTAGCATGAGATTACATCAATGGTTACTTTACTTCACTTGCATTTGTGCGCTATCTGTAATGATAAAAAAGTTACTACCGTTATATACATATAGCAATTTTACATATGTAATACATGGGTTGTTTAGTTAAATTACATTTGCTACTTATAGTGATCAAAGAAAAATTGAGTAAATTGTTTCTCACACTCTTTCTCAATTAACTTCATATATCTTCATAATCTATTTGTAAGTAAAAGATTAGAAAGGTCTCCACAAGACCATGTTTTATATAGTAAATAATTTGTAAATAAAAATATACACAAAAGAGTTGAGAGCTAATATGGGTTTTGAGATACATTCCTACCCACCAAATTTTTATAACTTGGTAAATAGTATACATATGAGAACATAATATTATTCTAGACATTTATAACACGCGTACACTCGTGTATATTAGTAACCAACAACATATTACATCAACCTATGTGGGATAGAAGAGAATGTTTGAATAAAAATTAGAAGATATATTCGATAAAAATATGGTAAGATGTTATATAGAAGACTTTTCTGTACATAGAAAGAAATAGACATGTCACTTGAACACCAGATTGAAGCTAAAAAGCAATTAGGTTATGTGTTTGGAGCACAAATTATGAGGGAACATCTTGGATTAACCAGAAATATATGTTGTTATAAAGCTCTAAAAATGAATAATTGCAAATGTTTAAGTGTTGTATTAAAAGAATCTGTTGAAAAGAGTCCGTATGTTAACATCTTTTTATAAAGCAGCTAGGCAATCCTTTACATAGTTGCAAGACAGTCTTGCACATAATATATACGGGTTTTATTCTTATGGAGTTAGTTGAAAATATTTTTAAGCATGTAACAACGACATAAGATATAATTGGGCCTGAATATAAAGATCATGAATCACTTCAGCCCAAATTAACTGGGCCATTGTCTAGTAACTAATTTTTATTTGTTCGCCAAAGCTTGAGCCTTTGTCTTTTAGATATTTGCATAGATTGCATAAAGTGTGAGCCTTAGTCTTTTAAATTCCTAGCCAAATTGCATAAATTTGTTGTCCAAGACTTTTATCCTTTTCCTGACGCGCAACTCAGTTTGGTTCCAAATGAGAAATAAGATTTTCAAAATTCTTGCTCTTTTAGATATTCTTATAATAAATGTACTTTAAACTCGCATGAGGTTGTGAGAAAGATTTGGGAATATATAGAATCGTTTAGTATAGAGTATTATATATGATGATAGCATGATTGAAATAGTAGTTGTTTTATTGTCACTATTGTTGTTGTGTATATGTAAGACCACGTTAGAATGAAAATATATATTGAATTGGATGAATATAAGACATTCCAAAGGATGTCCTCACTATGCACATTCAACTATTAAAATGGGTTTATGTCATAAAAGGTTTTAATATGTGTATGGATTATCTAACAGTACTTATGTTGGTTGTTGACTCTTGAGTTAGATCATACGTGTATATATTTTTCATGTTGCATTTTAATAAGACACATTTTTACATTTCTATACGGTTTCCATCAAAACATGTTTTAGAGTACAAAATCAAAAGAAAAAACTTGAGAGTTTTTATTAGTTTTCGAATATTTCCAAACCTGTCGCATTTTTTCAATCCGACAGATCAAGATCTTTTAATAGTACCATATTAATAGAAAGACCAAAACATGTTTTAGAGTACAAAATTAAAAGAAAAAAATTGATAGTTTATATTAGTTTTCAAATATTCCTAGACCTGTCGGATTTTTTCAACCCGAGTGATCAAGATCTAATTGAAACCATAATATTATTGTCAACACGTTCAATACACATACACTTATGGTATATAAGTAACCAACTACTTCTATCTTTCGCCTATGTGGGATAGAGTTTCAATATAAAAGGTTGAAAAATGTATGATCTTAAAGAAATACGTTTGGTATTCAATTTACTTTTCATATTTGTAGTGACCCAAAACATTGTGGTTACATTACAAGTAATTATTTTAGTTTAAACAAAGCTCTAACATTTCCATAAAGGCGATAGAAACTGATTTTTTAACTTATGAAAGGTCTCACAACAGTAATCATGTATGAGATTGCTTAAATGGTTAGTTTATTTCACTTCCATTTGCAAATTTTCCCATATACGCGCACATAAAGTGATGTTTTTCCAGTTAAAAGATGTTTTAAAATATAATTTAATTTCATTTAAATACGATTTTATTTAAGGTGTCCACAAAAAAGTGGTACTCATAATAGTAGAAATTTACTTCTACATGCACAACAAATGACCGAAACATCAATATAACCCGTGCTGGATTCTAGCTTTGGAAAGCCAACCTGCTTATTCAGCTTAATTGCACTTTGAGGACCATTCCGTACAAGGCCTCGGTTCGCTACAAGACTGGCATCCTAAAATCGAGTTTTTGAGAATAAGTACGACATTCTCAAGATGTAGAAAAATGGTCAAACGGGTCAAAGATGTAGAATATTATAGTTATACAGTAACGTATATGGTTTGTGGATCCCAATTACATCTTCTACTTCAAACTTCCACATTTGGGAGTTTTGGTCATCGCTCTCCGTGTATATAGTTTTATACATGAATCGTTGTAAGTGAAAAGGTTGCTATTTCATTGCTATAGATTCTGCTCTTGTTGTGTTCATGATGTAATTAGTTAACTCATCATGCAGCAAATGTAAAAACAATTGATTAAGTAATACACCATACCTTGGTTTGATTAATATGGTCCAACTTTAAACGTATGGCTCAAAACATTTCAGCCACATAAGAGGTCGGGACTCGTGAATGCAAAACAGTCTCTTAAGAGGTTGAGACTCGTGAATGCCTTGATATCCATATTTAACAGGGTATAGATTGGTATATCTTACGAGTATTTCTAAAATCAAAGATCATGTGAGGATACGATGAGTAAAATGCATAAATTGAAGACGAAGTTTGAATCACTAGGATCCAACCATGAAATACATGGGGACGGCGTCAGGTTCTACAAGTGACGGCGTCAGGTGTTACTTGTGACGCCGTCGCATAACTTTTGAGACGAGGCAGTAGCCAAATTGCTTATTTTCAAGTGACGGTGTCAGGCTTTAAAAGAGTAGGCCGTCGCAACTCAGACATCCTAGATTTGATCCAGGGCGGTCGAGACGAAGGGGGGCGTCACAAGCATAAGGTGATCGACGCCGTCGCAAGACCAACCTGGCCAAGACGAAACCCTAATGACGGCTACGGCGTCACAATTCAAAGGGTGACGCCGTCGCGATTGTAATCTTATATATAGAATCCGAATTTTTCAGTTTTATGTGTAGTCTTTTGGAGTAAAAACCTAAACCGAACCAAGGCTGTCTTGTACAGTATTTTAGGGTTCCAAACCCTATCTTACCACAAGAAAAATGTTTTACTTTATTAATTCAATTATGTCTTTAATTATTTGTGTGTATGCTTGCATGTTCTCCATGTCCGGCTAATTTACTTGTGTGTTTGCTTAGGGAATATGAAACTTAATTATTGAATATTGATTGGTTGTCTCTTATCTTAATTGTTAATGATCTAGTAATGCGATAGGTCATTCGTTGTGTAGTTAATGCTTGATTAAATATTTGTGAACCTTAGACTATGACACCTAGAGTAGTTGTAGGCTAAACCATCCAAAGAGTACCTTAGAGTTAGAGTTTATAATCCCTAGAGATTTTGTAGACGAGACCCTTTGGTAGTTTCAAAGAGTTAGGGATAAACGCATACCCTACGACTTTAGACACACAACGCAATTAAGAATAAGGACGTGACAATTCAACCATCAATAAGAGATAATTAAGGAGTAGTAAAACCTAAGTGAACACATCTTTAAACTATCATACGAGCACACAATAATTAGACATAGACTACCATCACCTTAGATTAGATAATTAGATAATTAGAGTAATCGGTAGAAATACCAACCCCCAAATCCAAACCCCGAGATTCGTACCTTTCCATTTTTTAAAAATCATAAAAAGATAAAAAAATAATCTTCCTCAACCTCAACCTTAGCGTAGTAACTTCTCACTAGCATTCCTATTCCCCTAGAGAACGATATCAATACCCGTGGCTTACCCTAATACTACACTACAACAATTAGGTTCACTGCCTAGGGTGTTATAAAACTTGCTCGAAGAAAAGGAAGTTCCTTTGACCCCGAACGACGCGTGTAGCGTTATCAGACATTTATACGTATAAAAATGACGCTTGCATCCGTTTTTATAATAAAATTAAAAAAATATTTGTCTAATTTTTTTAAATTATTCTAAAAAAAATTAATAAAACTATTTTTAAAAATAGCAGTTTTGTTAAATATTATAGTAAATTGATTTTTTTTTTATTTTATAATATTTTTTTTAATTGATATAAGTGTTATAGTAAAAAAGTTTAATGAAATTAATTTTTTAAATAAACAGTTTTTTTAAGTGTTATAATAAAATGATTTTTTTTTAAATTTTGTAATTTTTTTACAAAATATATTTTTTAATTTTTTTTTATTTATTTATTTATCATAATAAAATTAAAATATTTACGTAAAATAAAATTAGAGATTTTTTTTAGAGTTAATTGCATATATAGTCTCTGTGGTTTCTATTTTGAGAGGAAAATCGGATTTTTATAAAATTAACCCTCTGTTAGTCCATCATGTCAAGTTACGTCCTTTTTAACGAGCGGATCAAAATTTGGACAAAATCCGTAACTTTGAGAAACCAAAGGGACGTGACTGCTTAAAAAAATCTATAGGGACAAAATCCGTAATTTTAACCAAACCACAAGGACTATTTATGTAATTAACTCTAATTTATTTAAGAAAAAAAAAAAAACTGATGTGATAACGGTGTTGATGGTCTCATGGTGGTCACCACCAATATATATGACATATATTATTTCATTATTTCATTATTTCATACACCACCAATATATATGACATGTTGATTTTCATAAACCGAGTTACAAAACCGTAATCCACTTTTACATATAGGGTCAAAAACTAAGTAGACATGTCAAAGGGGGGGTTTACGCCTCGGTCTGAGTTCTTTACATCCATCCAATCATGGTTTCCCAAATAACTTTCGAGTCTGTTATTTTCAAACTTTGACTTCTAAGCTTTCATAGTTCATTTTGACATTTTTATTGTTTATTTGTTAGCTTTCATAGTTCGTTTTCCTTTCAAACCAGTTTATATTTACGATTAAGATTGCCTCCACCAAAGCATGTTTTACGGTACCAACTTCTATCTTGAAGCTATGTGGGAGAGAATGTTAGAAAAGACCTAAAAAATAGTAAGATATAGTTATTAGCAGTTGGTGAAAAAAAGATATGTTACTTGAAACTCCAAATTGAAGTTAGAAGCAACTAGTTTATGTGTTTGGAGCACGAATCATGAAGGGGACAATTTCGATAACATGAAATTATAAGTTGTTAGTGCTCTAAACATGTAAGACTGCACATGTTTAAGCACTGTTAAAAGAACCAAAATTAAGTTACATTTTATTTATCTAATCGAGCTCTAACCATTTTTACGATGAAGAATAAAAAGTGATGTTTTCATTCATGACAAGTTTCACAAAAGAAGTCTTTGAGATTACATGAATGTGAATAGGCAGTTGGGATAGTTACTTTTATTCATGACAAGTTTCCAAATACCTCTAAGAAGGCATCACTTATGTGAATAGGCCAAGGTTATAAATAGCGTGAGGCGTGGCGTGGCGGCATGATCACGTCTTTGCGGTCAAAGCGAAGCTTTTGCGTTTATAAGGCGTGGCATAAGGCGGCACAAAGTATGAAAATATTTATATATTCATATCATAATTCATATATATCGATTTTACAAATACATGTGACATAAGGTGGCGTGGCGGCATAACCAAGCCTCACGCCTTTGCAAGGCCTTTGTGAGGCCTTTGCGAGCCTTTTAGAACAGTGGAATAGGCAGTTGGGATAGTTTCTTTTATCCATAGATAGAAATGATATTTAGTACTTTCTATGTCGATCTTTCTATGAAGAATTATTTTCCACATGCATAACAAATGAACAAAACATCAATATAACCCGTGCTTGAATCTTTGGAAAACCCACCTGCTTATTCTGTTTAGTTGCGATTTGAGGAGCATTCCATACTCGGCCTCGCTTTGTTCAGAAATCGAGTTTTGTAGAGTAAGTAATACAATTTCAAGATGTAAAAAATGGTCAAACGGGTAAAAATTGTTTTTGGAAATTTAGTACCTGCCCAATTACATCTTCTGCTTCAAACTTCCACATTTCGGAGTTTTGGTCATCGCACTCCTATATAGTTTAATACAGGAATCTTTGTAGTGGCTTAAATTGCATGAATGACAGCAAGTGTTACAACGATTGCTTCCATAATTTAAAACTGTTCATTACTTACTTTTTCTACTCATCAAGTGTTGAAACGATTGAGTTAAATAAAAACATTAAGTTCGTTATCCAGAACTCTATGAAAGTCCCGTGACACCACGAGACCACCAGATTCCGCCGCTGCACGAAAATACATATGGCACTAGATGAAAAGAAAGATACTCTAATTAACGTGTGTGAACTCAAAGATAAAATTAGTTTCCGCCAAAACATATTTCACGGTAAAAAACTATTTAAAAAATTGTTAAGAGTTCATATGAGTTTTCAAGCATTCAACACCTATCGAGTTAATTTTTTTTAACTCGTTGGATGATGAGCACCTTGAAAACACCATATTATTCTAGACACATAACACTTGCATAGATTATGGTATATTAGTCGCAAAAATTTATTTCTCTAACCTACGTGGGATAAATGAAAGAATAGAAGGTTAGAAAAAGTCTCCACAAACAAAAGATATACTCTAGTAAATTATTACAACCTAAAAAAGATTTTATGTGCATGGAAAGAAAGAGATAATGCAAGAGTTGGTGAAAGAAAGATATATATTTACCTGGAACTACAAATTGAAGTTTATAATAAGCAACTAGTTTATGTGTTTGAGAATGAAAGATTGCAAAGTCATCATGTCGATGTCTGTAATTATTGTTCCTATCAAACATCTTATCATAACATCTTTGTATTATAAATATAACAGAAAGAAACTTAGGATATACAAACTGTCAACATATTTTTGCTTTTGCATGGCAATATAACATTCACAACATAAAAAAAATACACTACGAAATAAAAAAACATACGAAATTTAAAATACATTTCGAAATAAAAAAACATACGAAATTTAAACTAATGTTGTTCCTGATGAAGTTGCCAAACATGCTCAATGATATTTCGTTGAAGTCTTGCGTGCGTTGCTTTATCATGCAGTTCTTTGGCATTCTTTCGTTGTATATCGCATCGCTCAATCCATGTCCGTTGTATATTTGCTCGCAGACAAACATATATTTCACTTATTTCGGATATCGCAAACTTTCGATCTTTCAAAATCATGTTATGCAATATGATGCACGTGTACATGACTCTTCTTAGTTTGTTGATAGTCCAAGTACGTGTCGGTTGGCTAATAATATGCCAACGTCCTTGGAGGACCCCGAAAGCTCTTTCAACGTCTTTGCGAGCACTGTGACAACTCGTATGTTCAGGTCATGTTTCAAAACATTACTCATGCTTCATCATTTATCATTTATCGTAAACTAAGTTTACGAGCATCAAATTCACGTAACCTTAGTGGTTTAGCTGTGAATTCATGAACATTTCATCAAGGACATTTCATATAGGCTAGGTTTAGTCTACATTTCATTGGCATCATCGTCATCATATCAATTTATGCATGGTTTTGCATTTTTCATTAAACGTTTATTTTCATATTAAATAAACGTTATCGCGTAATTAATTATTTTGAACAATTGATCCATTACTTTCAAAAATTATTCCAATATATTTTTATACTCATATTAAGTTTATAAAAATAATATTATGAGTTTACCCGATGTTTTCAATTTATTTCATATATAAATTGTTATGTTTATATAATAACGACGGTTTTTGTAAATTCAACTCGATAATTATTATTTCACTCAAATTTTACAAGAAATGTATTTTTATAATTTTTATGACTTCAATATATTTTATCTTGACCCGTTAAAAGTTATTTTTATCTAACGCTACCCTAAATACTCAAATGTGTATTTAATTTATCACATGTCTTCAAGTAACTTACATACAATTACAATTATAAAAAAATAAAGTATTAATTGATGACTTAACCCCCTGGCGACCTTAGGGGTGAGTCATTTACTTGGCACAAATATCTTCTAAGTTATGATATCTACAATTATCTAACACATACACATAGATATCTTAAGGTGAAAAATCATTTCCTCTCTTCCTTTCTTCTTCACAAAACCGGCCAAACCTATGACCATGGAGAAATCATCATAAAAATTTTAAAGACAAGGTTTTAACACTCTAGTCTCACTCTTGATTAAGGTTTTGCAATAAAAACCTTGGGTGATTAGGAAAATCCTTTGTTCTCATAAACCTCATCAAGTTACTTGTAAGCTTTTCATTTTCATAATCATATTTCATATTCATTTCATCATTATTGAGGAAACATTCAAGTCCTATGATGTTTGTACCACTTTTATATTAATTTTAAGAGTTATATATATTTATGTCTTCCTATAATTATTCCTTGTAGTATAACACTTTTGATGATGTCTAGGAACCCATGACACCCTAAGAAGGTGTATGGCAGGATTAAAATAGCTTCGGAGTTGTTTTGAATTGGTTGGAATAGGTTTTGCGCGTGAAAAACTCATTTCGACAAGTCTAATAAAGGGTCTGTCCTTATTTTTAAAATCTGGAAAATCCGACAGTAAGCAAAATATTTTGGGCTAGATATTTGGGAAATATACTTTAAAACGCAGCATTGGCAGCTTGAACGGATTAAAAGCGGAGCTATAACGAAGAAGTTATGAATTTTTGAAGTTTGACGACGAAAACTAATAATTCCAGAAATTTCAGCATGAAAATGTCACTGTTTACGAATCAAAAATGAGTCTTAAGCATTGCTAAATGTGTCGACTTATCAAAAATATATTAGTATATGTTAACACGATTCCGTGGATATAAAGAACGTAGAAAACGGACTTATAACGACAAAGTTATTCACATTTTAAAAAGTTGCCGTAACTTTATTCTATTAGCTAAATTAATATAATTTCTATTAAACATATACTACGGCAACGAGGGACCATGTTGAAGGTCGTTTTTAACAATGACGGATTACTTTTTATAAAGTGATGTCTTCTAGTAAAAGTAAGTTCGCCTGGCATATTTTACAAAATGTCAAACCATTTGTCAAGCGGAGTTGTAACGAATGAAATACGGTCACTTAAACTTTGCCGGAAAACCATCCTTAAACTATATTATTGGACAAAAGTACCATACTTTACCTATATTTTTCTCCATGATCGAGACCTCTAGGATGAAAACTTAAACACTAAAACTTTGAGATAATGATACAAGCTTCCCAAAACCGTTGAGTTCGTTTCTTAACACTCGACGTACACCATTTTACGACTAGCTTTTCGAGGTCGTTTTGTCACTTTCATGAAACATTGCAACGACATTGTTTTACGACGAAAAGTTATAATTTGATAATAAATCACTAAATGATTATCGTAGGATATCATTTCAACGTAAATACTTGTAAAGTATTTTATAATATGACGAGATGTCATAAACATATATTTCGACGATAAGTGTTATTTTCAAAATTCACAAGTGGTATAGATTTCATCCGAATTGCATGCATAACATTACATCATAACTTATTATGTATCATATCATTCATAATAAGTCAAGTTTAGAGATTCATTACATTTCGATTGTATCTACTTTTGTCATCATAATCATTGCACAGTGAGTTCCATAGCCCCATTTTCAATTGTTTTTATACTACTTTTGGGGGAGATACATGCTCATCAAGTTTTATGACATTCATGACTATTTGCAAACTATATGTTTATCCGAAGGCCGAATGTTTAGTCATATTCTATATCATAAATCATGGAACTAAAGGTCTTGGTATAGTTCTACGTCGTATAAAGTTCTATGTCGGTTGACTACTTGATACATTGGATCATGTTCTCACGTCAGATAAAGTTCTATGTCGATTGACTCGATACATTAGGTCACGTTCTATCATTATAAAGTTCTATGTCAGTTGACTACTGATACATTGGGTCATGTTCTACGTCGTATAAAGTTCTATGTCAGTTGACTACTGATACATTAAGTCATGTGTTATTGATTATGTGTTATTGTTCTACGTTGAGTTAGTTACTATTGTGAATTCATTTGACATCATGTGCTTGAACATAAACTATATACATTTTGTTGCGTGGGTTGTGAACACACGAGGTTGCAAGTTTTGTATAAGTAGGAACTTGCCGAAAGTCGAGTTACAATGCCTTTGCTACATAAACGATTTTGAAAGGCTTTACATTTCAACGCAAACTCTATGAACTCACTCAACCTTTGTGTTGACACTTTTAGCATGTTTTATCTCAGGTATCTAAGGCATTCACTTCATGACATCCATATGGACATATCATATAGTCGTGGTGACGACGCGTCACACATGGGATTTATTCATTTTAAAACATCGTTTGACTTGTAACAAACTTATTTCCGTACAAGTTAATTTCATTTGGGACCTACACTTTGTAAACTCTGATTATTTTATTAAATCAAACGATGTGTTTTCCAAACGACACTTTAGGTCATTCAATATATTCAGAACTATGATGCTATATGACAGTCAATCCCGGGGAATTCCATTCGGTGCGCATGAGGTAATTTGGGGGTGTGTGATTGGCATCGAGCCGATTATAGAGAACTAGGTTGCATCATTGACCCTAGACTATAACTACATCATTATAGCATCTCATCATTTCATCATAAGTGCATGTTCACTTTACATGCGGTTTATACGTACATTTTTCGAGTTATTTACTTTCATTTCAAATCGATTGTCACATGGATGCTTTTAAATACCCATCCCATTATCCTTTCCTCATACTCTAATGTGGAGAATGCCTTGTCATTCCCTATCACAATTTTAATATCAGCTGATTCATCACCGATAACGTTGAATGCCGAGATAAACCTTTAAGTAGGGCGAAGTCATTCTCACTCCTTTGTTTCACCACTAACATGTCGAGTTACACGTTATTCACGCACTAAGTCACTGGACCATCATACATTTGAAGCACTTACGACACCTCATAACCCATTTTTTTTGGGAACCCGTCGATTATTTTGAAAAGTAACATCAAACTTATCACCTCACATCACATCTCTTTAGAGCGCTTATTCTTAACATAGGACTTTGCTACATCTCATTTTTCCTCTTATTTTGAAGAGTTATGGCACCAAGAAAGCAGCACCGAAATGACACATTTGCTATCCAAAGGTATATATAGAGGATAGTATAGCCGAGCGCAGAACTAAGGTAAAACGAGCAAGCGGTAGGCTGTAGCTACTGAGGCCACGGTACTGCTGAAGCCGCTAGACTTGCACGCTACTCTGGGGGTGAGCTGCAGGAGGATCTGGAGTTCAGAATTGTACATACAAGGACTTTAAGAACTGTGATCCTACAAAGTTCAAAAGGCACCAGAAGAGTCATTGTTCTTACATGCAATTGCCTAGATGACTACAAGGTGAAGTTTGCCACTGGTACACTCTTAGATGGTGCAATGTCATGGTGGAATTCGTATGTGCAACCTATTGGTATCGAAAATGCTTACAAGCTCACGTAAAGCTTAATTCAAGAATCACGGTAACTAAGAAGTATTGTCCAACGGAGGTGAAGAAATTAGAAACGAATTTTATGAGATAGTATTTGTTGGTTATGACATCGAGACCTACATTAGGAGGTTTCAAGAGTTGGCTGCACTATGTCCATCAATGGTTTTGAACAATGAGAAACTACTGGAAAATTTCATTGGAGGACTTCCACAATGTATTCAAGGAGATGTAACTTCTTCAGATCCACAAACAATTGAAGAAACTATCGGGGATAACTCAAAACTCATGGCTCAAGTCGTGAAAAGGGAAAACATTATCAACACTAACCGTAACAACAACCACAACAACCAAACTAGCAATAACAAAAGGAAATGGGAAAATGACCAGGGAGGTTATGATAACGACAACCAAAACCGTAACACTAATCATCATCAACAACAGAATAGAAGACAAGAAGTCGCCAGGGTCTATGTTGTTGCACCAACAAAGGGAAGAGTTTATACTGGAAACTTACCACGATGCCACCAATGCACGCTACATCATAATGGTCCATGTGGTATATGCTTTAGCTATCACAAAGTAGGACATCTTGCTAAGGACTGCAAGGGCAAGGCCATAGTTACATGTTACGAATGCGGAGAGCAAGGACACTATCGGAACCAATGTCCTCAAAACAAAGGTCAACAAGTTGAAGGTGCTCATGGGAATGCACACATGTTAGAAGGAGGAGAAGCTCGTCATGGTCTCAACAATGCGGAAGACTGAAGAAGTTCGGAAACTAACAGTTTTAATTTTCCTTATGTACTATGTCGTACTAAGTTTATGTCTTCCATCGTATTCGGATCTTATGACTTAAGATGTACTACTTTTGATAAACCACTCGTGGTAAAATATTCTCATTAAGTGTACTTTCTTTTCCTTTTGATTTGTTATCACTTACAAGGTTTAGATATTTGTAAACATCGAGAGTTATAACAACTAAACCGAACGTCACATTATCGTTCCATAATTATACATAGCCTAGCTAACTATGTCCAATTCTGGAGGGATATCGCCCTCATAATTATACATAGCCTAGCTAACTATGTCTAATTCTGGAGGAATCATGTTATGTTGGGAGCAGTTATTTATAAGTCTTAGTGCAAGCAGGGTTCTCACATATTCATAAAAGTCAAGTGTTATTCATGGGAGATTCATCCAATATTTTCTTTACTATGATGTTTTGTACACCCTTAATCATCGATAACCATAACGACATCTCTTCATGTCTTCTCTCCTCGTTATTCATCACAAACTCAAAAATTCGATAGACTAACACGAACCGAATTCAGGGACTGAATTCCTTTTTGGTTGGGCGAATGTGACAACTCGTATTTTCAGGTCATGTTTCAAAACATTACTCATGCTTCATCATTTATCATTTATCGTAAACTAAGTTTACGAGCATTAAATTCACGTAACCTTAGTGGTTTAGCTGTGAATTCATGAACATTTCATCAAGGACATTTCATATAGGCTAGGTTTAGTCTACATTTCATTGGCATCATCGTCATCATATCAATTTATGCATGGTTTTGCATTTTTCATTAAACGTTTATTTTCATATTAAATAAACGTTATCGCGTAATTAATTATTTTGAACAATTGATCCATTACTTTCAAAAAATTATTCCAATATATTTTTATACTCATATTAAGTTTATAAAAATAATATTATGAGTTTACCCGATGTTTTCAATTTATTTCATATATAAATTGTTATGTTTATATAATAACGACGGTTTTTGTAAATTCAACTCGATAATTATTATTTCACTCAAATTTTACAAGAAATGTATTTTTATAATTTTTATGACTTCAATATATTTTATCTTGACCCGTTAAAAGTTATTTTTATCTAACGCTACACTAAATACTCAAATGTGTATTTAATTTATCACATGTCTTCAAGTAACTTACATACAATTACAATTATAAAAAAATAAAGTATTAATTGATGACTTAACCCCCTTGGCCGACCTTAGGGGGGGTGAGTCATTTACTTGGCACAAATATCTTCTAAGTTATGATATCTACAATTATCTAACACATACACATAGATATCTTAAGGTGAAAAATCATTTCCTCTCTTCCTTTCTTCTTCACAAAACCGGCCACACCTATGACCATGGAGAAATCATCATAAAAATTTTAAAGACAAGGTTTTAACACTCTAGTCTCACTCTTGATTAAGGTTTTGCAATAAAAACCTTGGGTGATTAGGAAAATCCTTTGTTCTCATAAACCTCATCAAGTTACTTGTAAGCTTTTCATTTTCATAATCATATTTCATATTCATTTCATCATTATTGAGGAAACATGCAAGTCCTATGATGTTTGTACCACTTTTATACTAATTTTAAGAGTTATATATATTTATGTCTTCCTATAATTATTCCTTGTAGTATAACACTTTTGATGATGTCTAGGAACCCATGACACCCTAAGAAGGTGTATGGTAGGATTAGAATAGCTTCGGAGTTGTTTTGAATTGGTTGGAATAGGTTTTGCGCGTGAAAAACTCATTTCGACAAGTCTAATAAAGGGTCTGTCCTTATTTTTAAAATCTGGAAAATCTGACAGTAATCAAAATATTTTGGGCTAGATATTTGGAAAATATACTTTAAAACGAAAACGTGGCCGCTTGAACGGATTAAAACGGAGCTATAACGAAGAAGTTATGAATTTTTGAAGTTTGACGACGAAAACTAATAATTCCAGAAATTTCAGCATGAAAATGTCACTGTTTACGAGTCAAAAATGAGTCTTAAGCATTGTTAAATGTGTCATATTATCAAAAATATATTAGTATATGTTAACACGATTCCGTGGATATAAAGAACGTAGAAAACGGACTTGTAACGACAAAGTTATTCACATCTTAAAAAGTTGCCGTAACTTTATTCTATTAGCAAAATTAATATAATTTCTATTAAACATATACTACGGCAACGAGGGACCATGTTGAAGGTCGTTTTTAACAATGACGGAGTACTTTTTATAAAGTGATGTCTTCTAGTAAAAGTAAGTTCGCCTGGCATATTTTACAAAATGTCAAACCATTTGTCAAGCGGAGTTGTAACGAATGAAATACGGTCACTTAAACTTTGCCGGAAAACCATCCTTAAACTATATTATTGGACAAAAGTACCATACTTTATCTATATTTTTCTCCATGATCGAGACCTCTAGGATGAAAACTTAAACACTAAAACTTTGAGATAATGATACAAGCTTCCCAAAACCGTTGAGTTCGTTTCTTAACACTCGACGTACACCATTTTACGACTAGCTTTTCGAGGTCGTTTTGTCACTTTCATGAAACATTGCAACGACATTGTTTTACGACGAAAAGTTATAATTTCATAATAAATCACTAAATGATTATCGAGGATCATTTCAACGTAAATACTTGTAAAGTATTTTATAATATGACGAGATGTCATAAACATATATTTCGACGATAAGTGTTATTTTCAAAATTCACAAGTGGTATAGATATCATCCGAATTGCATGCATAACATTACATCATAACTTATTATGTATCATATCATTCATAATAAGTCAAGTTTAGAGATTCACGTTACATTTCGGTGTATCTACTTTTGTCATCATAATCATTGCAACAGGTGAGTTCCATAGCCCCAATTTCAATTGTTTTTATACTACTTTTGGGGGAGATACATGCTCATCAAGTTTTATGACATTCATGACTATTTGCAAACTATATGTTTATCTGAACTTAATGTTTAGTCATATTCTATATCATAAATCATGGAACTAAAGGTCTTGGTATAGTTCTACGTCGTATAAAGTTCTATGTCAGTTGACTACTGATACATTGGGTCATGTTCTACGTCGTATAAAGTTCTATGTCAGTTGACTACTGATACATTGGGTCATGTTCTACGTCGTATAAAGTTCTATGTGAGTTGACTACTGATACATTAAGTCATGTGTTATTGATTATGTGTTATTGTTCTACGTTGAGTTAGTTACTATTGTGAATTCATTTGACATCATGTGCTTGAACATAAACTATATACATTTTGGCAGTGGGTTGTGAACACACAGGTTGCAAGTTTTGTATGGGCGGAACTTGGAACTGAGTGGAGTTACAATGCCTTTGCTACATAAACGATTTTGAAAGGCTTTACATTTCAACGCAAACACTATGAACTCACTCAACCTTTGTGTTGACACTTTTTAGCATGTTTTATCTCAGGTATCTAAGGCATTCACTTCATGACATCCATATGGACATATCATAGAGTCGTGATGACGACGCGTCACACATGGGATTTATTCATTTTAAAACATCGTTTGACTTGTAACAAACTTATTTCCGCACAAGTTAATTTCATTTGGGACCTACACTTTGTAAACTCTGATTATTTTATTAAATCAAACGATGTGTTTTCCAAACGACACTTTAGGTCATTCAATATATCTGTAACTATGATGCTATGACAGTCAACCCCCAGGAATTCCATTCCGCAAAAACAGTAATTTGGGGTGTGACAGATTGGCATCCGAGCTTCAGTTATAGAGAACTAGGTTGCATCATTGACCCTAGACTATAACTACATCATTATAGCATCTCATCATTTCATCATAAGGGCATGTTCACTTTACATGCTTTATGCGATATTTTTCGAGTTATTTACTTTCATTTCAAATCGATTGTCACATGGATGCTTTTAAATACCCATCCCATTATCCTTTCCTCATACTCTAATGTGGAGAATGCCTTGTCATTCCCTATCACAATTTTAATATCAGCTGATTCATCACCGATAACGTTGAATGCCGAGATAAACCTTTAAGTAGGGCGAAGTCACTCTCACTCCTTTGTTTCACCACTAACATGTCGAGTTACACGTTATTCACGCACTAAGTCACTGGACCATCATACATTTGAAGCACTTACGACACCTCATAACCCATTTTTTTTGGGAACCCGTCGATTATTTTGAAAAGTAACATCAAACTTATCACCTCACATCACATCTCTTTAGAGCGCTTATTCTTAACATAGGACTTTGCTACGTCTCATTTTTCCTCTTATTTTTGAAGAGTTATGGTAACAGGCGAAGAAAGTGCACCGAAATGACACCACCGCTATCCAAAGGTATATAGAGGATAGTATAGCCGAGGCACTAAAGAAAGAACGAGCAACGGTAGCCTGCACTGCTGAGGCCACGGCTGCTGCTGAAGTGCTAGACTTGCTACCTACGGAGCTGCAGGAGGATCTGGAGTTCCAAATTGTACATACAAGGACTTTAAGAACTGTGATCCTACAAAGTTCAAAGGCACGAGAAGCCACCTGCTATGGTTCGATGGTTTGAGAATGGAGTCTGTGTTTCTTCTATGCAATTGCCTAGATGACTACAAGGTGAAGTTTGCCACTGGTACACTCTTAGATGGTGCAATGTCATGGTGGAATTCGTATGTGCAACCTATTGGTATCGAAAATGCTTACAAGCTCACATGGGGCGAATTCAAGAATCTGGTAACTAAGAAGTATTGTCCAGTTAATGAGGTGAAGAAATTAGAAACGAATTTTATGAGTTAGTGACTGTTGGTTATGCGACATCGAGACCTACATTAGAGGTTTCAAGAGTTGGTGCACTATGTCCATCAATGGATTCGGACATGATGAGAAACTACATGAAAAATTTCATTGGAGGACTTCCACAATGTATTCAAGGAGATGTAACTTCTTCCGATCCACAAACAATTGAAGAAACTATCAGGATAACTCAAAAACTCATGGCTCAAGTCGTGAAAGGGGAAAACATTATCAACACTAACCGTAACAACAACCACAACAACCAAACTAGCAATAACAAAAGGAAATGGGAAAATGACCAGGGAGGTTATGATAACGACAACCAAAACCGTAACACTAATCATCATCAACAACAGAATAGAAGACAAGAAGTCGCCAGGGTCTATGTTGTTGCACCAACAAAGGGAAGAGTTTATACTGGAAACTTACCACGATGCCACCAATGCACGCTACATCATAATGGTCCATGTGGTATATGCTTTAGCTGTCAAAAAGTAGGACATCTTGCTAAGGACTGCAAGGGCAAGGCCATAGTTACATGTTACGAATGCGGAGAGCAAGGACACTATCGGAACCAATGTCCTCAAAACAAAGGTCAACAAGTTGAAGGTGCTCATGGGAATGCACACATGTTAGAAGGAGGAGAAGCTCGTCATGGTCTCAACAATGCGGAAGACTGAAGAAGTTCGGAAACTAACAGTTTTAATTTTCCTTATGTACTATGTCGTACTAAGTTTATGTCTTCCATCGTATTCGGATCTTATGACTTAAGATGTACTACTTTTGATAAACCACTCGTGGTAAAATATTCTCATTAAGTGTACTTTCTTTTCCTTTTGATTTGTTATCACTTACAAGGTTTAGATCTTTGTAAACATCGAGAGTTATAACAACTAAACCGAAAGTCACATTATCATTCCATAATTATACATAGCCTAGCTAACTATGTCTAATTCTGGAGGGATATCGTTCCTTAATTATACATAGCCTAGCTAACTATGTCTAATTCTGGAGGGATCATGTTATGTTGGGAGCAGTTATTTATAAGTCTTAGTGCAAGCAGGGTTTTCACATATTCATAAAAGTCAAGTGTTATTCATGGGAGATTCATCCAATATTTTCTTTACTATGATGTTTTGTACACCCTTAATCATCGATAACCATAACGACATCTCTTCATGTCTTCTCTTCTCGTTATTCATCACAAACTCAAAAATTTGATAGACTAACACGAATCTGAATTCCGGACTGAATTCCTTTTGGTTGGGCGAATGTGACAACTCGTATTTTCAGGTCATGTTTCAAAACATTACTCATGCTTCATCATTTATCATTTATCGTAAACTAGATTTACGAGCATTAAATCCACACGTAACCTTAGCTGTGAATTCATGAACATTTCATCAAGGACATTTCATATAAGCTAGGTTTAGTCTACATTTCATTGGCATCATCGTCATCATATCAATTTATGCATGGTTTTGCATTTTTCATTAAACGTTTATTTTCATATTAAATAAACGTTATCGCGTAATTAATTATTTTGAACAATTGATCCATTACTTTCAAAAATTATTCCAATATATTTTTATACTCATATTAAGTTTATAAAAATAATATTATGAGTTTACCCGATGTTTTCAATTTATTTCATATATAAATTGTTATGTTTATATAATAACGACGGTTTTTGTAAATTCAACTCGATAATTATTATTTCACTCAAATTTTACAAGAAATGTATTTTTATAATTTTTATGACTTCAATATATTTTATCTTGACCCGTTAAAAGTTATTTTTATCTAACGCTACCCTAAATACTCAAATGTGTATTTAATTTATCACATGTCTTCAAGTAACTTACATACAATTACAATTATAAAAAAAAAAAAAAAAAAGTATTAATTGATGACTTAACCCCCTTGGCCGACCTTAGGGGGGGTGAGTCATTTACTTGGCACAAATATCTTCTAAGTTATGATATCTACAATTATCTAACACATACACATAGATATCTTAAGGTGAAAAATCATTTCCTCTCTTCCTTTCTTCTTCACAAAACCGGCCACACCTATGACCATGGAGAAATCATCATAAAAATTTTAAAGACAAGGTTTTAACACTCTAGTCTCACTCTTGATTAAGGTTTTGCAATAAAAACCTTGGGTGATTAGGAAAATCCTTTGTTCTCATAAACCTCATCAAGTTACTTGTAAGCTTTTCATTTTCATAATCATATTTCATATTCATTTTCATATTTATTTCATCATTGTTGAGGAAACATGCAAGTCCTATGATGTTTGTACCACTTTTATATTAATTTTAAGAGTTATATATATTTATGTCTTCCTATAATTATTCCTTGTAGTATAACACTTTTGATGATGTCTAGGAACCCATGACACCCTAAGAAGGTGTATGGTAGGATTAGAATAGCTTCGGAGTTGTTTTGAATTGGTTGGAATAGGTTTTGCGCGTGAAAAACTCATTTCGACAAGTCTAATAAAGGGTCTGTCCTTATTTTTAAAATCTGGAAAATCTGACAGTAAGCAAAATATTTTGGGCTAGATATTTGGAAAATATACTTTAAAACGAAAACGTGGCCGCTTGAACGTATTAAAACGGAGCTATAACGAAGAAGTTATGAATTTTTGAAGTTTGACGACGAAAACTAATAATTCCAGAAATTTCAGCATGAAAATGTCACTGTTTACGAGTCAAAAATGAGTCTTAAGCATTGTTAAATGTGTCGACTTATCAAAAATATATTAGTATATGTTAACACAATTTCGTGGATATAAAGAACGTAGAAAACGGACTTATAACGACAAAGTTATTCACATTTTAAAAGTTGCCGTAACTTTATTCTATTAGCAAAATTAATATAATTTCTATTAAACACCTACTACGGCAACGAGGGACCATGTTGAAGGTCGTTTTTAACAATGACGAATTACTTTTTATAAAGTGATGTCTTCTAGTAAAAGTAAGTTCGCCTGGCATATTTTACAAAATGTCAGACCATTTGTCAAGCGGAGTTGTAACGAATGAAATACGGTCACTTAAACTTTGCCGGAAAACCATCCTTAAACTATATTATTGGACAAAAGTACCATACTTTATCTATATTTTTCTCCATGATCGAGACCTCTAGGATGAAAACTTAAACACTAAAACTTTGAGATAATGATACAAGCTTCCCAAAACCGTTGAGTTCGTTTCTTAACACTCGACGTACACCATTTTACGACTAGCTTTTCGAGGTCGTTTTGTCACTTTCATGAAACATTGCAACGACATTGTTTTACGACGAAAAGTTATAATTTCATAATAATTCACTAAATGATTATCGTAGGATATCATTTCAACGTAAATACTTGTAAAGTATTTTATAATATGACGAGATGTCATAAACATATATTTCGACGATAAGTGTTATTTTCAAAATTCACAAGTGGTATAGATATCATCCGAATTGCATGCATAACATTACATCATAACTTATTATGTATCATATCATTCATAATAAGTCAAGTTTAGAGATTCACGTTACATTTCGGTGTATCTACTTTTGTCATCATAATCATTGCAACAGGTGAGTTCCATAGCCCCATTTTCAATTGTTTTTATACTACTTTTGGGGGAGATACATGCTCATCAAGTTTTATGACATTCATGACTATTTGCAAACTATATGTTTATCTGAACTAAATGTTTAGTCATATTCTATATCATAAATCATGGAACTAAAGGTCTTGGTATAGTTCTACGTCGTATAAAGTTCTATGTCAGTTGACTACTGATACATTGGGTCATGTTCTACGTCGTATAAAGTTCTATGTCAGTTGGCTACTGATACATTGGGTCATGTTCTACGTCGTATAAAGTTCTATGTGAGTTGACTACTGATACATTAAGTCATGTGTTATTGATTATGTGTTATTGTTCTACGTTGAGTTAGTTACTATTGTGAATTCATTTGACATCATGTGCTTGAACATAAACTATATACATTTTGGCAGTGGGTTGTGAACACACAGGTTGCAAGTTTTGTATGGGCGGAACTTGGAACTGAGTGGAGTTACAATGCCTTTGCTACATAAACGATTTTGAAAGGCTTTACATTTCAACGCAAACTCTATGAACTCACTCAACCTTTGTGTTGACACTTTTTAGAATGTTTTATCTCAGGTATCTAAGGCATTCACTTCATGACATCCATATGGACATATCATAGAGTCGGTGGACGTCACACATGGGATTTATTCATTTTAAAACATCGTTTGACTTGTAACAAACTTATTTCCGCACAAGTTAATTTCATTTGGGACCTACACTTTGTAAACTCTGATTATTTTATTAAATCAAACGATGTGTTTTCCAAACGACACTTTAGGTCGTTCAATATATCTGTAACTATGATGCTATGACAGTCAATCCCCAGGAATTCCATTCCGCTGCAAAACAGGTAATTTGGGGGTGTGACAAGCACTTTCTTGTTTTTGTTTAAACAAGGCATTTTTCTCCGAATATGAAGTCGAGAATAATTTGACAAAAGATGACCAAGTTGGGTAAATCCCGTCAGCTAGGGAATACTGGTGTTCAAATGTTGCACCGTTCACTTGAAACGGAACCTCGTCATCAAGAAGGTCTTCGAATAACGGTGAATTATTCAAAACAGTTAAATCATTATTCGTACCCGCTACCCCAAAAAATGCATGTCAAATCCATAAATCGTATGATGCAACAGTTTCAAGCATAATAGTTGGATATTTTTTATCACCTCTATGAAATTGCCCTTGCCACTCAACGGGACAGTTTTTCCATTCCCAGTGCATACAATCAATGCTCCCAAGCATTCCCGGAAACCCATGGACCGTGTTATGTGCGTTATATATATTTTGAATGTCAACTAAATTAGGCTTTCTTAAAAATTCGGGCATAAACAATTCAATTACACACATAGTGAAAAAATCTAGACAATCGCGTGCCGTGTGTGACCCCATTTGCAAATATTCATCAAATGCATCAGGTGCGGTGCCGTAGGCCAATTGGCGTAAGGCAGATGTGTATTTCATAATTACACTCATACTCATTACTCCACACGCATCGGGTCGGACTCTAAAGAAATCAAAATGCGGTGGAAGAGGATCAACAGTTTGAATATGATTTTCAATACCTTGTACTATTTGTAAGAATATCATCTTGATATCGTCTAAATCATCAAGATCGGAATCCGAATTTGAACCAGCCATGTTTATTTTGCTTAGATGTAAAGAGTTGAAAGAGTTGTGTGTGAATGATTTGAAAGAAAAGAGTGTGAATGATTGTGTAAAAATGAGGTAATATTTATAAAGGGTGGGGAAAGTTTTTTTTTTTTTTTTTTTTTTTTTTTTTTTTTTTAAATGATGCCGTTACATTTTGAAATTGGTATTAATGTTTGGATTGCAACGGATATATTATTTGTCGTTTTCTTCGTCGTTCCTCCGGCAAAAACCAAAGTTGCGAACCCACTTGGTGTCACGGCGGGCAGCAACATCAAACAACGAGGTGCCATGTAGGCACTGGCGAGAAGCAACGGTTCCCACACCCCTTGCTCTAAGGCTCCATAAAAAAAAAGTTGGTACACTAGTATTATTTAAGTCCTTTTATGCACATGAAAAGAAAAAAGAGAAGTACATGATAGTTTAATTTGCCTAATAGGTTGTTAAGTCTTATTTTAGCGAATTGATTGCCAAAATGTTGAACCATAGTCGTAGAGTTGTCTAAGAGGTTAATATTTATAATCAGTTGACCGGAACCACGCATGTTCTTAGGATAGTGGCTTAAATTGCACGAACGAAAACCCAACATCTTGTAATGTATATCATTATAAGACAAGATTTCTCTAATTTTCAATTGCTTATGTACTTTATATTCGTTAACTACTCTTCTTGAAATCATCAAAGTGTGGCTCCTCTTACAGTTAGCCAACTTTGCATAAAGTTGTGGTTAATACTTTTAAAATCCTTCGTTAGCATGTAGCTAGTTAGTTGGTTCCAATTAAGAAATGAGACTTCTAAAATAATTGGTCCCTCCGGAATTCTCATAATGATTGTACTTCAAACTCACGCGTGATTTTCTCATAGATTTTGGAATATAGAGCATCGTGTAGAATGAACCTATGGGTTTAAAAATCCATGAGCGTTCTAAGTCGATAAGTATCTAAACATGATAGTTGAAATAGTAGTTATTGCTTCTCACTATTGTTGTTACTTTTAACATATGCATATTCTTGTAAGCATTAGAGTACGTTTAACTTATGATGTATTAATGTGGTAATTCAACCACATTGTTGCACTTGAACGCTTTTCTTATCAATATATTCACCTAGGTAGAAACCTTTTTACCCAAAAAAAAAAGGTTTTGATACGTGTATGAATTATCTAATAAGGTCTATGTTTGTTGTTAAATGTTGAGTTATATTGTATGTGTATTTATTTTGGGGATTTTATTCAAAAGAATCAAGATGCATTTTTACATTTCTATTGTTCTTTATTAGCTTTTACAGTTTGTTTTCCTTTATAAGCTCTGTGAAAATAAAAATAAGTACCAATGTAAAGAAAAAAAATTAAGAGATAATATGAGTTTCGAGAAATTTCCACCACACGTTGAATATTTTTCAAAAATGATGGTAAAAATGAGTACCCGATAACTTGTCTCAAAACATTTAAGAAACATACACTTATGGTATATAAGTAACCGACAATTTCTATCTTTAGTCAATGTGGGATAGCGTGTTGTGATAAAAGGTCAGAAAAATATTTCCTTAAAAATATGGTAAAAAAGAGATAATTCAAGAGTTCTTAACATTTGGAGAAAGAAAGATTTGTTACATGAAACATCAAATTGAAGCTTATTAGCAACTAATTTATGTGTTTATAACACAAAACATAAAGGCAACAGCTTGGATACAAGAACATGTGATGATTTTTACTAAGATAAAAGGATTAGTGTTTAGTTATCTTAATTCATTTAAATAGAAATCTATATGTTGTTGTGTAAGTTACGTGTTTTGGTTTGTTTAGAAACTTGTTCTACGAGTGCAGATCAGTAAGCATTTTTTGAATATACAGGACAAAAGTTATGGACGGACCCATATTGGTGTCGGGTGTGGCACGGGTTACACTCTTTTTTAGATCACGAAGTGCAATTTTTTTTTTTGAAAATTGTCATTTCTTGATTTGTGCAACCCCCGATAATTTTTTTTGCTACTTTCATTTTATTTGGTGCAACTTTAGTTAGTTTGACAATACTTTATGGATCACTTTTTATTTAGTCCAATAATATAATTGTAAAAAAAATACAAAGCCAATGATTAGTAAACCCATTGACTATGATATATCATACAATTGTTATATCATTTACTGTCGTCGACTCAATTGTTTCACATGGACCTTGTCATACGATTCAACATTCAAAGTAACTTAACTCTTCGAAGCTCCACCATCATTCAAGACAAAAGGTGGCTATCATTTTATCAGAAAATATTTTTATTATTGTTTGAAAAGGAGTAGAATTTACCAAGGTTGTCAAGATCGGGATTCTACCCAAGATCGTTTTTGTCTTTGCAAGATCGTGATCGTAAGATCGGATCGGGATCTTAAGATCATACTCTAATGTTATTTCTTAATAGTTTATGTAATTTTATACAAATCTACAAATTCTAATATATTATAACCACAAAATACTATGAATGTTTCATATAAATTTTGTCCTAAATTATGATTATAAAATGTTTAAAAAGATTAACATGTTGTTTTTTGAAATTCTACAAACAAACAACCCATAAATTTGTAGTTTTTTAGTTTGTAATCCGAGAAGAGTAAGATCGGATCGGATTAGATCGTAAGATCGTATGGTCAAGATCGGGATCCTAAAAGATCTTAAGCTTGCAAAGATCCTATGTAGGATCCAGATCGTTTTTGCTTTACAGTATCGTAAAATCGTAAGATCCTAAGATCAGGATCGGGATCCTGACAACCATGGAATTTACATTTAATATAATTTAGATTTATGATTTAGTGTCATTTTTTATTTTAGGGTTTTGAATATTACAAGCATGTTAAGAGCCTTTTTTCACACTTTCATGAATACTTATACTTGTATATATTATAACCATTTAAACGATCAAAAGATTTAATTGTATGATTATTTGCTTATTTTTGTTTTAACATATTTTAAGGAACTATGGAAAAATATAGAAAGCTTTGGGAAAATGTTCCTAGTCGTAGTGGAGGTGGAGATCCGGTTCCAAAACCTACTCCGCAACCTATTTCACAACCTACTCGAGCTCCTTTAGCGCCAATTAATATGAAACTAGATGATCTTCCATGGGATTCATCAGATAAGCCAATCATCTAGAGTTATGACCCTAACATCGTAGAGGAGATAAGGCGAATGTATTGGGATAGAGGTCCTTGTCGACCAAAGGGCCACAAGTTTCCAACAAAAATGGTCGGGACTAAGAAAAGAAGTTTTGTTGTCACTTGGTTTAATGAGTTTAGTTGGTTAGAATATAGTGTAAAAAAAGACAAAGCATATTGTTTGTGTTGTTATTTGTTTAGAGATCATGGTGCGGGTGATGCTTTTACTGTACAGGGGTTTGATAGTTGGAGTAAAAAGACGAGTTTGAAAAGGAAGCTCTTGATGGCCGGAACCGAAATCAAGCAACTGGTATTTTATCATATTTTAAAAAGTTTGAGCTCGAGTTGCTTGATAAAAGCTTGACTTGATTGCAGCCCTATTCTCAATTGATGGAGCACATCTTAGGAATCACGGATTTATTATCGAAATCTCTTCAAAAACGAGATCAAAATATTGTAGAGGCGAATTCAATGATAAAAGGAACAAGACAAGCATTGGTAAGAATTAGAACAAGTGGGTTTGATGCATTTTTGAAGATAGTGAATTCTTTTTGTGATAAACATGATATTGTAGTATTGAAGATGGACGAAATTTGTGTTGCTAAAAGAAACCGAGTAGCTGGCATAAAGAATCGACACTATTTTGAGATTGATATATTTAACACAGTTTTGGATATGCAAATCCAAGAGTTTGGTGATGGATTTGGTGAGATAAGCACAGACTTACTTACTAATATGTCAGCTTTGAGTCCATGTGATTCATTTACAATGTTTGATGCATCAAAGCTAATCACTTTAACAACGTTTTATCAAGATGATTTTACGGATGCAGATAGGTTTTCTCTTAGGTGTGAACTTGACCTCTACTATGAGACCGTTATTCATGATGAAGACTTTATGAAGTTGAAAGGAATTGTTGAGCTTGCTACGTTGATGGTGACACGAAACAAGCATATTTCTTTTCTTTTGATTTATAAATTATTGAAGCTTTCGTTAGTCTTGCCTGTGGCAACTGCAACCGTAGAAAGATGTTTTTCGGCAATGAAATTGATAAAGACAAATCTCCGCAATAGAATAGGTGAAAATTATATGAACGATGTTTTAATTTGTAACATAGAAAAAGAATTGTTTGCTAAGGTTACAAATGAAGACGTGATGAAGTGCTTTAAAGGCTCGAAACGTTGAAGAGATCATTAATAATAGACAAGGTACTTTATTAACTAGTTTTTCATTTTTAAGTCAATAATAATAGACAAGGTACTTTATTGACTAATTTTTTATTTTTACAATTTATATAACGTTGAAATTTTTTATTAGTATTTATAAAAAAAATTTGTGCAACACCCATTTGAAAATCCTAGGTCCGTCCCTGACAAAAGTTGACAAGATGAGCATTATGTTACATCTCGTATCTCTTGCGTAAGTTGCATATGCTTGAGATAGTTCTTCGACTTGTAACATTCCTGTGAATATAACCGGCATTCCATCGTGATTGTTTCTAATATACATGAAAAACTAAAACTGATTAATTGAGTTACCTGAAAATATATTAAGAGCAATTGAGTGGTCATTACGACATCGCCCATCACTACTGTCGACTTAGCACCAAATCCGTTTATCCTCTTATCACTCTCATTTATTTCACTTCTCCATAATCACTGCAATCACTGACAACAAAGAAAAAAATATTAAGTTTGATCGCGGTTCTAAACACGAGCCGATGAAGGCCACCACGAGCTAACCACTTACCGTATCACTCTCAAAGCGTGAATGTATATACCAAACTATATGTCTATATATGTATCAAATATCTCATCATAATACCAGAATGGTAGAATAGGAGTGAAAGTGTACACGTGCTATGTGTTCTACTCTAAAATTTAAACATCAAACTGCAATAACACTAAGTATATTCCATATATTTTTAGTTTATATCCTTTCCAATCGACATATACGGAGTATTTAGATTATTTTGCGACATTATAGACGTATCCTGTTGTAAGTGAAAAGATTATTATTTCATTGGTTTAGATTATACTCTTGTTGTGTTCATGATGTAATTAGTTAACTCAACATGCAGCAAATGTAAAAACAGTTGATTAAGTAATAAACCATACCTTGGTTTGATTAATATGGTCCAACTTTTAAACGTATGGCTAAAAACATTTCAGCCACATAAGAGGTCGGGACTCGTGAATGCCTTGATATCCATATTTGACAGGGTATAGATTGGTATATCTTACAAGTGTTTTTAAAATAAAAGATCATTTGAAGATACGGTGAGTAAAATACATAAACTGAAGACCAAGTTTGAATCAGTAGGATCCAACCAGGAACACTGACCTCTATGTCATTCTTTGGTCTTCAACTCTATTTTTTAACTAGATATTCTTAGGAGAAATAGTGGTTTAAATTGCGTGAACGACAACTTCATTATAATTTTAAAACTCATTAAGTAATTACTTCGCTTCAAGTCATCAAGTGTGGCTCCTTTTAGCATTAGCTCGAAAGATATGCCACAATTATAGAGAGTTATGGTCAAGACCTCTAAAAATTTTGGCCGGTGTATAGCTCACGTGGTTTCCAGTGAGAAGACTTTGCAAGGAGACTTCTAAAATCCACGGCTTTTCAAAAGTCCACATATGATTGTTTTTGTAATTCATACGTGGTTGTATGACAGTATCAAATGGACGGGATTAGGTATCCTTGAATATTCAAAGTCGATAAGTACCTAAACATGATAATTGAGATAGCAGTTGTTATTCGTGACTATCGTTGTTGTATACGTGTAAGATCACATTTATACGAAAAGATGTTCATCACTAGATGAAAATAAGATATTCGAAAGGATATCCTCACCATGAACATTCAACTATTAAAATATGTTCATGTCAATTTTACTAAAAGCATTCTCTATAAACGTGTATTTATTTTGCACGTTAAATACAATTTTAGATTCCTATTGGTTCTTTGTTAGTTTTCACAGTTTGTTTGTTATCCTTTCTAAGGGGTGTGGCATTCAAAAATACCAAAACATGTTTTAGAGTACAAAACGTAAAAAAGCTAAGTTATCATATGAGTTCTCGATGTTTCAGAACATGTCAGATTTTTTCAACCTGATAGATGCTGAAATATCCGAAAACATAATACTATTCTCAACACATTTAACATACATACAATTATGGTATATTAATAGCCAACAACTTCTATCTTAAACCTATGTGGGATAGAGTGTTCGGATAATGCAAGAGGTATTAACAGTTGGTGAAAGAAAAATTTGTTACATGGCACATCAAAGTGAAGTTTTTAAGTAACTTTTATGTGTTTATTGTTGGAAATGTATATATTTACTAACATGTGAATGTCCGGATTCGAACTCGTGACCACGGGATTGCACACATTAGCGAATGAGAATTAAAGTTAATAATTAATGTTTATGTTTACGATTAATTATTACACATTAAGTCCGGTTAACGATCGTTAAGTATTTAACGGAAAAATGACTAACGACCGTTAAATGGAAAAGAGAAGGACTAGAAATGGAAAACATGGAAAAGTTATGGGTTGGGCTTTGGACTTTCATAGTGGCCGGCCATAGGGGTCTCTACAAGGCCTAAATCCCTAACTTGTTCCCTAAGTTTACATACTAGTATATAAGGAGGGGTAGGTTCTAGGGTTTCATACACTTGTGCATTGAATTAACCCTAGATCTCTCCTCTCCTCTCTCTAGTCCATTATTCGGCCGAACACCCCAAGTAAGGGAGTTTGGTTTCGTTTTGCTTAAACGAGGACTTGTGTTAGATCTAGCAATAAACGCTGATTCGTTTGGTTAATTCGTGTGTACAAGAACGTGGTTGTAAGACATTATTCTTACACCAATAAGTACTTCTTTGGTTTGCATTGCTCAAGGGTTGTTTTGCTTTGATCGAGGGATTTGATATTCGCAAGAGGTACGTTACGCATACTTTCAGTTAATTAATTTATTTGTTATGATCTTAAGTCTTCCGCTGTGTACTCTTGATGTCTTTATGTTTTATTATATTTTATATATCATAAACTCAACAGTGGCATCACGAGCCTTGTATAACAAGTAATTAATTACTGAAACACATAATTAAAATAAACATGATTGTGTTATTATTTGTATGCTTAGATCTAGGGTTTGCTTAACCTAAACCCTAATTTTGAGGGGGGGGGGCGTTTTTTATTTTGTGCCCTAATTAGGTTTTGTAAACTAATGTTTTAATTGGATTAGAAACCCTAAGATGCATACAACTTTATGTGTATATGCGTAACTTTGATTTAATTGCATTAATTGTTAAGTGTAATTTTATGTCCATGATAATTACATGCATGTTTTATCATGGATATGCTTTTATTGTATGTCTTTCGTGGTTAAGTGATATACACTAATTTTGATAGATCTAAAATTGAGGAAGACCTCAATATATATTAATTGGTTAATTAATAGGATTTATCTAAACCGTTTGCATGTGGCTAATATGCATGACTTTATTTGTTATGCATTTATTGTTTATTTGTTTATTTTTTTTTAAATACTTGCTTGTTTGTGTTTTGTAACAAGGGTATTTTTACAAGAAAAATAAACTGATCTAAACAATGGTGAAACATGTATTTTTAAGAATAGTAATCATAATCGTTTAATTGATTGATGACTTTGGTACAAATGACTGAACGGCTCACCCATGAGAATGAACTAATAAAAGGGATTTAAAGAAGTGCGCACACCACACTGAATGGATGTCTAAGGTTGTGCTTTAGCACGCACGTCCTCTCCCCTGTGAAGTTCGAGTGGAGCTACTTAGTAAGTCATTAAATGTGCAAGCTCATCTTAAGGGCGAATTAGTATTGATTCCATGCGCCACTTAGGTGGTAATTATCCGAAACACTAAGTGTTTACACTTATGCAAAAGTACGGTATAATGGATGATAATTAACACTAATTCCTTGATTGGTGAACCCAATACCTCAATTAAAGTTTGATGATGAAAAGCTTATACATTAAAACAAGATATAAATGTTTTAATAAAACCTATGTTACGAAGATGAATGCATGACATCTTTGTACATATTTGATTTAACATCATAATTATTACCCTTTAATTTAAGTTATATGCCATCCAACGAAGCGGAAACACCTAAGATTACCTTTTATTTGCGTGAGATCGTGACTTAGATCGTAATCAAAGGGTAAAATGTCCACACGTCGTGAGAACGGGCATGGACGATTTTGCAGTTTCTTAAGTTGGACAACGTAATTGAGTTTTGTAGAGAACGGCAACTCAAGGCATAAGATGGGATAAAACATGTTTACATGGCAATTGAAATTGGCTATATGTAAATCCCATAAATCTAGGAATTGCAATTGAAATTGGCAATTGAGCAAAAGCTCTACCATTTTGTATAAGGTTCATTACTAGCAGATCAACTGATGTGATGAGATTATGACAATTTAGATCCTAGTTTTTCAGTGGAAATTAAATGGTTATATGCTTATGAACCATGGGTAATTAATTTTCTTGAAAAGGTTAATTATCGAAAATACTAAAATTGAATTTTGTAATTCTTTTGAATGTATAATTGCAACATTTAACCGTAAACAAAGTTTAGTCTTTGATCAATAAATTGCTCCATTCTGCTTTCAAACAAATGTTTGATCGAGAATAATTTATTGAAAAGACAAACGAAGTCTCTTTTCCATGGGAGAAACATTAGACTCAATCCTATTCCTTTTCATGAATGAGAAAGGTATAATAGGAACGTTTTGAATTGTCTAAATTCTAATGTAACTCATAGCAATGAATTGCACGTCATATTTTCCATAAAGATTTCATTACCTTCATTAGGTGAATGAATCCTTTTGTAACAAACATGAATGTTGGTTAACTGGAAAACATGTATATGAGTTACTAAATTAGAAGCTAGACTAATTACCGCGAAAATTGGTAAAAGGAAAACTAGCTTAATTTATCTAGTTGGTTTACTTTAACCTTTAAAGGTGCTACATACCAGTATGTGGATGGTAGACCTGTTAAGGAAGAAATTGCATACCCAATTTTTCAAGTTAATAACATTGATGGATAACCCATCATTCAAAGAGTAGAATACACCTTTTACTACCTTAGTAATGATTACGTATGGTTCTTTAAAGGTGTAGGAAAGTAAAAAGCAAGCAAGTTGTTTTCACTGGTTATGCAACACTTACAATGTTGTCAGATTTAGTGGGAGCATTTGTGTTGCATTACTGAATAAGAAGTTGTTTTAATGATTTCTAATTTAGTGGGAGCTACAAGCCTTATTTCCTGTGTAGTAACTCAGATTATCTTCAAAGATAATTACTTTCCAATTGTAGGCACTTATGTTTTTTAAGGATTGTCATGTGCGTTTCCTTACAAATCAATATAGTCCTATATCTACTAGTTATACCTATGACACAAATCATATTAATCAAATAAACGAACGTGTATCTGCAGTTTCTTACATGGAACATTTCATGGAATGACATAATTAAATGAAGTAATCTAATACTACTTTGAATTTGAGTATTCGTTGAATGACTTAAATATATGTAGTAATTATTAACTTGAAATATTAATTGAAACCTGAGGTGGTGTTCATAATTACTTTAATTATAAATGTTTATGATTTTGTAAAGGCACAAACATAAAGTCTTTTAAAGACTTACAATATAAAGTAAGACGTTAACTTGCTATGTTTTAAGACATTTGCATGAAGTAAATGAGTTGATCAATGACTTATAACGTATAGTGGGATTATAACTGGTATGTCTTTTGACTTGGTCAAGAATATTTATGTTATAATGCATGCAATTGATTTGGTAATTCTATTGTACCATTAAGTTTTACTTTGTTGGTAAATAGGATAAACCAAAAGGTAGATGGTTATCTTAAATATTGTTAGATTAATCTTACAATATTAATTCTAAGGAAATACCATAATTTTATGGTATGTTCAGTTAGAAGAATCAAAATTTATTGGTATTGTTTGATTCAAGATAACTATAGTTTCTTCCAAAAGTTATCAAGGTTAGTAGATTGAGTATAGATTGAATATACTCAATATGACTCCAACCTAGAAGATTAATAAGACACCATTTGTTTATGGAATGTGATGAATCACATTAAGTCTTATAAATGAAGTTCTGAATTTGTTAAACTACTTATAGAGTGAGTTGTAACAAACTAATGTCAGGAACTGTCAATGTTTTTGTAATATCCCAAAAGAGAACAATGTATTGTTGCTCTACTTGCTAAACTATTTAAAGGTAATCTTTAAATTATTAAAGGCAAGTGGGAGTTTTGTTTAGATCTTGAAAGATTGAATTACAAAATACACAATCTTCTAAAATGCACTAGCAAATATCATGATGAGGCTAAACATGTATATGATAGACCTCAATATAATGGAATTGTCATTCATAGATCCGTAAGGATATCTCAGATATTTAATATGCTGAGGAATATGAGTTACAGGATCATGGTAAGCCTGTTAATCATAATGATAAATTTACCAAATGTTGAATTGTGGAAAATCAATCATACTATGAATGTAGAGATGATGTCCATAAAGATAATCAACTTTAGATACTTGGTTTATCTTAATAATGAATATGAGTTTCTTCAAAGGATGAAAACCCTAGTGGTTTAAATCTTCATGTAGAAATCATATGGACAATATTGTACACATATTTAATGCATGTCTAGTGATAATAATATTAATCATATTTAAGCAATTAACTATGATTGAATATTCTTTACTAGATACATTAAATAGAAGTATAAAGATTATAATTGTCATACTTAGTTTCATTGATATGAAATTTTGACAATAAATGTCATAACTCTTTGTTGTGGAATTACTTTTGCGAGGACGATAAGTAATACAAAGTAGTTTTATGAATTCAAATAATCTTTGAATATGTACAAACTGCAAGAATCCATGAATGGATATATGCATGCATCTATGAGATGATTCTTATGTTTAATATTAAATCAATGTTTGATTTAATAAATAAAAATAAGATAGCTCATAAGTATTCCTGAAAGCTAGTGGGAGTATTATTTTTATTTTCTTAAATCTTATATGTTGTATGGGCAACTACATTCCACCTAAATTAAGTTTTAGTTGGGAATGAAACTTTGTTTGTAAGATTTGGAAATAAGACATACAACCTTGGAATATATGTTTATAAACATATGCGGTAAAATAAATGAGTCTAGTAATACATGATAAATACATATCTTTAACAAGATATAATATGAATGAGATCTTAAAGTTTAACTTGAAGATTCATCATGTACATCATGTTGTGTATAAGATTGTTGTGTCATGCTTGGTTACAAGATGATTTGACAACATTGAAAGTTGTTAGTGTAATAAATATTTTAAAAGGAATATGTTTGGATTTAGAATCACATTCCACGGTCTGGATATGCTCCTAGATTCTATGGAGGAAAATATGGCAATTATTTCATAATTTTCATTGCCAACAAACTTGAGTTTGGTAGGCACCAACATTACACTATAACTGTTCAAAGTTTACGGATGTTTAAAGAGTATATTGTTGTACACAATGATGCTGGTATAATTGAGATGACACTCATGGTATCCTTGATAATGATCATGTTGACTAGTTATGCTCAACTAAGAGCATAGTTGCATTATACATTAAAGAATAAAGAATACTTTAAAAACTTTAAGGTTTTGAAAGATAATTGTCATAAAAGGGTGGTTCAGGTTATCACGCACCTTATGGAATGATATGACAATATCAAGATATGTGTAAACATATACAAGAAATTCACTTATTGAATTCTTGAAATAAGTATTCTCAAAATTCCTATAGATCAAAGTTAATTGAAATTATGCCTTGTCAACAAGTATGATTTTCATGACTTGTGGCAAAATTCATTAACTAGTATTCTCATGCATTGATCTATTTAGTATTTGGATAAAGGATGTTAAACAATTATTATTTATAATGAATTAAAGTACGGTATACGTTTAATTTCATTTATAAGATTGTGTCCTATATTTGCATGTTTAAATCCATGAATAACTTAAGTTATTCTAAATAGTCCGTTGTCAATCAATAACATGGGAATGATATTGAATTAAGACAAATCTGAGTATTAGTTAGAATATACTTGAAAGTATATTGATGCGTAGCATGACTAATTTCAGATGATATTCAATGAATTGAGTATAGGACTTATCCCACCCGCATGATGATACTTTATGGATCTTTGTCATTAAGTATATCATGGATATTTATCCTCTGACTTGAGATACAAGAGATATGTCATGGATGTAGTGCATTTTTGTGAAGTAATCTAACGCTACACGAATGGCGGTAGTTATAAGGGTTGTTTTCAAAAGTGTTGCGAAATTTATGAATCCTGCTTGTAGTCAAAATGAGATTTGTTTCCTTCAAATTTATTTTGAAGTATAATACTACTGGCCCCTCGTAGGATTGTTAAGATGTTTGTATGGCCATACCAAGGTCTTCTGTTCAGAAGAATTGGTAATCTTAATAAATCATATAAAGCGAGAAACAGAATAGTTAATTAAGAAATGAGTGAGATCCATATTCTTATTAACATGGTATTAGAAACAAAAGGATGAATATGATGATGAATCATCAAACTTGGTTTTTCTCCAGAAAACCATACACGAGTTGTACCGGGGGCATTGGCGTGTTGCTAGACGCTAACCAATGTCATTTCACATTTTGTAAACATATCCAAGTGGGAGCTTTTGGAAATGTATATATTTACAAACATGTGAATGTCCGGATTCGAACTCGTGACCACGGGATTGCACACATTAGCGAATGAGAATTAAAGTTAATAATTAATGTTTATGTTTACGATTAATTATTACACATTAAGTCCGGTTAACGATCGTTAAGTATTTAACGGAAAAATGACTAACGACCGTTAAATGATAAAGAGAAGGACTAGAAATGGAAAACTTGGAAAAGTTATGGGTTGGGCTTTGGGCTTTCATAGTGGCCGGCCATAGGGGTCTCTACAAGGCCTAAATCCCTAACTTGTTCCCTAAGTTTACATACTAGTATATAAGGAGGGGTAGGTTCTAGGGTTTCATACACTTGTGCATTGAATTAACCCTAGATCTCTCCTCTCCTCTCTCTAGTCCATTATTCGGCCGAACACCCCAAGTAAGGGAGTTTGGTTTCGTTTTTCTTAAACGAGGACTTGTGTTAGATCTAGCAATCGCTTGATTCGTTTGGTTAATTCGTGTGTACAAGAACGTGGTTGCAAGACATTATTCTTACACCAATAAGTACTTCTTTGGTTTGCATTGCTCAAGGGTTGTTTTGCTTTGATCGAGGGATTTGATATTCGCAAGAGGTACGTTACGCATACTTTCAGTTAATTAATTTATTTGTTATGATCTTAAGTCTTCCGCTGTGTACTCTTTATGTCTTTATGTTTTATTATATTTTATATATCATAAACTCAACATTTATAACACGAGACATAAAGGCGACAACTTGGATAAAAGAACCCATGATGATTACGTTTACTTATTTGAAACCGTTTATATAGAAATCTATATGCTATTTTATAAGTTATCTTGTTATATTGTGATACTTGTTTAGGTTTGTTTGAAAACATGTTCAGCCGAATACATATCACTATGCATTGAGATAGTTCTTCACCTTGTAACATTCCTGTGAATATCACTTGCATTCCTTCGAATGAATTGTTTTGATATACATGAGAAACTGATAGTGATTAATTGTGTTACTTAAAGATATATTAAGAGCAATTGAGTGGTCATTACGACCATTGTCCATCACTACTGTCAGTTTAGCACCTAATCTGTTTATTCTCTGATCACTCTCATCAATTTTACTTCACTGTAGTCGCTGGAAAAAACAACGTTAAGTTTGCTCGTGGTTCAAACCATGAGCTGATGAAAGCCACCACGAGCTAACCACTTACCGTATCACTCTCAAATCATACAAGGCAAATCATTATAAACGTGTGGTTAAGATTGTTGAGTTTATAATACATGACTTAAACATAAAACATGTAAGACATCAAGAGTACACAGCGGAAGATTAAAGATCATAACAAATAAATAATTAACTGAAAGATGCGTAACGTACCTCTTGCAATTGGTAGATCTCTTCAATGAATGTGACAAAGTGGTTTAACGAGTTATCCCTTACCGTTTTATAACTCAAACCAATTGGTGTAAGAATAGTGTCTTACTACCACGTTCTTGTACGCACGAATTAACAAACGAATTAAAACGATTGCTAGATCTACAAAACTTGTTTTAGAAAAACAAAACCAAAACACCCTTAGGAGGGGTTTCGCCGACTTTTAACAAGAGAAGAACAAAGAAACTTTTAGGTTAATGTGTGTGCACAAAAGCTATGAAAAACATTAACCCTAGACTTTGTATATATAGTGAATGAAAACTTTGGGAACAAGTTAGGGTTTAGGGTTGTGAAACCCCTCCCTTTGGCCGGCCATGGAGTGCCCCAAAAGAAATCCCACATCTTTTCCATTTTCTAAATATTCACCATATATTCTCTACATTTACATTTAACGGTCGTTAGTCATTTCCGTTAAATACTTAACGGTCGTTAGTCGAGTTTTGTATAATAATTAATCGTAATCAATTAACATTAATTATTAACTTTAATTCTCATTCGTAATGTGTGCAATCCCGTGGTCACGAGTTCGAATCCGGACATTTACGTATTTGTAAATATATACATTTCCAACAAAGATTTCACTATAAGCAGCTAGGCAATTCTTGTAAACTTGAAAAATTCTCGTTTTTGTTTTCACCAAAGGCTCCAGCTAAGTAATTGGATTACATTTGACTCTTCCCTTGTTGTATAGTAACATACTAACTTACTAAGACCGGGTGTAGTGGGTCGGTCGCCAGTCCGTTGGCCACCGTTGCACCACCCGACTTGAGACGCGTCACAGGAGGGAAAGAGACATGAATCGGTCGCATATGCGACATAGCTCAAATGAAAAAGGACGAATGTTCGTGTGTGTGGGTATTTAATACCTAGTAATTGATTTTTTAAGTATATTTTTTTGTGATGTCCCCGGTCTTCTTATTATATTGATTTCGTAATAAAAACATTTTGAAGAAAAAATTTGATGTGCTAACGGTGTTGATGGCTTCTTAGTGGTCACTAAACTTAGGCTAACATTATTTCATACGTACACCACCCTATATTGATTATCATAACCCGAGTTACAAAACCGTAACCCACTTTTACATATAGGGTCAAAAAATAAATACACAGGTCACAAGGGGTTTATGCCTCGGTTTGAGTTCTTCCTTTTATAAGGGTCACAGTTCTTTATAGTGGTCACAGTTCATTACATCCATCCAATTAGGGGTGTTATTCGGGTCGGGTTGGTCGGGTACGGGTCAAACGGGTCGGGTCCAAGTCGGGTCGGGTCAAGTCGCGTTCGGGTCTGTACCATTTACAAAATCACATAATTTTTTTTTAAGTAGTTAAAATACATATAAGATACGCCAACTAGCTAAATTATAACCATAACTAGAAATTTGATACTATGAGTGCTAAGAATGTGTTTTTTTTCCTTTGAGGAGTTTACATTTATTTATATTAATTATTACAGAGTGGTATTGTTAGTGTGGTTTGAAAGTGATAATTGTAAAAAAGCCAAAACTAGTATTTTTTAAGATCAGTGAGATATATGTGTAACAGTGTAAGCATTGTTTGTTACAATATATGTCAGAGATTTTGTTCTTGTATATGATATTGAATCTGTTTCGAGTTCTGTACTTATTTCCACTTTGATTTCTGTAAACTAATTTACTTCCATTTTGATGATTCACAATAGATTGAGAAAAGTTATAAAATGGCCAAGATTACTACATGAACGATGGACTAACTTGTGCCTTCAAATTAGATTGAGAAAAGTTAAAAAAAAAATCTAACTCGGGTTAGTCGGGTCGACCCGAACCCGACTAAGCAAGGTAAATCGAACCCGATACCCGACCCTAGTTCGTACTCGGGTTAAACGGGTTGACCCGATTGACCCGAGTTAGATGTTGGACCCGAGTAACCCGACCCGAGTATCCTTATTCGGGTTCGGGTCCGGGTCGGGTCAGGATTTTTAACACCCCTGCATCCATTCATAGTTTCCCAAATAACTTTGGAGTCTGTTATTTTCAAACTTTGACTTTTAAGCTTTCATAGTCCGTTTTGACATTTTTATTGTTTTGAAAAATTTATTGTTTAACTCATTTCATTTGCAATAGAGTAATATGATTGTTACTCACACTTTTTCTCAGCGTTTAGACATTCTTAAGTGACTCCAAAAATATTTTTACTTCTTAAGCATTGCAAAACTAAAGATTTAAATGGTTTCCACCAAAACATGTTTTATAATTAAAAAAGATAGTAGAAAAAAAGTTTGAAGTTTATACAAATTTTCACATAATGGACATCCAGGAATTTTTACAAGTTCTCTTTACTAGTTTGTTGAACTTGTAAAGATTCCAAGATGTAGTGTACATGAGAATAGGGCTGAGCAAATGACCCGAACGGATCAGACCAGACCGACCACATTCGGTTCGGTCCTCGGTCTCGGCTTTTGGGCTAATTCGGTCCTCGGTCCAGTCTGGACCACAAACTAATTTGGGCTAATTTTGCCGTGTTGGACCAGACCGATGACATTCGGTCCGGTCTTGGTCTAAGATTTTTGCCGAAATCGGTCTCGGTCCGGTCCGGTTTTTAGACCATGATCACCCCTACATGAGAACAGTGTACTATTCCCGGCACATATAACCTACATAGACTAGTGGATATAACTAACTTGTTAATATAAATAAGCCGTAAAAACGTTTATTTATATTTTATGATCTTCTAATGTTTTGTCGATAACAAACGTAAAATCATTTTAACGAAACAAATAAAATACGTAAATTGTTTGAACTAATAGTTTCTAACATATTCACATTTTCACATAAAACACTAAAACAAGTATAAGTGATTTTATGATTTAATATTACATATATACAACAACTAGTGTTTAAATATTTGGGTAAAATATACACATAACTAGTATGTAGTATATTGGGTAATATAAATGGGTAGAAACTTAAGTACCATAACCCATTGGGCAAATACATTGAATGTAGTTGGGTACAACCCAAAGCCCATAGCCCATGGAGCTTGACCCATAACCCATTGCATGATGCTTATATCATATATGGATAATATCCATAACCCATGGTTTTGACCCATACCCATGTGACTAGGTGCATTGCACTCAAGAGATACATTGTACCTTGCTAAAGACCCATGGATCAACCCATGACCCATAACCAAAATACCTATGGGTAAAAGGGAGCGTCCCACGGATCCCCAATAATACACTGGACGGATCCCTTAAGGGAGGGATCTGTGGTATCCGGGGAACAGTAGCTGTTTTCTCACAACTTTCACACATACTTTCTCCAAAGTATTATATCTCTCTAACCTCAGATCCAAGAGATCTATGTAGTTTGTCTTTTGTTTTTGTGTGATTCTCTAGGTTCCTCTTAAAGGCGAGATCACCACTTCTTGAAGTCGAGCAAGCTCATGTCCATAAGTTTTCATGCTTCGTCATCATCAATACAACGGAGGTTCTCTTGTTGATAGTTCTTTCTTCTTCTATAGATGTTGAAGGCATTAGTGAAGGATGCCGAAAGAGTCAAGACGAAAGCATTAGTGAAAGGTGCTAAACGTCCGTGTCAAAGCATTAGTGAAGAATGCAAAAGGTGTCAAGACGAAGGCATTAGTGAAAGGTGCCAAGCGTTGTGTCAAAGGCATTAGTGAAGGATGCCTATGAATAAAATCAAGTGGCATTAGGGAAGAATGCCTAGGTCGTATAATCGATGAGGTGCATCGTTATACATATAGTATTTGTTTAGATCCAAGGATGGTGATATCCTTGATGGTGTTGTACCAAGGAGTAGATCTCCTTGAGATTAGGTGTTGTGTTGTGATGGGTAGTAGTTCCTCCATGGTAATGGAACTAGGTGCTTAGCCTAGTACCTAATAAAGGGTAGGCGATGCTGTGTAGGTGTGGTTCACCTTGGAGTGAAAGAACCCGGTGGTTAGCCTAGCACCGTATAAAGGGTAGGCGACGTTGTGTTAGGTGTGGTTCGCCTTGGTGTGAAAGAACTCGGTATTTAGCATTGTACCGGAAAAAGGTGTAAGCGACGTTATGAAGGCTTCTCCGCCATAAGGAGATTGGTGTAGTGTTTACGAACTCTCGAGTAGGTGACTCGAGGAGTGTAGTAGGGCAAGGAAGGTGTCCTTGTAGCCGAACCACTATAAATACTTGTGTCGTGGTGATGTGCTTCTTACTCTTTATCTTTCATTACACGTTTATATATCTATCTATCAACGTCCAACATAAACAACCAAATAGATTGACATAAGTCGATCTAAATATTTAAAAGGAAGTTTTAAATTGGTAAAACTATTCAACCCCCCCCCCCTTCTAGTTTTCCACAATTGGTATCAGAGCTTCGTTACCAAGTTTCTTAGAGTATGTTGTACTTTAAAAACTTAATACAATCCGTGTATCTTTGAAAACTACAAAGAAGGGAATTTCTTAAAACAAAAAGTCATGTTTTTAGAAATCACCACTTTTTAAATGTTGGATAGTGATAGATCATTCTAACATCTTCTTTTGAGAAATCTACGTAGCAAAGAATTTGGGCATCTTAGAAGATCATGAAGTATTTCACGTCTATGGTTTCTAAAACCATAAAAAGGGAATATAGCAAAGCAAAGGATTTGGGCATCTTACAAGATCATAAAGTATTTCGCGTCTATGGTTTCTAAAACCATAAAAATAGAATATAGCAAAGGTACGTTCTCTTAGTTACAATTATTGGTCAAAGACGTGCTAAATTGCTTGTGGATAAAATGGTGATATATGCTTCTAATAAGCATAATATGAAAAGTGGCTTAGTTATTTTTTCTTTGAAGTTTTGTGTTTGATATATGTTCATTCAAGCTTGAATAAATATTGGAATGGGAAATATAACCCCACTAAAAAGTATACAAAGGTTAAACCTTTTCGTCGGGTCAAAATATGTATTTTTGTGAATTTGTGTCAGATCCACGGATCCCTCAGGTTACACTGGACGGATCCCTCAAGCAAGGGATCCGTGGGATCCGTGGTACAGAAGACAGTTTTTGTTTGAATTTCAAAAATTCATAACTAATTAACCGTAAGTCGTTAGAAGTCGTGCCACCTATCGTTTTAAAGGTATTTGAGCCTACTTTCATTTAAAAATGATTTCATAAACTGATTCAAAACAAAAATTTATAGAATCATTGATTTATAATAGAAAGTCATTTTTTGGTCATAACTTTTACACTAGAAACTCAATTTGACCTAACAGTTGAATTGCTTCCTTGATAGAAGTTGGGTATGTGGAATCGCCCGTAAAAATGGTCGTGTTTAGCCATAATTGAGCACCGCTAGTAATAGTCTCATATTCATTCTCTCACTTGAGAAATTTATACTCCTATGTTTTCCTAAAGTAAGTTTACAATGGAAATACTTTGCATTGTCTTAGGATTACTAATCAAACAAATTGCAAAATTGATTTTTCTTTTGATAAATCACAACCACTTGCCTCATCAAGCGATTATCTTGCTTTGATCGAGAAGAGCTACATGACTTCATGGACGAAGGTCATTGTATGCTAATCACCATCCGTAATGACTATACATAGTTAATTGCTTCCGTTGACCAAAACAACAACTCCACCTTCCGGAAGAAGTCTAGGATTATCTTGAGCTAGCACCCCACTACTCTATTGTCTTGAACACTATCATATATATATATATATATATTTTTTTTTTCATACCTTGCACGTCATTGTTAATACAAACGATTTACTAATCTAGACCGTAAATATGTTTTGAGCCTCTTGAATAGTATTTGTTAATTTTGATAAACCTCTGTGTTATTTGTGAGCTAGATCTCATATTAATTACTTATGTGCTATTCTTACATGCTCTCATTGCTATGTTTTACTTGTATACATATATGTTTGCCGTAAGAAATCATTAGTTTTAAAATTCGATACATAGAGCAAACTTGTGCAACCTTTGCATACCTTTATTAAAGGTTCTGCTTAGCAGATAGACGGATCCCAAAGGTTGTGCTAGACGGATCCCTACTCTTAGGGAACCGTGGAATCCGGGCAAACAGAAATGCAGTTGCAATCATTATATTTCAAAACATGTCTTTAGATCACTTCACACTAAGCAAAACATAGTGTCTTAGGACAAATTGAGTCCTTATCAAGCAGAGTAAAAGTTTCATACTCACGTATAACTCACTTAGATCACACTCAAAGACGCTTGTAGATCTATCGTTTCATTTTAATCCATTACTCTTCCGCTCTTAAGCTCACACGTCATTTTTCACATGATCCCTCATATCTAAACGTTGGAAACCTCTTATAGCAAAATCGATCATAATCATCCTTATGACAAAATTGATCAAAATTGATCAAATCCTATTTTTTCCATCTTAAGCCTCTAGGATAGTTTCCAAAGGATTAATCTAAGTCACTATCTGATCTCTAGGATCATTTAGCTTCACTTGACACTCTCAAAATCTTTAGTATCATTTTTGTTCATTCATTGGTACTCATGAAAGTTCCAATTTCTTCCATAAAAGGCAATCATTAGCTACATCACTCATTACCTTCAAGTACTTAAGCACCCCTTCATTTAAGACACTTAGGAGGACTGAAACACTCAAGGTGATATAGATCTTAGATCTTAGAAACATCATTTCTACTCTTTCATAGCTGCTGAGAGCTGGATCCCTAGGATTAGCCTAGACGGATCCCTCTGAGGAGGGAACCGTGGGATCTGGGTTATAGATTATGTCAAACCTTGCTAAAACAATCATTTCAACTCATCTTTCTAACTCAAACACTCCACCTCATCTTAAATGATTTCCTAGATCAGTACAAACTCTGAAGTTGACTCTTGTGTATGTTAATCATCACATTCCAATGAATTTTAGTGGCTTAAGGCTTAAATGCACTTGCCAAACCCCATGCTTTATAAACCACATTGTTAGGACTTCCATAGTCATCACCTTCATCCTAATTTTCAGCACTTAAGAAACCCTTACAAACTTCTTGAAATCATCTCATCATGAGGAAAACTCCAAGTAGTAACTTATCCACCAAAGAACCACCCAAGAAAATTGCTCGTGTTGTACACGAAATTTCTTCAACCGAATCATCTCCGGTCAAGCCAACAAATGCAAGGATCTCTTCTCAACCAATCAAACCAATTTCTAAAAGGATAGTACCCACAAAACTACCTATGCCAAACACCATCATACCTCCTAGGCCAAACAATATCATCTCCACTAAACCATCACCATTGGTTCCTAGAGCTATCTCTTTTACATCTCCACTATTATCACCACACCTCTACAATTTAGAGGACTTGCCTCCAAGGCCATCTCATCCTCCTCCGCCGACAACATTCTCCTCATTAGGAGGAATAATGGTACAAAATCAAGATGTTGAGTCAACATTTGCTCCGGCTTCCTTTTCGCCGTTTCCATCATATAATCCTATTTGGATTATGAGAAATCATCAAAGTCAACCACCCGACCATATGGAAGTTGACAATTCTCTACCACCTCCATCATTCTTGGTCGAGCCATTCTCAAATGCGCCTCCACTAATCCCTCCGTAGTTTGGAGCTCCACAAGCCGCTTCACTTGATCCTTCGCATCAAGCCATTTTATTTCTTCCACCACCACTACCTAGCCATGAAAAAGATTACTATCATTGTCAACATGTTGAAAGTTTGATACATGAAGTACGAGAAGACCAACGTTTCATGTTCTATCATCTCCTCGAACGTTTCGACGAGATTAAACCTAAAAAAAACTTGAGCTAGAAGATTTTAGTGGTGTCCTAGCATCAAGCCATAGTGGGTATAGAAATTCCTAGTTATGTATTTTTTGTTTTCTTAGATTTTAGAGTCATGTATATCATAACTCTAGTTTTACTAAATGAAATTACATGCTACTTGCTATATTTCTGAGTATATGATTACGTTGTATTCATATCTCATTTTTGTGATAACATTACTTGTTATATCACCATTGCTGAAATTGATCATCAGCTATACGGATCCCTCAAAATTGCCTAGACGGATCCCTACTAGGAGGGAACCGTGGGATCCGTGAGACAGAAAACTATTTTTCTACTAACTTGGATCATATTTGCAGGAAATTGTGAATTATACTTGCTTTCTAACCTTTGTTTTGTAGTTATTCAATCTACACTTGAAGACTTTGACACCCTAAAGCTAGAGGGAGCTTTATGTTAAAGCAATACATTGCAAAAATTACTTGCAATATTAGGATTACATTTCATATCGTCCCTTTGCAAGGTTGCAATAATCAAGGGGGAGCATATTCGTCACATAGACGAAATCTTTTGTAAACTTAGGTGCAAATGAACTAGCTTAGTATTAATTTTTCTTGACGCCCTCACATAGGGATGGACTCGTCAAGGGGGAGTTAAGACGAGATCCTTTCCCGTTACTTGCTCTCTATTTCTTTTTATTTCTTTCACATGTTTTTCCTAAAACAATGTGTTAGTTTCCTATCGAAGCTCTTTTTGTTTCGACAAAAAGGGGGAGAAGAAAGTAAAAACTACAAATTCAAACTTTTACAAATTTTAGCTTTTCCTTAAAATAATTTTATGTTTTGTCATCAACAAAAAGGGGGAGATTGTTAATACAAATAAGCCGTAAAAACGTTTATTTATATTTTACGATCTTCTAATGTTTTGTCGATAACAAACGTAAAATCATTTTAACGAAACAAATAAAATACGTAAATGGTTTGAACTAATAGTTTCTAACATATTCACATTTTCACATAAAACACTAAAACAAGTATAAGTGATTTTATGATTTAATATTACATATGTACAACAAATAGCGTTTACATATTTGGGTAAAATATACACATAACTAGTATGTAGTATATTGGGTAATATAAATGGGTAGAAACTTAAGTATCATAACCCATTGGGCAAATACATTGAATGTAGTTGGGTACAACCCAAAGCCCATAACCCATGGAGCTTGACCCATAACCCATTGCATGACATCATGCTTATATCATATATGGATAATATCCATAACCCATGGTTTTGACCCATACCCATGTAACTAGGTGCATTGCACTCAAGAGATACATTGTATCTAGCTAAAGACCCATGGATCAACCCATGACCCATGACCCATAACCAAAATACACATGGGTAAAAGGGAGCGTCCCACGGATCCCCAGTAATACACTGGACGGATCCCTTAAGGGAAGGATCCGTGGGATCCGGGGAACAGTAGTTATTTTCTCTCTATAAATAGTGAGTCATTTCTTCATTGTTTCTCACAAATTTCACACATACTTTCTCTAAAGTATTATATCTCTCTAACCTCAGATCTAAGAGATCTATGTAGTTTGTCTTTTGTTTTTGTGTGATTCTCTAGATTCCTCTTAAAGGCGAGATCACCACTTCTTGAAGTCGAGCAAGCTCAAGTCCATGAGTTGCCATGCTTCGTCATCATCAAGACAACGGAGGTTCTCTTGTTGATAGTTCTTTCTTCTTCTATAGATGTTGAAGGCATTAGTGAAGGATGCCGAAAGAGTCAAGACGAAAGCATTAGTGAAAGGTGCTAAACGTCCGTGTCAAAGCATTAGTGAAGAATGCAAAAGGTGTCAAGACAAAGGCATTAGTGAAAGGTGCCAAGCGTTGTGTCAAAGGCATTAGTGAAGGATGCCTATGAATCAAATCAAGTGGCATTAGGGAAGAATGCCTAGGTCGTATAATCGATGAGGTGCATCGTTATACATATAGTATTTGTTTAAATCCAAGGATGGTGATATCCTTGATGGTGTTGTAACAAGGAGTAGATCTCCTTGAGATTAGGTGTTGTATTGTGATGGGTAGTAGTTCCTCCATGGTAATGGAACTAGGTGCTTAGCCTAGTACCTAATAAAGGGTAGGCGTCGTTGTGTAGGTGTGGTTCACCTTGGAGTGAAAGAAGCCGGTGGTTAGCCTAGCACCGTATAAAGGGTAGGCGACGTTGTGTTAGGTGTGGTTCGCCTTGGTGTGAAAGAACTCGGTATTTAGCTTTGTACCGGAAAAAGGTGTAAGCGACGTTGTGAAGGCTTCCCCGCCATAAGGAGATTGGTGTAGTGTTTACGAACTCTCGAGTAGGTGACTCGGGGAGTGGAGTAGGGCAAGGAAGGTGTCCTTGTAGCCAAACCACTATAAATACTTGTGTCGTGGTGATGTGATTCTTACTCTTTATCTTTCATTACACGTTTATATATCTATCTATCAACGTCCAACATAAACAACCAAATAGATTGACATAAGTCGATCTAAATATTTAAAAGGAAGTTTTAAATTGGTAAAACTATTCAACCCTCCCTTCTAGTTTTCCACATAACTAACAAGTTCTTTCTTCAATCAATGTGGGACAAAATGTTAAGATAAAAAGTTAGAAAAGTCTTCATATCATATAAAAGATTTTAATGAATTAAGTGTTACATGGAACTCCAAATTGAAGTTTAGGAGTGAACTAATTTTGTGTTTTCAGAGCACGAGTCATAGAGGGGACATCTTGGATAACATGAAAGTATATGTTGTTATTGCTCTAAAAATGAAAGATTGCATTTGTGTAAGCATTGAACTAAATTAACATGTGTTTTTTTTTAAGAACAAGGGGTTAACTTTTACTTAATTATCTAAAATCATTCGCAAAGAAATTTTATACATCACTAAATGAAGTACGTTTTTTGGTCATGAAGGTTAAAATATTTTTGCATTATGATACATGTTATGGCCATGGGTTGTTTAGCAAACTCATTATGTCGATCACTACACATTTTTGAATGCTCAATATGTAAATTACGAATGTACATATTTCGGTTCGCAATCCTTTGATATATACAGTTTTGATAAGTTTTCGACAAGCATGTGGATCAGATAAGTACTTATGTCAAAATTGAAAAGTAAGCAGCTTGGCAATCCTTTGATATATACAGTTTTGATAACTTAAGTCATACAATATGTTGTTATTGCTCCAAAATGATGAACTATTATTCAAGTAGAGATGGATATTCAGCTGAATGAATTACGTTTCAGCTGTTTGGTTTATTTTGGCCCTAGTTAAAATCTTATTATGTTCAAGAGTATCTATGTTACAATCTCATTATAAACAGTTAGGCAATCCTTTATATAGTTGTTGTTGAATATTAAATGAACAAATTGTTGCACTTTAGCACACATTCTGGTCAATATTCATTAAATATAGAACATGAGTAGGAAACTTAAAACCATAACATCTAATGACATTTGATTAATATATTCAACAATAATAGATCAAAAGCAAAATGGTAAACAGAGATGAATCGCACCTAGACAGTAGCAAGAACAGAACCGAAACAACAATTAAACGAAAGTGCACGGGATCGAATTCCCTATCCTTTTAAGTACGTTCGGCACCCCGTAAAGTTGCTAGAGTCTACGAGCCAAGGCACTCCAGGATTCATACAGCTCACACAAGCAAACGTCGAATAGCAACAACCCGAGTTTGCAAAGCAAGATGGCAGTATGTAGAAAACAAGTTCTAAGGCAAATGGCAGCAATTTATTCTCGAGATGTATATTTTTGTTTTCATATATATCATTCAAGATCCCATCATGGTCTTATATATACTACTCCATCCGTCTCATATTAAATGTCCAGATTGAATTTTCTAAGTCTTTCTTTCTTAACTTTGATCATAAATATTTTTGGTTTTGTTATATAATATTTGATGCAAAATATATGAATAGATTGAGTTTTAAATGTATTTTCACTACGTATTATTTTTATCTAATACTATATAACATAAGCAAAAATATTTAAGATCAAAGTTGTAAATAAAAGACTTGAAAAGTTAAACATGGACATTTAATATGGGACGGAGGGACTAAGGGAGTACTTGGCTAGGATAAACATGATCACATTGATCAGATGAGTTAAGGAGATAGTGGATGAAAGTTCCACTAAATCACTCACTCCCTTTTACCAAGTTAACACAAATTAATGGTACTTTACCACATTCTAGGCTTGTACCGCATGCTGCTAGCCGTGTACAATCAGTTGCAGCATCAGCTAGTTGTACCTTACGCTTTGTGAATGATAAAACTTACCAAACTCACTTATAATTCCAACAGTTGTTGATAATATATACGAGCTTTATTCGTAGGGAGTTAGTTGAAAATATTTGTAAGCATGTAACAACATCACTTGAACACAAATCTACTTGGCCTTTGTCTAGTAGCTATCTTTAGGGTTGTTCATCGGTTCGGTTATCGGTTTGTTCGGTTAATTTTTTTTCTGGGTATAACCGAGAACCGAACCGAATCGGTTAAAATTTGACTAAACCGAACCGAAAACGAAACCCCAATAACCGAAAACCGAACCGAATAACCCGAATTACATAAATTTAATAATTTATTCATTTTTTAATATATATTTTTTGAAAAAATAATAATTTTCAAACTTAAAAAATATTATATATATTATAAAATAGTTTTAATATATTTTTTTATAAATATATATATATATATATATATATATATATATATATATATATATATATATATATATATATATATAAAAATATATATATTTATTTAAATTCGGTTTTCGGTTCGATTTTCGGTTTGGATTTTTAAAACCATAACCGAACCGAAAACCGAACTTTTATTTTGGTTCGGTTCGGTTTTGGCAAATTCGGTTCGGTTACGAGTTCGGTTCGGCTATTTTCGGTTCGGTTCGGTTTCGGTTTTCGGTTTATTCGGATATTACCCAACCCATGAACACCCCTAGCTATCTTCTTCTTTTTATGCTAAAGTTTGAGCCCAATAGTTAGACCCTATGATCATGAAACTTTGTGTACCTATTTCGTAAAGCGTAGCTCAGTTGGTTCCAGATGAGATATAAGACTTGCAAGATATTTGGTATTTTAGATATTCTCATAATAAATGTACGTTAAACTCTCATGTGGTTGTGAAAGGGATTTGGAGATATAAAGAATCGTTTAGTATGCAGTATGGAATTATAGGTTTAGAAATCCTTGAATATTCAAAGTCGATAAGTATTTAAACATGATGATTGAAATAATAGTTGTTGATTGTCACTATCATTGTTGTGTATGTGTGAGATCACAATAGAACGAAAATATGTATGGCACTATCTTGACCGTTGATTTCGATCGAACTTGTATTTATTTTGCATGTTGCCGTTTTAAACAAAAAAACTATGATTGAATTTTATATTTCTATTGTTTCTTTATTAGTTTTCAAATTTTTTCCTATCAAAATAACATGTGTGAAATTAAAGATTAAAATGGTCTCCACCAAAACATGTTTTAAATTACCAAATTAAAAGAAAAGAAAAGAAAATAAAAAAATTAATAAGAAAAAAAAATAAAAATAAAAAATTAAGAGTTCATATTAGTTTTTGGCAGTTTCAAGATACGTTAGATTTTTTCAACCTAGCATATTTGAAATAACCAAAGATATAATACCAGTCTCAATATATTTAACACATATACATTTATGGTATATAACTAACCAACAACTTCAACCTATGTGGGATAGAGTGTTAGGATAAAAATTTTACAAAATCTCTTCATAAAAAAATGGTAAATTAAGAGTTGTTAACATTTGGTGAAAGAAAGAATTGTTACATGGAACATTAAACTGAAGAATGAAAGAAATAATGCAAGAGTGTGGATAACATGAAAGATCACAAATTTTCATACATTGTATTAAAAGAACATGTGATTTTTCCTAAGCATTGGCTTATTTGAAATATATATAAGTTTGGGTCATACCTTATTTTTGCACTCATGATTCCGGGTTCGTACAAAACATACCTACATAGCAAAACTTAAAACCAAAGAACATGAGATGTTTACTACTTAAATTTCTTCCGATTCTTGAATTTCTTCCGGATCTGCATTCATTATCCTTGGTTAAATTAACAACATCTCTATCTGCAACTTGAGACACTACAACCTCTAAACTTACCACCTTTAAAAACAAAGATAAAACCGATAAAAAAAACCTTTTAAACCATTAAGCCATCAGTATTGTGAAAACATGTATGATACACTACATTTAACTGTTGGTTTGTGGGAGTTATAAACACGCGTAAACGACTAGAAGTGTGTGAGCCGATGGGGGCACACACGATAAACACGAGTATACGTGTCGAACGTAATTATACTTGAATATATACTTACCCGTTATGCATGTTATGACCCGATCACATATTTGACCCATGGGCTGTTATTGGCTTCTAATGTTGGTTGATTTGAGTGGAGCCTTGGGCCCTGTTGATCCACACTGATCGGGCAGTAAAGAGAGTATGGGTTGGGGTGGGTTTGTTTACTTGTTGACCAAGCCAAGGACTTCTACTAGAGTTTGGATTGTTTGATATATAAACAAACACATACCTCATTAAAACATACGCATAATTACATTCTCCTAACTCACTAAAACCAATTGTTTCCTGCTCCTTTTACTCTTGGTCTTTTGCCTCTAAAAACAATTAAGGGTTTTAAAGGTTTGTTAAATTCTAAACTTGTATTCAAGACAAGTGTTTAGTTTAATTGGTTAGCTCTTGTTTCTTGTCTCCTTGTCGACACAAAAACAGCAGCTATAAGGAAGTGAAACTGCTACTGCTCGTGGTTCTATATCTCGGATAGGAAGCTGAATATATCGGACAAGGTGTGTCTGATATCGGGTAATACGTACAAGCTGTTTTAGCAGCTTATTGGTGATCTCGGACAGAAGCTGACTTGGTTCCTTGGTAGTCTTCTGATCGTGGGTTTACATTCAAGTGACAAGGGTTGTTGGTTTTATATATTACGTTCTCGACTAGCGTTTTAATCGAACGTATATGTTAATCGGGTTTGTGTGTGATACTCTTCGAGGTATCTATTTTAGATACTTAAGGTTTCGTATTGGTTTCTTGTTCCGTTGATAGAGATCAATTGCCAAGCAAGGTTAGAGTTTCTTTTATCCTTTTAATTAATTAATATTGTATTAATTATTTGTTTATTAAATACGTGCTTAACATAATTGCATTAACTAGATCCTTATCCGCTGCGTACTCGTAGAGGTTAATGGTTAACTGGTTCTATTTTTTGCAATTATTACTTGATACTAATGCCTTAAACAGTCTCATAAATCTAAGAGTTGCATTTTGCAATTAACGGTCGTCGCTTACCTCTTGTCCTATTTTATTACACACTGGTCAGACTTATGGTAATTTAGTGGGGTTGCAAGATGGATTTTAGTCTTAATTAGTAATTAATTGGGTAGTTAATTCTTTTAAGAATGTAATTATCGAAAATACTAGATTTGAACTTTTTATGTTCTGATTAATTGTGTTATTGCAACATAATTAGTAAACAAATTTGTTTTTCTTTGAAAGACAAACTTAGTCTCTTTTCCTAGTAAGAAGAGTGAGACTTATACCCATCTTTTCTCCTTAGTTGATAAACTAAGATAGGATTCCAAAATTGATAAACTCTTATATGATCTTTCATTACCCTTTTCGTTGTCTAGAGTTAATTGAAAGATAGAATATTTTGTGTAACTGGAAACATTGTGTTTAGAGTTACCAAAATAAATAACATCCTGCACTTGTCACAATGTATGAGTTTAAACCGCAAAGAGTAAAGGAATTACTAGCATATTTGCTAGGTAATCAATAACAACGATTATAATGCACAGCGGAATAAGAAAACATCGTTTGTTATTATTAACAAAGTTCTTCGTCATCATCTCTAAACTACTAATCGACTAAACATCTCTACCATACTAAACACTAATCGACTAACTAATACCCTAGGCGTTCTCTCCTAACACCTGTACACACACACACCTTTGGTGTTCACATCTTGACACACATAAATCTAATTCCCTGCATCTCTTTATATAATAGAGAAACTAGGGTTACAATTGACTACTAGGGACTAAATAATAAAGTCTTCTTTAACAAGTAAGTCCCTTGTCTTTCTTTCTTCATCAATTGTCTTCATAAGTCCTTCATCTTTCATATTTTGTCATAATCAACTCAAATATAATTCCCAACAATCTTCCCCTAGTTGATAATGACAAAACCAAATAAGCACGAACTTCCCCTGAAGTTAAGATGTCATGAAAGATAAGAACTTTCCTTTAAACATGCAATCACCAAGAATCTTCAAGTTGCAAACCGTCTTTGTCGCCTTTCTTCCCCTTTTTGTCATAACCCACTAGGAGAAGCTAAGTATAAGCAACTTTGATTCCAACCACCACAAACCAATATCATACGACTAATCCATCCTTCTAATGCCTCAAGATACCCTCCATAAAGTTTTCCGCAACTAAAAATGAAATTAAGGCAAAAGAAATTTGAACCAATAGTACAAATATCAACAAGTAGTAGTAAAAATCTTCCCCTCGAATGATGCATGTAAATAACCATAAGAACTTGTCGAATAACTAACCACCATGATTTCAAATACTTTGTAGTTCCAGCCATGAAGAACATAGTACCACCCAAAATACTAATAAAGATGACTACAATAGCATTTGTGACCAAGCATTAGTAACATGAAGAATAGTTCTTTATCTTGAAAGATTCATAAACATCAGGTCACAACCAAAAACTCAAAATCCAAAACATCATACTTGTGTCGTCCGCTAATCAAGCCAAAACCAAATTTTGAACAACTTCCCCTCAAATCCAAACTTTAGTGTGTGTGTTGCTAAAAATCTATCATGCTCGACTTCCCATTAATATCCTGAAGCAATCAGCACTTTCATAATATGCTCTCTCAAAGCAAACTAAAAGCAAATATAATATATCACCTTCTCATGTATGCTCTCCTCATCGTACCCAATCAAATTAATACACTTGTGCTAATTCCAATAGACATCAAACATTGATTAGCAATAATTTTATCCAATCATGTGATCAAACCATGAATACATTCGTCACATGATAAATTGAACCTGTTCTCACGTAATTGTACTAACGACAATCTTTGTAACCAATAAATATAGGGAAAATGACAAAAAAATGCATCGAACTTGACACTTGTTGTCATTGTGTGTAGCCAACTATTTTTTTTTCATTGTAACACAAACCTTTTGAATTTTTGTCATTGTATGTAGTCAGTTAGGTGAACTTGTGTTATTGTATGTACCCAGTTAGGTTTAGCGTTACATCGTTAGTCCTTTTATATTAACGGTCGTTAGTAAATAACTTAAAATTTCGTTCTCTTACGTTTTTATTCGTTTTCATCCGTTATTATACGTTTTCTTCCGTTTTTACACGATTTCGTTCGTTTTTACACGTTTTCTTCCGTTTTCGTCCGTTTTTACGTTTTCTTAGTTTTACCACGATTTCGTCCGTTTTTACACGTTTTCGCTCGTTTTTACACGTTTTCTTTCGTTTTTACACGATTCCGTCCGTTTGTAAGACGGTCTCGTCCGTTTTTACACGTTTTCGTCCGATTTAACACGTTTCCGTCCGTTTTTACACGTTTTTTTTTCGTTTTTACACGTTTTTACTCGTTTTCGTCCGTTTTTACACGTTTTCGTCCGTTTTTACACGATTTCTTCCGTTTCTACACGTTTTCGTCCGTTTTTACACGTTTTCATCCGTTTTTATACGTTTTGGTCCGTTTTTACATGTTTTTGTCCATTTTCATCCGTTTTTACACGTTTTCTTCCGTTTTCGTCCGTTTTTACACGTTTTTACACGTTTTCTTCCGTTTTACACGATTTCGTCCGTTTTTACACATTTTCGTCCGTTTTCTTACGTTTTCTTCCGTTTTTACACGTTTGGCGTGTAAAAACGACGAAAAAAGCGTGTAAAAACGAAAACGGAAGAAAACATGTAAAAACGGACGAAAACGGAAGACAACGTGTAAAAACACGTTTTCGTCCGTTTTTACATGTAAAAACGGACAAAAACATGTAAAAACTGACGAAATCGTGTAAAACGGACAAAAACGTGTAAAAACGTGTAAAACGGCGAAATCGTGTAAAAACGTTTGAAAACGTGTAAAAACGGACGAAAACGTGTAAAACGTGTAAAAACGGAGGAAAACATGTAAAAAACGAAAACGTGTAAAAACGGACGAAAACGGAAGAAAACGGAAGAAAACGTGTAAAACGTACGAAAACGTGTAAAAGCGGAAAAGCGAAGAAAGCGTGTAAAAACGGACGAAATCGTGTAAAAGCGGAAGAAAGCGTATAATAACGGATGAAAACGAATAAAAATGTAAGAGAACGAAATTTTAAGTTATTTACTAACGACCGTTAATATAAAAGGACTAACGATGTAACGCTAATCCTAACTGGGTACATACAATAACACAAATTCACCTAACTGGCTACATACAATAACAAAAATTCAAAGGGTTTGTGTTACAATGAAAAAAAAAATAGTTGGCTACACACAATGACAACAAATGTCAAGTTCGATGCATTTTTTTGTCATTTTCCCATAAATATATCACGCATGATCAAAAGGTATTAAATGTACTGTCAGTAAAAACTCATGAGACCATCACGTGACCACATATTAGCCTCTATCAAACATCCAATAAATAGTCCGAGAATAAACCAATCATATTACGTTAAGTCCCATGTGAATATGTCCATGTGCACACGATTCACAATACTCATTATCACCAAATATAGCAGCATTGAAAGACCAGAATTAATTGATTTAGGGACCACTTTATCAATAAAAACCAATATAATGATTTTGTTTGTGTTTAGGTCTAAGCAACGATAGCCACGATGATTGGTGGCGTGTCCCAAAAATATGGATGGTGTGGCTCGTGGACCAAGTTTGTGGTTGGTATCTATATGAGGGTAACAAAGACACCCAAAGACACGTAAAATACTGTAGTCGGGTTTGGTGCCAAACATGCGGGTAAGGGGAATGTCATTATCAATGGCACGGGAGGGTAGGATATTTAAGAGGTAAACAGCCATGTTGAGGGCTTCGACCCAGTAGTTAGGGGGTAGGTGGGCTTGAAAAAGCAAGGTGCGGATAAGGTTGTTAATGGTACGAATCATGCGTTCAGATTAACCATTTTGTTGGGAGGTGCTTGGGGACATGAGAAAGCGGAATTGGATTCCATTCTTGTTAAATAATTTATGAAAGGTATGGTTATCAAATTCACCACCATGGTCACACTGAAATGACTTGATTTCACGATTAAATTGAGTTTTGACAAAGGTGCGAAATAATGTAAATTTGGACAAAACATCAGATTTTTGAACTAATGGATAGACCCATACATACTGAGAATAATGATCCAGAAAAATAACATAATATTTGAAACCAGACGGACTTCGGGATTGGAGAAGCCCATAAGTGCAGTGAACAATATCAAAACAACCTTGAACTAATGTAGATGAACTAACAAATGGAAGTTTCACGTGCTTGCCAAGCTGACAAGCATGACAAAGCACGGGAGAGTTCGTTTTATTACATGAAATTGAATTATTAGAAATAACACGACGTAACACTTCACTTCCTGGATGACCAAGGCGTTGATGCCGCATTATCTTGACTTGTGAGATAAGCTTGAGGAATTGGAGAAGGCTTAGTGACAGGTAGAGATCGCCATGCTATCACGGCGGACGGCAGTGCGAAAGTCCTTAACAGAAAAACCAAAAGAATCAAACTCAACAGTACAATAATTGTCACAAACAAACGGCGCTACAGAGATTAAGTTTTTAACGATATTAGGGGTGATAAGGACATTATTTAGCTGAAGAGGTCGAAAGGGGGTTGGTAAAATGCTATGGCGAGTTGGTGGCGGGAATAGTATGCCCGTCACCAACTGCAACAGATGAATAAATGCTTGAATTAAAAACATCACTAAGGTTATTGACCGAGTCATTTAGGTGAGAAGACGCACCTGTATCCATATTCAGTTGCCGGAGCTGGGTCATGAAGAGTGGGTGCGGCAAATGCATGTGGTAGAATAGTCTCTTGACCGCGCCCCTAAAGTGCCCCGAAGCAAACTGACCGGTCACTCCGGTGCGAGTCCAAGAATACCCGTTGGGTTGTGAACCGTGGCTGTTGGTGACCACAGTTCATGCGAACTGTTGGACTGAGTATGGCTGGTTCACGAATAGATGCTGAATGGACTGCTGTTGCTGAACCGGGTGCACTAGCTGTTGGACTGGTAGAAACTGACCTGGGTGCATGGACTGCTGAGTGAACTGCTGTTGTTGTTGAACCGTGGCTGTGGACTGCTGCGGATTATGAACCGGTTGCTGAACCGTATAGAATGGGGGTTCACGTGCTAATGCTGAACCGTAGCATGCTGGTGGCAGGCCAAAACCGGGCGGTCCAGTGTGATAAGCAACTGGGGCCACGGCTGCTTGTGGACCAGATGACGAAGAGCCTACAAAAGGTGTATTACAACCTAATTTGGCCAAAAGGCTTTGTAGTGTTTGCATGTCAGTGGGTGTTAGGGTATTGGTAGAAGATTGAGATTGAAGGGGCCCAGTACCATGCATACTATTATGCAAGAATCTACAAGTAGCGCCAAATCTACAGGATCCTTTGGCCCAATTTAAACACGGTTTATTAACTTTTTCCAAGGGTGAAGAGGAACGACGTGAGTTGGAGCCGGTGTTCGCTAGCAAGACCAATGGTGAGGAGGGTGTGGAATCGGATATGGTGTCGTGAGTGCGGGCTTTTAAGCGCATTTCCTCCGTGGTTAGCATAGACCTAACGGTTTTAAGATCGGGAAAGGGGTCCCGATGAGCAATAATGGTGGCCACGTTATCATACCGTGCGGGCAACCCATCCAACGCAAAGGTTACCACATCGTCATCATCTAAACTCGAGCCAAGGCTATTCAATATTGTTGTGATGGATTCGATTTTACGAAAATAAGCATCAATGCCCATATCACCAAGCTTTAAGGAGCGTAACTCCGCTTTCAAGGCAATGGAGCGGGTCCGTTTGTTGTCGGAAAAAATGGCGGCTAGGGTTTCCCATGCTTCATGTGCCGTTTTAGGGTTTGCGACGACAAGCCGTTGTTGAAGGGTTTTCGAAATAGTTACAAATATCCAAGAAAGAAGAATTGAGTCTATTTTTAACCACTCCGCATCCGGAGGCGAAGAGGTGCTTGAGGCATCGGGGCCACTCTTGATTTCAAGGTGATCCATTAGTTGGTTTCCACGACAAAAGTGGGTGAAGAAATACACCCATGATGAGTAGTTCATCTCATCCACGTCGAGTTTTACGGGGATTATCTTATTAAGGTTTGTGATAGCCATTAATTTGTCGGAAAGGAGAAAAGTAGGTAGAGGGGGAGGGTCGATGACAGTCATTGTGAGGAGGAGTGAGTCGAATGAAGGAGGTAAGAGTGAAGTGGGAGGGGCGGCAGAAGAGGGGAGCAGAAGACAGCAGCGGAAGAAGGTAGGGTTTTTTTGTTTTTTTTTTTTTGTTTTTTGTTTTTGAGGATCGGTATTTTATTTCTTTGATACCATGTAAGTGTATTATGATTGAATGAATACAAAGTCCCAAGGCAGGACATATTAATACATGATAAACCCTAGAGAGTCATGGGCTTGAGCCCGATCATAGGATAAGGGCCGGATACAAATACAATAATACTACTTCGTATTCATTCAATCATAATACACTTACAACTTCTTGATAGCAGTACTTTTCTTTTGGACCAGGTACACACGTAATACTAGTTTCCAAGCTGGTAGTAGTAAGGTTCAATATTGTTACGTCTTCAACTAGGGTTCATCAGTGTTATAGAAGTCGAAATCAACAACCAATAAAAATATTGCCAACCCTCGAATCAAACCAGTAGCAGAAAACGAATTACAAGCAGTACTTTCGAGAATGTACGAGCAGTATGAACTTGTTCGTTCCTCCTTCATACCACTCTAACCATGTTAGATCACCGACCCACTATCTTGTAATACGAGGTGAGAAAATACACATCAATCACCGTCCCATTAAATAACCTTGACCAATGAAAATGGTGAGTAAATAAACCAATAGCAGCCATCTTTTCATTTAACAAGCCATCGAACATCAAACAAGTAGCAGCCCTTGTTACATATTCAAGCAGTAATCATCAATTCCATCCACAATGAGCAGCAGTAGTTCTGTAACATGAGCAACATCCAATATATAACTTGACAACCAGTACTTGTAATAGCAGCTCACAACATACCCATATCTTGTCGATCACAAACCCTCCAAATCACCACTCATAAATAAACCTTGAAACCCGTTGCAACCATGAGCAGTAGTATCATAAGGACGAGTTAGGAGCAGTGGTAACGAGAAGCACGTAATAGCAGTGGAAACCAAAACACGTTAGCAGTGGTCAACAATAACTAGCAGTGGTAACCCAAATCGTAGCAGTAGTAACCAAAAACGATTCGATGAACAATAGTTAGTAGCATGAAGTAGCAGTAGTTACGCAACATTAAGTTTCCAAAGCAACATAAACTGTTATGTTGTACCAACATAAAATAATTCAAACTCTTCATTCGAAGTTCCTTATGCCAATGGTCAACAATGTCATGCGAATCTTGTGACATATCAATTATCACCACTCACCAATTATATACTAAAAGGATATAAATCAGTTTGAAGTTACCTTACCACATGCGCAAGATGACAAGCAGTTACAACAATGTGAATTCATATTATTAGCACCAACATAAAATAGCCATTTAATATTCAAAACTGCTTTCTGTCGACAATAAAACCTTAAAAATCGAACTTTCAAAATCTCGACCAATTGAATCTGTCGAATGAGCAAGTGCTCAAATTCCAAATAACCCAAGTTGTATTACACTTTAGACTTCACTCTTACTCCAACACGTGACCAATTAATAATCAAATGGTAAGAGATAAATACGAAACACAAAAATACCTTTAAAACACTAAAAATTCGACTTTAAAGCCTCCTTCAACAGCCAACTTCGACAGCATATATCTTTTACATAAAAGCGCCAATCGACAATCCCTCCAGTGGAAAGTTAGATTGTCATATAAAGAACGTCCACCAAAACTTTCATCCCGATCCAACGGTTAACGAAAAAGTTATCGCTGTTTGAAAACAGCCCTGTAGAAAGTTGCGAAAATTGAAAACAGCTTCGAATTTTTACCTTTTTCTTTGAAAAACCTTATAGATCCCTATATCAAGAGCTCCCCGCTCTGATACCAATTGATAAGATCGTTTATGAGCTCTAGGGGATAACAATAACAACGATTATAATGCACAGCGGAATAAGAAAACATCGTTTGTTATTATTAACAAAGTTCTTCGTCATCATCTCTAAACTACTGATCGACTAAACATCTCTACCATACTAAACACTAATCGACTAACTAATACCCTAGGCGTTCTCTCCTAACACCTACACACACACCTTTGGTGTTCACATCTTGACACACATAAATCTAATTCCCTGCATCTCTTTATATAATAGAGAAACTAGGGTTACAATTGACTACTAGGGACTAAATAATAAAGTCTTCTTTAACAAGTAAGTCCCTTGTCTTTCTTTCTTCATCAATTGTCTTCATAAGTCCTTCATCTTTCATATTTTGTCATAATCAACTCAAATATAATTCCCAACATTCTTGGACTCTTATTATTCCTAAAGTGCTAATTACCTTTGGGGCTATGTAGACGATAAAGGAGGAATGCATGCTAAAGATTCAAGTTAATTGAATAATAGAATGGCTAGTCCATTGTCTACATAAGTAGAACTTCATATACTATGCTCAATACCTAAGTACATGCTACTCGTAGGCAATTGAAGAGAATAGGAAAGTATATAAAACTGCTATATGCTTTATACTGGAAATGTAACACTTACAATGTTGACAAATCCAGTGGGAGCAGTTGCATTTTATTACTGAAATATCATTCATGTAATGTTGTCAATTTCAGAGGGAGCTACGGGATTTATTTCCTGTTAGTCACCAATATCATTTCAAACTAGCTTTAAAATAATCCATTACTTTTCGAATATGAACAACCATTGCTTAAAGGAAAATTGCATTTTATTTTATAAGATAACACGTTGCCTTCCTGCTGTCGCTTCCTGAAGTGTTATCTATAGAATAATAATCCACAATTCTTTATTAAAGGCTATGGTTCTACAACTACTTATGATCTCTATGACATTATCATATCGTTTGAACAATCAATCACGTGTTGTTTGTTTTCATAATATGATGTTGTACCTTTCACAAGTGGGAGAAATCTCAAAGTGTGTGCAAGGAACAACAATATTATTGGTACCTCTTGACCGCAAGGTAAAGGAAACTAATAATTCTACTAGGACTTAAACACGTTAGATGTTTAATGCCCTACTACATGTAAAATAAGAATTCTACTAGGACTTAAACACATGAGATGTTTATTGCCCTACTACATTCTAATAATGATTCTACTAAGACTTGAACACGCTAGATGTTTGTTGCCCTACTACATTCAAATGTCATGATATAGCGTTAAGATACTTCAACATTTGACTACATGTTTTAGTCAACATAATTATGGTTATATGATAATGATCATAATTCTGAAGTATAAAATTAACTTGAAATTACTATAGAACTCAAGAGTTTGCGTTCATGATTACTTTTGTTAGTATAATTATGCTTACATGTTAAGATATAATTATAAAGTCCTTGAATTAGTCAATGACTTATAACATAAAGTATATATATACTAAATGTGTTATGTCTTCTCGTTAACACATAAACATGAGGCTTTGAATTATTCAAAGACTTATAATGTATTATTGAAATGTTATGTTTTCTTGTTAACACATGAACATATAATCCTTGAACAGTTCTGTTTTTTTGAACACGTGAACATAAGTTTCTTGTATTGATCAATGAATATACATTATAGCATGAACTTGGTTAGTAAATACTTTATATGAAATTTGGCTAGACCCAATTGACAAGTATTTGGTCCTAAGAGAATTAAGTTATCTATAGAATTCTGATATAGTTTCACAATTCTAATAACTCATAGGATACCACTTCATTATGGTATGTCTAATGTATTGGATCAAACCTTTTGCATATTGTTTGGTTCATGATAGCTTTAATTTCCCTACCTCCAAAATATATCAAGGTTAGAAATTGCGTGTGTCATGGATACACTCAATAGAGTTCAAACCTAGAAGGTATTCAAGACAACCTATAACTGAAAACCCTAATTCATTAGGGATTTGAGGTTTTACTATTCAAACCAATTGAATCCTAAATCCTTTTGGATTTTTGATTTTTCTACACTTTCTAGCTTGAAGATTGTAGTTTTGGTGTTCTTCCTAGCTTGATGAAACACAAAACTGTTGCTAGAGCTTTTGGTTAAAGAGTGATACTAAATTAGATTTTTTCTATAAACCCTAATTTGAGTTGTGGGAAGGAATTCCATTATGTCTTGATTTAAGTTCTGAATTTGTTAAAATCTTATGAAGCATTTTATTAACAAATCTTGAAATGAGAGCTTAAAATGTATTTTGTGATTCTCTATAACGAACAATTTATTGTTGCTTAAATACTTAGTATTTAGAGAATTGTCTCTACTTACAAAAGTAAGTGGGAGTATATACATATCTCAAAGTTTTTGAGAACAAAATATTTAACATTCTAAAATCCACTTATTAATGTCATACTAAGGTTAAACATGAAAATGTTGACTGAAGTATAATGATTACACTCATTCATAAATCCGCAAGGATGCCTCATCACTTGAAGTGATATTTTAATATCAATGCTGAGGGATATTAGTTAGAAGATTATTGTAAATCAGCTAACTACTAAAATATATTATCACATCTTGAATCTGATAAATGTTTTAGAACTATGAATGATAAGATGCAGTCCTTTAAAGGCAAATCGAGTTTTGAGCTTGATTGTTATTTTGCCTAACAGTTAACCTATGAGGTTGGAATGAGTTTCTTTTGAAGAAAGACTCACAAAGACAAAATTGTATACATATTAATGTTTGGCATTTAATAAGAAATTTTTTAATCATGTTTAAGCAATTGACTGTGATTAAATTTTCTTATATTATACATGCATTAATTATATAAAGATATTTAATTGTCATACATGTGATTTGTATGAAGAATATGACAATTAAGATTCTATAACTCTTTCTTTATGATTACCTTTTGCGAGGACGGTGTGTAATCAAAAGGGTTATGAATCTATATTATCTTTATGTAGTATACAAGATTTATGCAATCCAAGTTTTGGATTGGATCATGCATCTAAGAGCTGAGATCTTGAATTTAATTACAATATGATTCTGATTGAATTAAGATATCTTTTGAGTACATCTGACATTGAGTGAGAGCATTGTGTTTTTCCTTAAAATTTACATGTTGATGATATCATTCTATTTAAGCTAGATATTGATCCTTAAGCTTAGAATGAAATTTTACTTGGAATTTAGGGAATAAAACAAACAACACTGGAATAAATGTTTATCTGGAATAAACAAATGCGGAAAATTGAGTCTGACACAAATGCAATATATCATTCAAGCAAGTCTTCAATGATATATTTCACTTGAAATAATTTACATGGATGGATACCTTATGTCTTTAAACTAAGGGTTTATCATGTATATATATTATATTGTGTATAAGACTAATTGTTGATTTTGTACAAGAACAAAATGAGCTGACAACAACAATATCTAATTGAGAGAGTTTAGATTATTGTTTTATAAATGTTTACGAATTTTAAAGGATAATGTTGTATAAGTACAAATGATGCTAGAGTATTAGTAATACTAGTTGTAGTAGGATTTCATCTTTTATGATAAATCTGCTAACTAGTTATGCTCAACATAGAGCATTGTTACATTACACATTAATGAATGAGAATACTTTACACTTTTAGAAACTGTAAAGATGACTGTCAGTATGTTTTTGACTTTTTCTACCTCATGCAAGGTAAGACAACATCTCCATACTATAATTCTTGCAATAGTATGAGCATATGAGATAAGACACTCATCTTATATTTCAGATCACTCACTATATGTGATATTTGAAATAAGTATTCGAAAAGTTTACTCAGATAACTATTTAGTTTTTCTTTTTAAGAAAGGTTGAGAATGTTGGAAACATTAGGGTTCAACTTACTAAATAAGTTTCATGCATATCTATTTTAGTATTTGGATAATTGGGATTGATAGACAATTTTTACTTTATGATGAATAAAGATACTTGGTATTTGTTATTCATTCATATAACAATTGTTATCCTATATTTGCATGTTTAATCCTTGAATAATTTTATCATTCTAGATATGTCCATTGTCGGTTAACAATATAAGAATATTGTTATGATAAGGCAAATGTGAGTGTTGGTTATAATTCTAACGAGAATTCGGATTGTTCCCATCAAACTCATATGTATTCACTAGAGATGCATATTGGATTCCCCAACTTTCAAACATTTACTTTTGGATCCTTGTCATAAGTAAAATATTGAAAATGGTTTGTTATCTTCATCCTTAGACTTGAGATACAAGCAAGTTCTATTATGTGTGGATATCATTTTTGTAAGTATACGCAAAACGCTATCTGAACAAGGTAGTTATAAAAGCTATATTTCGGAGTGATGTGAAGCGGCATCCACAACACTTGTAGTCAATAAAGGATTTGTTACTCCACTTGATATGTGCTTAAAGATACCATGGCCTCCGATTTAATAAGATAATTGTTCGGCCGAACCTAAAGGGTAATGCAAGATGATACTTGATTACATTTGGTATATCTAATTAAATTCTATAACGAGATTCTAAATGGTTAAACTATATGGAATGATTTGAGATCCATAATCCATGGTTTAACTGTATCTATAACAAAGGATGATTAGAGCAAGACATTGAATGACCATGCTACTGAGAAACTTTTACGAAACTATTCTCTCAGACACTTTTAGTTAAAAAGCGAGTGAGGGCGTTTGCTAGGCGTTTCCGTTGTTAGTTTTGTGTGCCATTCGACACACCAACTCCCAAGTGGGAGCTGTTGGTTTGTGGGAGTTATAAACACGCGTAAACGACTAAAAGTGTGTGAGCCGATGGGGGCACACACGATAAACACGAGTATACGTGTCGAACGTAATTATACTTGAATATATACTTACCCGTTATGCATGTTATGACCCGATCACATATTTGACCCATGGGCTGTTATTGGCTTCTAATGTGGGTTGATTTGAGTGGAGCCTTGGGCCCTGTTGATCCACACTGATCGGGCAGTAAGGAGAGTATGGGTTGGGGTGGGTTTGTTTACTTGTTGACCAAGTAAGGAGAGTGGGATTGTTTGATATATAAACAAACACATACCTCATTAAAACATACACATAATTACATTCTCCTAACTCACTAAAACCAATTGTTTCCTGCTCCTTTTACTCTTGGTCTTTTGCCTCTAAAAACAATTAAGGGTTTTAAAGGTTTGTTAAATTCTAAACTTGTATTCAAGACAAGTGTTTAGTTGAATTGGTTAGCTCTTGTTTCTTGTCTCCTTGTCGACACAAAAACAGCAGCTATAAGGAAGTGAAACTGCTACTGCTCGTGGTTCTATATCTCGGATAGGAAGTTGAATATATCGGACAAGGTGTGTCCGATATCGGTATCATACAAAAGCTGTTTTAGCGACTTATTGGTGATCTCGGACGAAGTGACTTGGTTCCTTGGTAGTCTTCTGATCGTGGGTTTACATTCAAGTGACAAGGGTTGTTGGTTTTATATATTACATTCTCGACTAGCGTTTTAATCGAACGTATATGTTAATCGGGTTTGTGTGTGATACTCTTCGAGGTATCTATTTTAGATACTTAAGGTTTCGTATTGGTTTCTCGTTCCGTTAATAGAGATCAATTGCCAAGCAAGGTTAGAGTTTCTTTTATCCTTTTAATTAATTAATATTGTATTAATTATTTGTTTATTAAATACGTGCTTAACATAATTGCATTAACTAGATCCTTATCCGCTGCGTACTCGTAGAGGTTAATGGTTAACTGGTTCTAAAATCCCAACATTAACACTGACTTTGCGTTCACAATGCAGAAATGCAGACTATAGCAATGGGGCCAAGATGATTCATATCGTTACGAATTGTTTGGACATGCGTTTTGAATGGATCTTTTCAAATTTCTCATATAAATAGGTTCGCGGCACCTAACTGGAAACTCATCTACAAATTGTTTAATCTTTAACCGAGTTGATAATGACTCACATTATCGGAATATCAAAACTTTATAATCATGATGTTAGGAAAAAATAATCACATTATTATTTTTATAGCAAGTTGAGTAAGGAATGAAAACAGGCTTGTTTTGAAAGGGCCAGTTTTGGGTACGGGTCAAAGCAAGCCAGTTTTGGTACGGATCAATCCAGTGTTCTTCTCAGTGCCAATCCACTTTCTGTAGACGCCTAGTTAAGTATTGACGGCAAGTGTTGGTTACCCTAATGGACTTTGACCGAACCAACCCAACAAAGGTGAAATATACCCGAACCAGAATTTCACATGGAAATGTAATACGGTAATTCTGTTTTTTTTTATAATTTGCTCAAATACAGCTAGGGTCTTTGAGCTTATTTTCCTGACCCGACAGCTAGGTTCTGCAATATAACTAGCTAAACTATATACTAGGCCAAAATAGATACTATTGGTGTGTAGAAAGGACGTTTACATATAAATACTCTCTCTCAAAGAGCATTTCTGATATGAAAGATGGTGGACCGTAGATTTGCAATAAAGAATTAGTGTCCACATGCATAACAAATGAACCAAACATCAATATAAACCATGCTCGAATCTTTAGAAAGCCTACCTTAGTTTAATTGCGTTATCAGGACCATTCCATACTCGGGCCTGCTTTGTTACAAGACTGGGATCCTAAAATGGAGTTTTATTAGAATAAGTAAGACATTCTCAAGATGCAATAAATGGTCAAACAAGTAAAAGATTTGGAATATTTATGTTAATACAGTAACATATATAGTTTTTGGAACGTATAATACTTCAAACTTCCACATTTCAGAGTTTTGGTCCGTCGTTCTCCTGTATGGCTTTATACAAGAATCGTTGTAGGTGAAAAGGTTAGGGTGGGTTTAGTTGAGGGAAAACACCCATGTTTTTTACAAAATGTTTTGTGAAAAATAAGGAAAACAAAGATTGCGTTCAAATAAACGTTTTTCAACAAAATGTTTTGCAAAACACAAAATCTCCTATTTTCTAACTTAACAAGGAAAATTACAATACAAATTTTAGTTATTTTCCTTGTTTTCTTTTATACCCTTCTTTAAACTAGAAATACAAACATCAACTAAACGCATTTTCTATACTTTTAAGTGTTTTATGGAGATAAATTTCCCTTCTAGATTTTTACAAAATTCGAGATAGAAAACAAAAGAATATTAGGTAAAGATCTGTCAAGGTCTAAGAGTTTTCAACATTTTCTTCAACTAAACGCTCCCTTATTATTTCATTGGTTTGGATTATATTCATACAGTGTTCAAGATGTATTTAGATATAAGTCATCAAGTGTTAGAACGATTGAGTTAATAAAAACGAAGTTTATTCTACATAACTCCATGAAAGTTACGTGACACCGCGAGACCACTAGACCCTTGATTCCATCGCTGCATGAAAATACACATAGCACTAGATGAAAAGCGTTAGATTGTTGAGTTAGTACTAAAAACATTCACGGTTATCCTTTTTGGATTCTAATTAACCTAACCTGTGTAAAATTAAAGATAACAATACGGAGTTTTTTTTGAACGACAAAGATTTATAGAAAGAAGCTAGCAACGAGCTAGCACAAAATTACATTGGTTTTTTAAGCCAATTTGGCCAAACTAAACGACTAGAACCTCTACTTTGTAACCAAGAAAAAGAACAAAAAAGAATATTATCAAATAATTCACATTTCCTCATGCGTTGAGAGTTGAATGTGAGTTCCGATACTTCCAAATAAGCCACCAGGTGGACGCGGATATCACTTGAATGCGCTTCTTGACTTCGTTAAAAATCCGGATGGGATATTCAAGTCAATCCAAACACGAACCAAACGCCATATATTTGACGCGACATCACACGAATAGAAATTATGATCATTGGTCTCCCTACCGTTACTACAAACCGGACAATCAATAGAATGAATATCCAACCCTCGCTTTGAAAGGTTCAGACGATGAGGAAGCCTATCCAATCTCATCCTCCAAATGAAAATATTCACCTTTCGAGGAGGAATGTTACACCAACTAGTTGCCACCGAGAGCGTCGGGAGAATAACATCGTCGATGTGTTTTCTTGTAGCACCAACAGTGAAAGAGCCATCATTCGTGAGACCCCATCTGATGACATCTCTATCTGTAGAAAGTGAAAGCGAATGAAACTCACCTTTCAAGGCTTCTAGCATGTCGAGACATCTGCCAAAAGTAATTGGACGCGTCCAATGCCAAGTCCAACTACCACTTGAGAACCACTCACTAATGGTACAATTAGGGTACGCCTCTAAACGATAAAGCCTGTTATATCTATGATAAAGAGGAGAGTCACCGATCCAGTTATCAATCCAGAATTTCACTTGAGAACCACAACCAACTTTGTAACTCAAATTATTTAATGGGATAATATTTTTTGAGTGAAGTTGGTAGATAGAGTCAATAATATTAGCCCATACCCCTTTAGATTTGCAGGCGATATGAAAAAGGCCTACATACTCCCCATGAATGGCTTTGATGACTTGAACCCATAAAAGACTTGGATCGGATACCAAACGCCAACGCCATTTTTGAAGAAGAGCAAGGTTAAAATCTTTCAAAAAGCCAACGGCTAACCCTCCCTTTTTCGAATGAAGCCAAAGCATTCTCCCATTTAATCATTATCAGCTTGTTTCTGTCTATTTCAGCGCCCCAAAAGAACTTGGAACGAAGACGTTCAAGAGAAGAAAGGATGGTTTCTGGAACTCTGAAAATCGACATATAGTAAATACCAACACTTCCCAATATCCTCTTTACCAACGTCTATCTACCGCCTATAGAGAGAAGTTTTTCCTTCCATCTTGATAATCTAGAATCGAACTTATCAATCAAACTTTGCCAATGGGTTATCCGTTTCATACTCGAGCCAATAGGAAGACCGAGATATGTGAAAGGTAAAGAGCCCGCTGTACATCCAGTAGACCGAGCCATGTCCTCTATATCGATGTTTGAGACTCCAATTCCATAAATTTTTGATTTATGGATGTTGATACGTAGACCAGAAGCCAAATAAAACACGTTGAATAATCGAATGATATTATCCATGTCTACTTGATTCCATTCTGTAACTAGCACAACATCATCAGCATAAAAGAAGTGGGACAAACGCATACTTGGATTCCCAACCGAAACTCCTTTAATTAGGTTTGATTGAGTCGCATCTATAATTGCTATGTGAAGACCTCCATGATAAGAATAAAAATAAATGGAGACAATGGATCACCTTGGCGTAAACCCCTCTTTATGGAGAATCTGAGGTAGGACTTCCATTTACAAGAATGGATGTGCGAGCAGAACATAAACACTCTTTGATCCAACTTCTCCATTTTTCTCAAACCCGGAACTCGCTAAGAACGTAGTCTAAGTATTTCCAATTCACCAAGTCAAACGCCTTTTCGAAATCAACTTTAAAAATCATCATCTTCTTTTTATGTTGCTTGTACCAGTCCATGATCTCGCTTAGCATCAAAGGACCATCTAGGATTTGACGGCCCGCAATAAACGCTGATTGTTCCTTACTGACCAAGGAACTCACAACCGAAGCCAACCGATTAGCCAAACTTTTTGCAATAATTTTGTATTGCAAACCAATGAGAGAGATAGGGTGATAATCTTTTATAAATGTAGGGTTGTTTACCTTCGGGATAAGAGTAATGAATAAAGAGTTGGTAACGAGCAGTAGCAAAAAATCAGAAACAAACAACTCTATATCGTCCTTGAATAAGTACCAGTATCGTTTCAATAATTGGAATGTAAATCCATCCGGGCCCGGAGCTTTGTCGCTCCCACAATCCCACACGCCATTTTTTATTTCATCGCTAGTTGCCCGTCTTTCCAGATCCGTGCTTTCGGCCTCAGAAAGCTTCGAGAAAGAAGAATGATTTGTACAACTCACTTGGGGAACATGCCTTTGGAACTAGTCTTTGTAAAAATCTAGAAACGCCTCTTTCACTTGCACCGGATTGGAGACCCATGTACCATCAACCATAATCCCTTGAATGCCTTGTCTCCTCCTGTTTTGATTAATTAAAGTGTAGTTTCCAACGAACATGTTTAATGGTAAAAGTGATTTCAAAAATTGTTGATGATGATCGCCCTGAAAACATCATATTATTCTAGACACATAACACTTGCATACATTATGGTATATTTGTCGCAAACAATTTCTTTCTCCAAACTATGTGGGATAAAATGAAAGAATAGAATGTTAGAAAATATCTCCATAAACAAATAAATGGTAAATTATTACAGGTCAAAAATGATTTTTATGTGCATGGAAAGAATTTGATAATGCAAGCATTTATGAAAGAAAGATGTGTTACTAATTGGAACTAAAATTCAAGTTTATAAGCAACTTTCTATGGATTTAGAGCACGGAACATGAAGGTAACAACATGAAACTATATGTTGTATGAAAGAGAAAGATTGCAAATATTTAAACTTTAAACTTTGTCCTTTGTGCTTGTAGTCATAGAGTAAAATGTGTTACTTTATAAATTGTTTCGATAGGTGTTTGCATTAATGGATGAGACACATTATTGTTCTTATCAATCTTACCAAATAATTTTATGCATTTTAACAAAAAAGAAAAAAAAAAAAAAAAAAAAACGATATAGCAATGTCAACATACTTTTGCTTTTACAGAAAGTGATAGTTTCTGTTTTCGTTTGAAGGTTTAATGATGTACGAGATTACATAAATGCTTAATTTACTTTACTTCCATTGCTATGTGTAATGATGGAAAACATTATAAATATATATCAACTGCAGTTTTACATATATAAATCCCAAACTATTCTCATACATGTGCACATAAAGTGTTGTTTAATTCAATTTCATTTTCTATTCATAACGATCAAAACAAAACTGAGTAATATGATTGTTTCTAACACTCTTTCTCAGTTTTTAATTAGTCTTTCTTAATTAACTTCAAATATATCTTTCCCTCTTAAGCTATTTGAAGTAAAAGATTAAAATTGTCTCCAAGGGAACATGTATGGTAAAAGTATAAAAGTAAACGTAAGAAAAAAAAAGTTAAGAGCTAATATGTGTTTTCAGATAGATACTTACCTCCGAAATTTTTATTTTCGGAGAATCTATATAAATCTGACAACATAATATTAGTCTAAACTTGCATAACTTACATACACTAGAGTATATTAGTAACCATCAACATATTTCTTCAACCTATGTGGATACAATGTTAGACTCGAAAGTTAGAAGATACCTCCATAAAAATTGGTAAACTGTTTTACCCAAAAAAAAAAAAAAAAAAAAGAGATATGTCACTTGATCACCATTTTGAAGTTTAAAAGCAACTAGGTTATGTGTTTGGAGCATGAATTATGAGGGAACATCTTGGATTAATGGGAAATTATATGCTGTCATATAGCTTTTAAATAGATAGGATGCAAACTTTTAAGTGTTGTATTAAAAGATTTTGTGAATCTTCTAAGATAAAGGGGTTAGCGTTTACTTATCGTTAGTGTAGAAATCAATATATCGCTGAATGCATTACGTTTTTGGGTCATGAATGTTAAAGTATTTTTGTATTTCGATACTTGTTTTGTTTGTTTTGGAAAAATATACGATTTTTATTCATTGGGAGTTGGTTGAAAATATTTGTAAGCATATAACAACGACATAAGATATAAATCGGGCCTGAATATAAAGAACATGAATCACGTCAGCCCATGAAATAGTAGTTGTTGATAAATATCTAAGCTTGACAATTGAAATTAGGCCTTGAATATTCAAAGTCGATAAATATCTAAGCTTGACAATTGAAAATAGTAGTTGTTGATCGTGACTATCATTGTTGTGTTTGTGTAAGATGACATTTGAACGAAATATGTACATTACTAGATGAAAATAAGATATTCCAAAGGATATCTTCGTTATGAATGTTCCTTTCATATACGGTTATCTATGTTTTCATACTTGTTTCAGCCCTATTGTTTAGAAAACTTATTATGCCGTTTTGTAAGCATTTTTTAATGCTCAAATATACAAATTTAGGTTTTCAAGTAGCTTGGCAATCCTTTAAGCTTATTATAGTCATAAAGTGTAAAATGTTTCTTTATAAATTGTTTCGATATGTGTATGAATTATGGAATGAGACACATATTGCTTCTTGAGTTAGACTGTGGGTTTATTTTGCACGTCACTATTGTTCTTAACAAATATTTTACCATAATATATTTTTATTTTAATAAAAATTATATTAATTGGCTTTGATAACTTAGTTATATGTTTCTATTGGCCTCCAATTCTCCAAATATGTGTTCCTTTCTAACTTGTGTGAAGTTAAAAATTAAAATGGCCTCCACCAAAACATGTTTTAGAGTCGAATGGGTTTGTTGCAGGACAAGCTGCGTTGAAAGCGGAATCTAGCAAAGTTGCTAAACACGAGAAAACTTATTTAGAGAACTAACACGTGTTTATCCCCTTTGCTTTTGATACATTTGGTTTCCTAGCTCCGGAAGCAGTGCAATTTTTGACTAGGGTTCAACGGGTTGTGTAAAGCAATTTTTCGACCCCCAAGACACAAAACTTCATTTTTAGTAGGATTGGTTTTGCCATCCAAAAGTGGGTTGCGGCGCAGCTTGTTGCCCGTTTGCCTGCCATCTTATTGTAATCCGTTAAAACATGTTCTACGATATATTAGTTATCTAAGTCTGTACAACCCATCTGGTTTTTTCAACGAGGTGAATTTTGTAAATTCAAAAACATAATAGTATTCTCAACACATTTTATCCACATACACTTATGGTATATAAGTTAATAAACCGAGCTCTAAAGTTTCCATAGATGCAAAATAGAAAGTGATATATAATTATGAAAAGTCTCAGAAACAAAAAAATCATGCATGAGATTGGTCAATTGGTTAGCTTACTTCACTTCCATTTGCTTAAGCTACTTTCTGACTAAATGTTGACATATTGTGGCATAAATTGGCCTGTAGAAAGTAGGGTATATTATTAACAAAAAGAAAGATATGCAACCTGGAACACCAAATTGAAGTTTAGAAGCAACTAGTATATGTGTTTGGAGCATGAATCATAAAGGGGGCAGTTTCGATAACGTGAAATTATATGTTGTCATTACTCTAAAAGTGAAGTTTTCATTCATGACAAGTTTCACAAATAGAAATCATTTTGATTACATGAATGGTTAATTTACTTCACTTATAATGTGCACAGATCTAAAGTGATGTTTTCCAATTTCAAAAACGTTTTAAGAAATAAGTTGTTTAATTCATTCCATTTGCTATTTATGATGATCAAAACAATATGATTGTTTCTAACACTTCAAAATATTTTTACTTCTTAAGATATGTGATACTAAATATTAAAAGGTTACCCACCCTCATAATAAAAAGAAAAACAATAGAAAAAAGTTTAAAGTTTATACAAGTTTTCAAGTAAACATTTTCCCGTCTTTACAAATTCGTTAAACTTGTAAAGATTCCGAAAAGATTCACTTGAAACACTATACTATTCCAAGCACATATATACTACATAAACTAGGGCATATAACTAACCAACATGTTCTTTCTTGGACTGATGTGGGACAAAATGTTAAGATAAAAAGTTAGAAAAGTCTCCATATCATATAAAAGATTTATATGTACATTGAATGAAAGTGATATATATAATGCAAGATTTATTAACAGTTGGTGAAAGTACTAATTGTTGCAGGGAACTCCAAATTCAAGTATAGAAGCAAATGTTTAAGCATTGAACTAAAGCAACCTGTGATTTTTCCTAAGAACAACGGGTTAGCTTTTACTTAAATGAAATTATTCATGAAGAAACTTTAAACATCGCTGAATGCATGGGTGGAGCTATTAAGGGACCAGGAAGGGTCCTGGTCCCCTAGGCCTAAGTCCGTTAATGTATTTTTTTCGCGATTTCATGTGTATTTCCGGGAAAAAAATTTATTTTGGCCCTCCCATTTAATGTATTTCTCTAAAAAAATTTGTTTCGGCCCTCACACGAAAATTTTTCTAGCTCCGCCATTGGCTGAATGAATTATGTGTTTAGTTGTCCGGAGATAATATTTTTTTAGATTGTAATTTGTAATACTTGTTTTGTTTGTTTTGGCCCTAGGTTAAAATCACAAGTATGTTAAAAGAGTATTTATGTTGATATCTCTTATTAAGCCGCTAGACAATCCTTTATATACTTGCATATATTATGTACTGTAAGAGATTTTTTATACAGAGATTGACTGGAAATATTTTTAAGTCTATAACAAGAGTACAAGACATATATTCATGTTTTTCTTGATAAAAACTATTTGGACCCTTTTCGTATTTGGACATTTACTGGCTTGGAACTTTAAATTCAGTGAATGACAACCCCAATGTCATTGTAAGACACTAAGGGTGTGTTTGTTTTTTTAAAAAAAAGTCTTACTAGCCCTCTTACTCTTACCAGTAAGAGGAGGGCAGACGTTTTGGTTGTTTGTTTTTTTCTTTTGAGTCAGACCCAGTTAGACATTTAACATCTTACTCAGTAAGAGGTGGGGGACTTGTCTTACTGCCTCTTACTCGTTTTGTAACTTTATATAATATATTTGATAGTTTATTAACTATGTAATATTTATGATAAAAAGTCTTGTTTCATATTTACATAAGTTACTTATTATCGCATTTCGTTGGTTTAATAAACAAATTGCAAAAACGAGCACTTAAAATCATTCGGACAATTATACAAAAACAAACAACATTATTTCTTTCAGATTTAGACTTTCTAGTCACCTCTTACCAGTAAGATGTGGTAGTGAGATTCAGACCCAAAATATCTTAATGAAACAAACACACCCTAAGACAAGTTTTCTCTTAATATACATTGCTTACCTACTTTAACATCGTTAACTACTCTTCTTCAAGTCCTCAAAGTGTAGCTTCTCTTAAGATTAGCTTGAAAGATATACAAAAAGCGGTTTGGAGGTTGTGGTCCAAGACTCTTAGTGGCGCTTGGCTTAGTTGGTTTCAGACAAGAAATAACTCTTAAAATTCTTAGTCTTTTAGGAATTCACATAATAATGTTATATAAATTCGCCGGTGGTTGTAGAAAATACTTGGAATATAGAGCATCGTTTTGTATGGACCTATGTAAAATTAAAGTGGCTCCACCATAACATGTTCTAGAGTAAACAAAAAATATATATATATATATATATATATATATATATATATATATATATATATATATATATATATATATATATATATATATATATATAAAAAAAAAAATTATGTGAATTTTCAGACAGTGCAATATCTCACAAATTTTTTTAACTTGCTAGATACTGGATTATCTAAAAACTTTATACTTAGACTACATTATATTAGTAACAAACAATTTATTTCTTAGACTACATGTGCGCCTCACTTAGACTACATTATATTAGTAATAAACAATTTATTTCTTCCACCAATTTTTATAAAACTTATTATGCCGTTTAGTAAGCATGTTTTGAATGCTCAAATATACAAGTTAGGTTTGCAAAGTTTATGATAAACATGCTTATGTTAAGATCTAAAAATAAGCAGCTTGGCAATCCTTTAAGCTTATAGTCATACAGTGTAAAATGTGTATGATTTGTTTCGATATGTGTATGAATTATGGAATGAAACACATTTTGGTTCTTGTGTTAGAGGCGCAATTTCTTACTTAACTGATCAGCTCTTACCATCTTTCATAGATACAAAAAAGGAGACTGATGTTTTCATTAATGAAAAGTTACACAAACAGAAACCATGTATGTGAATATGTGATTACATCAGCGGTTAATTTTCTTCACTACCATTTTATGTGCGTAACGATAGAAAACATTATGTATTTATGTACTAGTGCGATCGCTAAGCTTTTTAAAAGGTATCATACTTGCCATTATTTGTTTTTTTAGATAGCGAACAATTTTTTTTGTTTTTGTGGATACTTTTCTTTCAAATTCATTCTTTTTAGGATACTTTGTGACATTTTTGCCTTTGGGAAAAAAAAATTCTATTAGCTAAGAGGGGCACAAATGTCCAAAAATTTCGCAAAATAACAAAAAAAAAAAAAAAAAAAAAATATATGATTTGAAAGAAAAGTACCCACAAAAGCGAAAAAATCTGTTCGCTACCCAGAAAAACATATTGTGACAATTATGATACTTTTTAGTTTTTACAAACATTTTCCCTAACTTATATATCAAGTAACAAGTTTACATGGATGTTTTCCGGTTTCAATTTTTTATTTAAGAAATATGCTGTTTCATTCAAATTCATTGGCTGTATTTGATGTTCAAAACAAAATTGAACAACTGAATTGTTTCTCACATTCTTCCTTAATTGATGACTTATAAAATATCATGAAATCATAACATTTAATCTTCGCCACCATGATATTCTTTACGGTAGGAAAAAAAATAATAAAAGAAAATAAAAATAAAAAAAATAAAAAAAGTCGAGTTGATTTGAGCTTTCAAATGTAAACACGCCAACCGTATATTCTTTTAACATGCAACGAGTAGATGCATCTGAAAAAACTATACTATTCTGACATCGTGATGAAATTAGAATTTATTGTGTTCGCCGCTATAATATTTTTTTACCGTAGAAAAACAAAAATGAAAAGAAAAAAAAAGTCGAGTTGATATAAGTTATCAAATGTAAGAACATCTAACAGATATACTTTTAACATGCCAGAAATACATACACTTGAAAACACTATACTATTCTGACAACGTGAAACCAAAGTACCCTATGGTATATTAGTAACCAATAATCTTCTTCTTCAACCTATGTGCGATATAATATTAGGATAGGAGCATGGGCGGTGATATATAGGGTCACAAGGGTCACGTGCCCCACTAGCAAAAAAATTTGTAGTGTAAAATGTCTAAAATATCTAGATATTGTTTTTAATTTGCCCGCCCTAAAAACTAATTCATAGTGTAATTTCTATTATTGATTAAAATGTGACCCTTCGATAAAATTTTATGGCTCCGTTCCTGGATAGGAGGTTAATAAAGATCGACATAAAGTTGTAGTTAACTATTATGTAAAAGATTTTGTGTACGTTGGAAAGAAAGAGATAATTCAAAAGTTATTTAGAGTTGGTGAACCTTAAAGTATTTATGTATTATGATATTTGTTTTGGCCTAGGTCGTGTAAAAAACGTATTACGCCGATCGCTAAGCTTTTTTACGAGTGCTCAAAGTGTAAATTATGATTGTACATATTTAAGTTCGCAAGTAGGTACGAAAATTTTAGGACAAAAATGCTTATAAGATGAGCATTTATATCAAAATCTAAAGATAAGCAGCTAGACAATCATTTTTAAAGATATACAACTTTGATAACTTTAGTTATATATTATTATAGCTCTAAAAATGAAAATACAAAATACAAAATTTTAAGTGTATACGTGTTTTTAAACTTGCCGAAAATATATTATAGATAATAGGGCCCGAACATAAACAAAGCTCAATTTCTATCTTGTCATTTTTGTTTTTGTAAAAGGCTTAAGCTCAGTAATTGGACTACATTTGACTTTTCACTTGTTGTTTAGTAACATACAAACTAATTATTTCATACACCACCAATATATATCATTTTCTAAACTCATCCACAACATGACTCACATGAAAAAATCAAAACATTTGCTACATGTTCTTAGGACATATAGCAGCTTAAATTACGTGAACGACAACCACAATATCGTCATAAAACACATTTTCCCCTATTTTCGATTGCTTTCCTAGTTTGAATCTGTTCATTTCTTCTTTTCTAGTCATCAAGTGTGGCTCGTCTTAAGACAAGCTCGCAAGGGATACATTATTTGTAGGAGGTTGTGACCACAATTTTTATAATCCTTCGTCTTTAGCATATAGCTCAGTTGGTTCTGGATAGGGAAGGCAACTTCTAATATACTTGGTCTTGCTGATAGTTGTACTCTAAACTTGCGTATTTGGTTTTCTCAAAGATTTGGGGATATGTATACATTTTAGTATGGATCTATCGAAGTATGATAATTGAAATAGTAGTTGTTGGTGGTCACTATCTTTGTAGTATTTGTGTAAAAACTACATTATATATCTCGCTATGATCGAACTTCTCAACTATGATACAATATGTTTATTTCATGTTGGTTGTTGATTGTCGAATTAGATCGTGCGTGTATTTATTTTGCAAGTTGCATATTAATCACAAGAGTTCATATACATTTTTACATTTCTATTGTTTCTGTATTAGCATTCAAAATTTGTTTTCTTTTTTAACATGTGTGAAGTTAACGATTAAACATGTTTTAGAGTACCAAGTTAAAAGGAAAAGTAAATATTAAACATGTTTAAGAGTACTAATCAAAAGAAAAAAAAGCTAAGAGGTCATATGAGTTTCCAGATACATCTGAAGAATCTAGATTTTTTCAACCTAGAACACAGAGAGATATCCGAAGACATAATACTATTCTCAACACATTTACCACACGTACACTTATGGTGTATAAATAACCGACAACTTCTTTCTTCGGCCTATGTGGGATACAATTTTAGGATAAAATGTTACGTACAAAATATCTTCATAAAAAAAATGGTAAGATAGAGATGATGCAAGAGTTCCGTCATCACAATCTGATCATACTACCAGAATCAGAATTGAATGAAGTATAATGTGAGTCACGCTATTCTATTCTAAAATTGAATATTGTGTGCAAGCACACAAGGTATAGTTTCATCAATTTATGAATGCGTCTCCGTTAAGATTCCTTTTTATTAGTAGCCGTTAGACCAGGAAGTTTTGTCTACCTATTTCATCTCAACTCTACTTTCCAACTACATGTTCTTCGGACATATAGTGGCTTAAATTGCGTGAATGACAACCAAAATATCATCCTAAGACAAAGATTTCTTTTATTTTCGATTGCTTCCTTAATTTAGATATGTTAGTTTCTTCTTTTCATGTCATCAAGTATGGCGCCTTTAAAATCCTTCGTCAGCGTGTAGCTCACACAACAACAAAAACTACAACGGGCGATGGGACTTTTGGTGAGGACATCTGTGTCCTCTCCAATGGGGGAAAATGTTGTAGTGTATGATATAAGAGAATTTCATATCGCCTCTTTATTTTTTCATTACTCCCTCTGTCTCAAAATTTATGTCCGTTTTGACTTTTGAAATCAAACTTTGACCATAAATATTTTTGTTTGTATTATATAATACTTGATAAAATTTATACTAATGAAAACTACATTTAAAACACAATCCGTTCATATATTTTGCATCAATTATTATATAATACTAGACGAGTACCCGTGCATAGCAACGAAATTTTATAGCGAAAGATCGGTTAGTGATAAAACAAAATTTATGGGTTATAAATGAAAAATAATAAAAGTTTGAAGATTTGGGGATTAAACATAATGTTTTGAAACCCGGTTTGACCGAGGTGGTTCAACCAATTGAACCTATCCGGTCGAAAAACGGGTCGATTTTAACCGAGTCAACCCGATGGGCTGGGTCGAAAACGGGTCAAATTATACTGGGTCAACTCGCCGGGTTTGAAGCATCCCGGTTCAACCCGGTTTTCGAAGTGTATTTATAATTTCGTTTTGAAATATACGTTTTCAACATTTCTTTTTTTAGTTTCAACTTTTCACTTTTTACTTTTTACTTTTTCCTTTATATATATATTATATAGCAGGGTACCAGCACGTTTCGGCGGCGGGTACCTGTGACGATTAACCAGATAAATAGATCTCGATGAAACATAATTCCACCTTTTTGTATCAGTTTCAACGGGTCCTCTCTGGTTCGTTTTCGGATGGCTTTTATTTGTTAGCCAAATCGGTGGCGACACCGGTTCCTGGTTGAACCATTTGGTCCTGTTCGGTTTTCAAAACTATATATACCATCAACTTGTTAGCTTGTATGAAGCTTTGTGTGTTTTATTTCTCATTTTAGGATGTTTTAAAAATAATATTAATTAGTGTGAATAATTATTTTTTATTTTGTATTATGTTGTAACTTATTTAAATTGTAGCTTGTTTAAATTGTACATTGTGAAAATTTTATTGTACTTTTTAATAAAGGGTGTTTTAATTGGTTGTTTTTAATTTGTTAGATATGTTTTTATTTGGTTGTAAAATGTGAATAAATTATTGTACTTTTAAGAAATGAGGTGTTTTAATAAGAGCAATTTGGTAGATATGCTTTTATTTGGTTGTACAATGTGAATAAATTATTGTACTTTTAAGAAATTGGGTGTTTTAATAAGAGTATTAATTATACTATACATTTCTCTCACCTTTGACTTTCAAGTTTTCACTTTTCAAGGTTTGACCATACACCCATTATATGTAGTATAGATAAACAAAAATATTTAAGGTTAAAGTTGAATTCAAAAAGTTTAAATGGACTTAAACTTTAGGACGAAGGTAGTATTAATTTCACATATGCCCAAATACAATTTTTGAATTCGTTTTGTACAATACTTTTAATCATTATTTGGGTGAATATGAAATTTTTAAGTTTTAGTTGCAGAGATCCCTGAAGGGGTGTGGTAACATTCACCCACATGCCATTCTTATATAGCAGCCAAAATACACCCCTTGTGTCATTCTTATATGGAAGCCGAAATACACCCTTTTATGTAACGATCAATGGTTGGTGAAATATTTAATTTTTAAAAATAAAAGTGAAAGTTTATTTTATTATTTTGATGAAAAATAAATGATTGAGAATGTCTTATTTGATTTTTAGTTTTTTTTTTTTTTTTTTTTTATCTTTATTAAATCAAACTCGTCTAAAGGATATCCTCGCTACGAATAATTTAATGAGACATAAGTTATTATTATTATTATTATTATTATTATTATTATTATTATTTTATAAAACATCACTTTATTAAAAACTTATAGGATTTTTCAAAAAGTTTGTGGGAAGCCGAGAAACCAACTGGGCCCCCACACCTCTAGCAATAGCAAAACCAATCCTATTAAAAATATGGCCTGCAGCACGCGCTACAATGTCTTGAGTCATGGAGAATCGTCGAATACGCTTTAGTAGGGTTACAGCATCCTTCTCAAGTTCTCCAAAAGAAGAGAAAGAAAAGGGGAGAAAACCATATCCAATATCCGCAAATTTAGCATCGTATTTGACATGTTTACGTTGCGCAACATCAAGAGCCGCACGCCCTGGCAAAAAATCAGTCATCCCTGATTGTGTCAAGGGCGACGATCCCGTAAGATCAACACATACATCACGCCCACCGTCCCAAGAGTAAAGCAAAATATCAGCTGGTCGTAAGGATCTGTCTCTATCTCCACGAAGCCCAATATCCACCTCCTTACGAGCTGAAATCCCGGACCGGGAACATATATCAACCAAAACATCACGCACAATGTTGTGCCGATGTTTAATGCCAACAATACCCGCATATGAAACAGCGTTATCACTATAAAGATCTCCAGAAAAAACCCTAGAACACGCTGAACACGGCACCTGAACAGTGAAAAGAGGAACACCCATCCGATAGCACAACACACAACGATAAACCCTGGCATTATTATTATTATTATTATTATTATTATTATTATTATTATTATTATTATTATTATTATTATTATTATTATTATTTTCTAATTCATTTTCACATATGTATCATTTCTTTATTAGCTTCTACGAAAAAAAATATGTCTCATTAAATTAGTCATAGATTTATTTAGCACGTCATTTTCATTCTTGTTATTAAAAATCTTTCGGAAATCATTTTTCAATTTAATCAAATAGGATATTAATTCATTTTATATATCATTTCTTTATTGGCTTCTAAAGATATGTGATCCTTTTTAACCTGTGTGAAACTAAAAGAAAAAGTTAAGAGTTTATACCTGTTTCCCGCCATTACAAAATCCATAAGCTTTTTTTTGCTCACAGAAAGTGGAATAGCTGAAAACGTAATACTATGTGCATATTAGTTCCCACCAACTTCTATCTTAACTCTATGTGGGATATAATGTTATGTTAGTTTACTTCACTTCCATTTGCTAACTTTCATTTTATTTTCTATTTATAATGATCAGAGTAAATTTGAACAATTCAATTGTTTCTCCACTCTTTCTTAAAACATAAAAATACTTTTTCCTCTTATGCTATCAGAGTACTAAAGATTAAAATATTTTCAACAAAACATGTTATACGATAAACACGTTCTACCTTTAAACCTATATGGGATATTGGGATATAATGACATGATAGAAAGTTAGAAAAGGTGTTCACAGAAAAATGTTTTACAGTAAATAGTAACATATATATATATATAGTTTTTGGATGTATAGTACATGCCCAATTACATCTACTACTTCAAACTTTCACATTTCGGAGTTTTGGTCGTCGTGCTCTTTTATAGCTTTATTATTTCGCTAAGACATATTTTAGGCTAGTTCCAGTCGTGACCTGGGACAACCTGGGTCATCTAGCGCCACGTCAGCTTTCTCTCTCCAGCGATCTGGGACAACCCGGATGCCCCAGTCGACGACCCAAAGATTTTTTTAAATTATCATTTTATATAAACTATATTTATATAAGATAAATATGAAATTTTCATTTCATCTCATGGTGCCACGTTTACTCAACATAACACATGTCTATATAGTTACTATCACACCATCACTTTGCTTTTGTTTTGGATTCTCTATGTATGTTTTCGTTTCAGTATTTGACAAGTCTTCAAACAATGCTTTTTACGCTGCCATAGCAACTCCTCTTCTAATTTCCAAAGGTTATATTATTTCCTATCATTATGTGTATTTTCATCATCAACCATAGTTTATATATAATTATTATATGTGCTTGTTTCCTTGCATTTTTTGTTTAAATGGTATTGTATATATCTAGCAAATGAATCTTGAGACATATATAATAGCCATTTTTTATGCATTGATATGGGCAAAAATGACATGGGACTTGTGAGTTTGGAAGCCTTAAACATCGAGCGAGTTTTCACTCGATATGCCAAAATTTTGCCCCTCGCCCGATGTCACAACCGACTACGCCATTCGTTGTGCCCGATGTTAACATCGATTGCGGATGGATTTTTTTGGAGCCCAACCGATCTCGACTACTCGATTGCGTCCAGCCTTATACTAAGTTTAACGAAAGACAATAAAAAGAATAATTGAGAATCTATATTAACTTTCAAGTCTGTCATCACCTCACCAACTATTTTAGCTAACATGATGATAACATACTCGAAAACATAATACTATTCACAACACGAGTTTCTCATGCACGCTATGGTATATTAGTTTCAAAAAAAAATCTTTCTTCTCTTAATGTGGCATAAAATGTTAGGATTGAAGGTTGAAAATGGTCTCCATCTTATATAAAAGATTTTTAAGAAAACAAAGAGACAATGCAAGAGTTATTAACACTTGTTGAAAGAAACATGTCTTGGAACTCCAGATTGAATTTTAGAAGCAGACAATGAAAGATTGCAATTAATGTTTAAACATTGAACTAAAACAACCTGTGATTTTGAAGAAGGGGTTAGGTTTTACTTATACATTGCTGAATGAATAACGCTTTTTGGTCATGCAAGTTAAATTATTTTTGCATATGGGTTGTTAAAGAAACTAATTATGGCGATCAGTACACATCATTGAATGCTCATTGTATATTATGAATCTACCTATTTAGGTTCGCAAGTAGCTAAGCAAAGTTTTCGACAGACATGCTTATCAGATGAGCAGTTATGTCAAATTATAAAATTAAGTAGCCAAGCAACCCTTTATCGAAATCTAAAAATAAGCCATCTTCATCTCCATTTTTTTCCTAAAGGCCTTAAGCCTAATACTTAGACCCTTATAGTGGCTCAAATTGCGTGAATGATAACCACAATGTCTTTACGAGACTAAATTTACTCTATATTTAAATTGTTTACCTACTTAAACATCGTTAACTACTCTTCTTCAAGTCATCAAAGTGTAATTCCTCTTAAGATTAGCACGAAAGATATGCGAAATCTGTTAGAAGTTGTCCAAGACTTTTAATGGCGCGTAGGTTAGTTGGTTTCGAATGAGAAATACGACTCGTAAAATGCTTGGTCTTTTAGGAATTCACATAATAAATGTTATCTAAATTCGCACATGGTCGTAGAAAATATTTGGGAATATAGAGCGACGTCTAGTATGGATAGTTAAACAAAAAAAAAAATGAATAAAAAGTTAAGAGATAGTATGAATTTTCACCAAGTCACTACCTCACAAGTTTTTTTTTTAAGTTCTGAGACTATTCTACACACATATAACTTGCTTAGACTATATTATATTAGTAACAAACTATTTCTCTCTTCAACCAATGTGGGATTATATTTTTGGGTCATGAAAGTTGTGGTTTCACACTTGTCTCAGCCCTAGGTGTTTAGAAAACGTATTATATGCCGATCAGTAAGCATGTTTTAAATGCTCAAATATACAAATTTAGGTTTGCAATATCTTAAAATAAGCAGCTTGGCAATCCTTTAAGCTTATTATAGTGATAAAGTGAAAAATGTTTACTTTATTAAAAACGGTGCACAAGTTCAGGATTTCTTCCACCGATTAAAATATTTTGAAGACATATTGCGTTTGCATTGCCATATAACATTTCCAACTGATTGATGATTTCTATTTTCTATGAAGTCCAAAGATCAAACTCATGTATGATCTTCAAGAAATACGTTTTATAATCAACTTACGTTTGCTGTTAGTAATGACGAAACCCATTGTGGTGAAATGATAACAATTATTTTTTACTTTTACACAGCTCTATCCATTTTTCACAGATGTGAAATTTACGCAAAAGTTTCACAAACACAAACTATGTAGTATGAGATTATGTAAATGGTTAAATTTACTTCACTTCCATTTGCTATTCGTTGCAATAAAAATACATCAAAACTATGTATCAAGTAACAATTTTACATACATAAATCAATCTTCGGTAAAATATAAAAAGAATAAAGCAAGATAACAAAAAATATTCAAAATTTAAGAATTCATATTAATTCTCATGAACTTTCTCATGCTAGCTTGCAAACATTTTAAGCACGAGAAGTATCACGTAGTATAACGATCAGAACAAATTAATAGTTTCTCATACTCTTTCTTATATGATGCTAAAATTTATAATATTTTTCACCAAAACATGTTTTTGGGTAAAGGGTTTTTACCCTAATAAAAAATAGGTGCAAGCGATATGGCAAAGCACCAAATCGACAATACAAACACACGCACCAATTGTGCTTCTAACAACATCAATAGAGTGGCAAGCCACATTAAGGATAGACTATGAACTAGACGCTACAAAAGAATAGAACATGACCAACACAAACGCCTAGCTCAAGAAACTGCTCTAACGAGCTGCATGATTATGCATACGAGAACAAGGTAAATCCCAGTTGTCCATAACTCTTCCCACACGAATTGACTTCTTGTATCTAAATGAGAGAAGCTTTAACCGAACAGTTTTTACACTAAAAACAGAAAAAGATAAGAGTTCATATATGTTTTCAAATAGTTTTACTTTGTTGTTCAAATTTGCAACATTTTAAACACACAAAGAAATCTACTTGAAAACATTATACTTTTCTAAACACGTGAAACTCACATATACTACGATATATAAGGAACCAACAAGTTCTTTCTACAATCTATGTGAGATATAATGATAAGATAGAAAGTTAGAAAATGTTTTCATAGAAAAATGGTACTCATAATAGTAAAAAAAAAATTTGCACATGGTAAGAAAAGATTAATGCAAGAGTGGGTGAAAGAAATAAATGTCACTAGAAATTCCATATTGAAATTTAGAAGCAACTAGTATTTATGTGTTTGGAGCATGAATCAAGAAATTAAAGTATCTACGTATTATGAAACGTCATTTGGCCAAAGGTGCCCAATTTGTATTACCATATATGGTTTCTTTATGTTGTAATCCTCATCAACTACGTTCATTTACTTCATATATCCTTTTCAATCAACATACATTTATTATTTTGCTACATTTCAAACACGACCCGTTTATGAGCTCCCAATAAGTTAGTAGACATCAGACCATAAACTTTGTCTATCTATTTTCTTTAACTGTACTTTCTAACTACATGTTCTTAGGACATATAGTACTAGTGGCTTAAATTGCGTGAATAACAAAAATATTCATTCATTTTGAGTGCCTCCTTAGTTTAAATCCGTTCATTACTTCTTTTCTAATCTTCAAGTGTGTCTCCTCTTAAGATTAGATCAAAATATATGCCAAATTTGTAGATTGGTGTGGTCCATGATTTAGTTCTCTTAGTGAAGTGTAGCTCAGTTGGTTATGAACGAGAAATAAGACTTGCAAAATCATCGGTCTTCTAAACATTCTCAAAATAAATGTACTCGCGTGTATTTGAAAAAGATGCACTTGAGAATATAGAGCATCATTTAGTATGGACTTACGGGCTTAGACACCCTTGAATATTCAAATTCGATATGTATTTAAACATGAGAATAGAAATACAAGTTAATTATATTGTCACCTTCGTTGTATTTGGGTAAAATTGCATTATAATGAATATATATGGCTGTAGATGAAGATAATATATTCCAAAGGATAACTTGTTATACATTTACAACTATGTTTAAAATATGCTCCTTTCTTAGATGGTTTTTATATGTGTATGTATTATCTAACGAGACATATGTTGTTTGTTGAGTTACATTGTAGGTGGATTTATTAGTTCACTTTATACATTTGAACTCAATTGTAAATTTTATTGGTAAATCATTATATTGTTATTTTAGACGTATGTTCAACAATGTGACATTATTTGCGTCATTTGTTTTTACTTTCTAATTGTGGCTTAATTATTATCACATTAATTAAGTGGCCTCCAATAAAAAGTAATAAAGAACAATAAAAAAAAGTAAAAAAATCAAGAATTCATATTAATTAACGCATATGTGATTTTCTTCTTGCTATATATGGTTAGCCTGCAAACCTTTTAATCAATATAATTGCACATTGCGTTCTAACAAAAAAAAACTAAGGTACAATTTTACATTTCTTTTGTTTCTTTATTAGTTTTCACAGTTCGCTTTCTTTCTAACCTGTGTGAAGTTAAATATTATATTGGTCTCCACCGAAACATGTTTTAGAGTACCAAATTAGAAGAAAATTAAAAGTTAAGAGTTGCTATTAGCGTTCGGATATAACAACTTTCATAAGATTTTTTTCAACCTTACAAACGCCGAAATATCTGAAGACATAATGCTATTCTCAACACATTAAGCACACATACACTATGGTATATTAGTAACCATCAACTTTTATCTTAAGCCTATGTGGGATGGTAGGATAAAAGGTTGAAGAAAGGTATGTTACTTAACACCAAATTGAAGTTTAGGGGAAACTAGTTTATGTGTTTGGAGCAAGAATCACGAAGGGGACACTTTCGATAACGTGAAATTATATGTTGCTTTTGCTATAGATTGCAAATATTTGAGTGTTGTAGAAGAGTCTACTTATCACAATAGAAAGTGACTGACTTACGTTTGCTATATGTAACGACGAAACATATTGCAGTAAAATTCTAAGTAACTGTTCTTTAATAAACCGAGCTCTAACCGTTTCCATAGATGCAAAATAGAAAATGAGGTTTTGAGTTACGAAAAGTTTCATAAACAGATATTATGTATGAGATTACATGAATGGTTAATTTACTTAACTTTCATTGGCTATTTGTGACGATGAAAAACATTATAACTATATATCAAGTAACAGATTTACAAACATTAATCCATATACGTTATTGGCTTACTAATCTAAACATGAAAGGTTGCAATTGTTTAAGCACTGTTATTAAAGGAACCTGTGATTTTTTTCTAAGAAGCAATGTCTTAACGTTTACTTATCTGAAAATCGTTTATGTAAAAATCTATGTTTTTGTGTCATGAACGGTACAGTATTTTTGTATTTTGATCATTTCTTTGGCCCTAGGTTGTTTTGAAAACTTAGTATGCTAATCGCTAAGCATTTTTTGAATACTTAATGTGTAGATTATGGTTGTACACATTAGCTTAAAATTGCCTGAATGACAACCAACAAGGTCATCATAAGACAAAGTTTGCTTAGGTTCTCAATAGCTTCCCTAGTTTAAATAAGTTCATTACCTCTTTTCTAGTCATCAAGTATCGCTTCTCTTAAGATTAGCTCTAAAGATATGCCAAACTTGCATAAAGTTGTGGTGAGGACAAATGAGAAGACTTCTAAAATCCTTAGCTTTATAAAATTTCTCATAATAAAAAATTTTAGTGGGAATTGCATGATGTATGATGTATATTTGCATATTTTCTCCTTGTAATGGTGTAAGATCATGTTAGGATGAAAATATGATTTAAGATCATTTGAGGACAAAAACTTTTTTACATACTAAGGGATCAATCTCCACCCTCCATTTTTATTAGATCTAATGGATGAAATTAATCCCAATAATTAAAAAACCACTTTCATTCTTTTTTTTTCAAATATAAATATCTTTCAAACCGTTAATCATCAAGCGAAAAAAAAACATAGCATTACGACGAACATTTAATTATCTTACTATAGATAGACACTTTGATATACTTTAGACAAATTTTTTTTCCGTGTTTTTCACTTTTTTTTTGATTTTTTTTTTTTTTTGTTTTTTTTTTCGTTGATGAAATTTGCATTAAAAAATCATATATGATTTAACACTAATTTGAATACCACATGTGATATTAGTGTTAAATCATATATGATATGTATATCATATGTGATTTATCATATATGATTTAACACTAGTATCACATATGATATTACATATTATATGTGATTTAACACTAATATCACATTTGATCTTCAAATTAGTGTTAAATCATATATGTTTTAAAAGTATATCGAAGTGCCCGTTTATAGAAAGATAACTAAATGCTTGTCGCGATGGTGTAATTATTTTTGCTTAACGATTAACGGTTTAAGAGATATTTAAATTATAAAAAATATGTGAAATAATAAAATGATTTTTAATCTCAGCCATTGATATCTTTTTAAAGGGATGGTGGAGAAAAGTTTGATATGTAAAATAACTCTTCTCCGAAAATATTTATGACACTAGATAAAATTAAGATATTCTCCTCGTTATGATCTTTCATTTATAGATGGTTTTGATGTGTGGATGAATTATCCAACGAGACATATATTGCTTGTTGAGTTAGATTGTACTCGATTTACTAGCTTAGATTTAAGTTTGGGTTTAGTGTAAATTTCTTTTGTCAATTATAATATATATTTAAGTTTAAAATTATGTTTGACATTTTTTTTCTCTTTTCTTTTAGTTTTGATTTAATTAGTGGTAAACACGTGACTCAATTTCGCAACAAACTTATTATTTCTTAAATTCTTATTCTTTATCAATTGGCTTTTAAAATATTCTTTCCTCCTACGCCAAGTGGACTTAATGACTAAACCAATTTCGCTAAAACATGTTTTGTAGTGAATATAACGAAAGATAATAAATAAATAAAAAAGTTGATAATCGTATTTACTTTCAATCTTGTCAATACCTCACTAGCTACAAAGATTGAAAACATAATACCATTCACAACATAAGCTTCTCATGTATGCTATGGTATATTAATTTCAAAGAATTTCTTTCATCTATCAATGTGGGATAAAATGTTAGGATTGAAGGTTGAAATGGTCTCCATCTTATTTAAAAGATTTTTATGGAAAGAGAGAGACAATGCAGGAGATATTAAAAGTTGTTGAAACTAACATACCTTGGGACTTCGGATTGAATTTTAGAAGCAAACTAGTTTATGTGTTTGGAGCACGAATCATATATACACTTTGGACGATAATGTTAAATTATATGTTGTTATTGCTCTAGTAATGAAAGATTGCAAATGTTTAAGCATTGAACTAAAACAACCAGTGATTTTTTTCTTAGAACAAGGGGCTAGCTTTTACTTGTCTAAAATCATTCGCGAAGAAATCTTATACATTGCCTAAGGTTAAAGTATTTTTGCATTATGATGCTTGTTATGGCCATGGGTTGTGTAGCAAACTTATTATGTTGATCAATACAGATTTTTGAATGCTCAATGTGTGTATTATGAATTAATAAATTCAGGTTTGCAAGTAGCTAAGCAAAGTTTTCGACAAACAAGCTTATCAGAGGAGCACTTATGTCAAAACTCAAAATCAAGAAATAAGTAGCCAAGCAATCCTTTATCATATATGGATTTGATAACCTAAGTCATATGTTATTATTACTCTGAAATCAACCGTTATTCAAGTTGAGAACCATATACACGAGTGAATGAATTACGTGTTGAATTGTCCAAGGAAGTATTTCTACATTATGATTCTTGATTTGTTTGTTTTGGCCCTAGGTTAAAATATCACGTATGTTAAAAATATTACTTATGTACTTATGTTAACGTCTAGTCTTAAGCTGCTAGACAAAATATGAGGCTCGAAACGAGTTCGAGCCCGAGCTCGAGCTTTATATATATCAACGAGCCGAGCTTGAGCTATGATGAGCTCGAGTTCGGCTCGGCTCGTTTTCACCCCTAATTATAAGTGTCAAAATGTGTGGGTGGGGTCAGATCACGAGTCTAAATGAGTTTGATTATAGATTGGTCCAAGTCTAGATAGGTAATTTCGGACTACGGGTCTAAACGGGCCCATTTCAAATGGTTCTTGAGTCAGGTTGACCTGTCGGGTTTTCACAAAGCAAACAATTTGATCATTTGATAATCTTTATCAAATGTATGTATGGAAGAAGATGGAGGTATGATATGAAAGTAGATAATTGTGAGGTATGTTAGGGAGGAAATATGTAATTTCATTGGATTGAAAAAAAAATTGTTTTAGTATTTGGTGGTATTTTGTGAATCAGACGCTATTAAAGAAAAACAATGTGTGACTATCACTCTAAAATGTGTGAGGCGTCAAATTCAATTCCTATTAGGTACAAACAACTTTAAGTGGCCATGTCAACCTCCTGAAAAGGGAGAGGTTTACCTGGTATAAGCCTGTGTTCCTGTGGGTTCAAACCTTGTGGATTAGTTGGCTAAAAGGTCGGAAATCATGGTTACCAAAAAAATAAAATAAAATAAAAATAAGTCACTAATTGATAAGAATTACCATTTTAGGCTTCATATTTAACCCATATTTGCTTCAAATTCAGTTGACTGGAACTTATGTGTTTAATACATATCGCTTTGCCATTATGTGTTTGATGTGTAGAAACTTAAGCTGGAACTTTGACTAATGATCAAATGTGTTGGATATTTTATCTAAGAAGGCTATTGGGTCCATTGAATACCGAATGCTAGAACTGAGACTATAAGCAAATACGGAGTAATGTAAAGAAAAGGTAAAGATTAAACATGTTTAATAGTACTAAATTAAAAGAAAAAAAGCTAAGAGGTCATATGAGTTTCCGATATCTTTGAGGACCCTAGATTTTTTCAACCTAGAACACAAAAAGATATCCGAAGACATAATGCTATTCTCAACACATTTACCACACGTACACTTATGGTATATAAGTAACCAACAACTTCTTTCTTCGGCCTATGTGGGACAGAATGTTAGGATAAAATTTTACGTACAAAATATCTTCATTAAAAATGGTAAGATAGAGATGATGCAAGAACTTTGTCATCACAATCTGATCATATTACCAAAATCGGAATTGAATAAAGTATAATGTGAGTCATGCTATTCTGTCAGGGTTTGGGAAATTTTTTTTGACTCGTTAGACCCGCCCTAAACCAGTTGGTTAATTGTTATACGATTGTAGGTTATATAAAACACACCCATCTAGACCCATCCAAAATATAAAGAGACACCTCTTAAATATTACCCATCTATACAAATAATCTAATAGGTCTAAAATTGCGACCTATAGTTATTATCCTTGTTTTGGTTGTAAAAGTGTTAATTACGAGTGTACGTTGTAAGAAGATGAGGATTATATTAAACTCTCAAAATAGTTAGAGATAACGGGGCCAGTTTATAAATAGAGTATTAGAATGCATCACTTCAGCCCAAGCGATAAGCTTCTAAGAAATAAAGAGAAGTATATGATAATTTAAAGATTACAATGGTTTTAGCAAAACATGTAACAGAAATAAGATTGTAAAAAGAGTAAACATGATAAAATATATATATATATATATATATATATATATATATATGTATATATATATATATATATATATATATATATATATATATATATATATATATATATTATCTGGAAGCATAGTACTATTCTAGACTTATACAACCCATAGACACTACCATATAGGGCTGAGCACCGAAGGTTCAAAACCGAACCGGACCGACGAAACCGACCGAACAGACAAAAACCGGACCGGACTGACAGCCTGTCGGTTCGGTTTCGGTTTTAGGTTTTATGTGCTTTCGGTTTCGGTTCAGTTCGGTTCGGTCCGGTTCGGCCCAAAACCGACAAAAACATGCCAAAATACACCTAGATCGACAAAACCGAACCGAACCGACAACATTCGGTTCGGTTTCGATTCATATTTTTCACGGTTTTCGGTCCTCGGTTTTCTCGGTTTGGTTCGGGTCGGTTTATGACCGACGCTCAGCCCTACTACCATATATTCAGTGGCGGATCTAGGTTTTTTAAATATGTGTGGCACAAACGATTTTTTTACCTCAAGTTCTAACCAATACACAATATGGTTATTGTTGTTACTCTAATATTGGGCCTTATTATTTCGTTAGTCAAAGAGTCCACTGATTATATATGTGCTCAGGGTCGGTCTTGAGTTGGGCGAGTGAAAGGATGCCTCATTTTAGAGTTGATCATGAGTTTTTTATGCCCTAGGCGAAACGATAAAAAATGCCCCTATTAAACCGTTACGTAATAACGTAACTAAGTCATTAGTTCAACTGTCTATACTCTATATTGTTGGACTTAGAACTTAAACTAAGATGGTTCCATAATAACTAAATCAATATTCATTTTTTGGGTCGGATCGGATTCAATAAAACACATTTACGTGGATACGAAATATCAATATTTTATCCACTAATAGCAAAACTGTACACTTAACCGCTTGAATAATCAAAAGTGTTGTAGTTTAAAATCTCAATGAGCGTTATATTATTGACTTTTTAACTAATGTTTTATTATCAAACTGATTATCATATCATATCAACACTGTCTACAAACAAAATTAAATTGATTTAGAAAATACAATTTGACTCTAGGTGTATAAAAATTGTGTGTTGTTATATAAAATTAGATATTACGGAGTAGTCAGTATTAGTAGGAAATTAGACGTCAACAATTTATTTAAAGTTGAGAAAAAAAGAAACAATTTAAATACATATAAATTAAAGTTAAAGAAAGCAAAAATATAAAGAATAAGGGATACACTATTGCTACGGGGGCTACCCCATAGCCTGCCACTCTTGTCCCCTCTTTTTCTTCCGCTTTTTTCAGTACAACACAGTTTTTTGTCAGTTTCTGTTCCGTATTTCTGACAGTTTTAAGCGTTTGGCTTATTAAACTTTATATTTACAGTTCCGCATTTTCAGGTTTATAGCTTTTTGATATAAACAAAATTAAAAAAAAAAAAAAAAAAAAAAAAAAAAAAAAAAATAGACCTCGTATGAATAAAAACATAGGTACCGTATTAATAACCCCTCCCAAAGAATAATTGTCTGCAAAAACGCAAAAGCATTACTGCTTTTTCAACTTCCTATGTTGTCACTGTTACTATAGTTACTATACTTCTTTTTCTTCAGTCAAATGGTCACTGTACCACTATCTTCTTCATTTAAACCATCTATCGACGGCCACCACCACCTTCTTCTTTTTTCATACCCGAAACATGATGCCTGATACTAGAGTGATGGCGTCAAGGTATGAAAAAATGACACTTCACATGACCAATCCATGTGTGGCACGTGCCACAGGTGGCCAAGGCATAGCTCCGCCCCTGCATATATTAGTAATCCATAATTTCTTTTTTCAATCTACGTGGGATAGGATGAATAAGTCTCCATATTAATTAAATATTTTTAAGCACATATGTCAAAATCTAAAAGTAAGCATCTAGGCAATCCTTTATTGTATATTGCTTTGATAACATAATTCATACTACCTCCGTCCCAAATTATAAGTCCATTTTAACTTTTTGATTCAAACTTTGACCTTAAATATTTTTGTTTAAATTATATAATACTTGATGCAAAATATATAAATGGATTGTGTTTTAAATGTATTTTCATTTGGTATAATTTTCATCAACTGTTATGTAATACAAACGAAAATATTTAAGGTCAAAGTTCGAGTTAAAAAGTCAAATTGGACTTAAATTTTGGGACGGAGAAAGTATGTTTTATTGCTTTGATATGAACTATTATTCAAGTTTAAAGTTGAGATTCGGCTAAATGAATTACGTGCTCGATCATGTGTTTGGGTAAAGTATGTCTATATTATGATACTTGTTTTGGCCCTAGGTTAAAATCTCAAAATTCTAAAAGAGTAATTACATTAACATCTTATATTAAGTGGATCTCATAACGTAGTCAAATGTTTCTATTGGCCTCTAAAATATGTGTTCTTTACTAACTTGTGTGAAGTAAAAAATTTAAAATGGTCTCCACCAAAACATGTTTTCGAGTATCAAAATAAAAGAAAAAAGTTAAGAGTTCATATGAGTTTTCGGATTTGATAGGATCCATCTATGATAATCGAATACATAATACTATTCTCAACACATTTAACACACATACACTTCTGGTATATTATTAACCAACAACTTCTATCTTCGGCAAATGTGAGATAGAGATAAAAGGTTGGAAAAGGTATGAGCTTAAAGAAGTACGTTTTGTAATCGACTTACTTACGTTTGTTATCTGTAGCAAATGTGGTATATTATTAAAAATCATTTTTAATAAACCAAGCTCTAAACTTTTCCATAGATGGAAAATAGAAAGTGATGTTTAAATATGAAAAGTCTCGCAAACAAAAATCATGTGTAAGATTCCTCAATTGGTTAGTTTACTTCACTTCCATTTAAATTACGTGAACGACAACGGACAACTACAATATCATCACAAGACAAAGATTTCTTTTATTTCCGATTGCTTTCCTAGTTGATTCCGTTCATTTCTTCTTTTCAAGTCATCAAGTGTGGCTCCTATTAAGATTATAGCTCGTAAGCTATACAATATTTGTTGGAGGTTGTGGCCGGGATTTTCGAAATCCTTCGACAACGTGTAGGACAAACATGCTTATCAAATGAACACTTATGTCAAAATCTGAAAATAAGTAGGCAAGCAATCCTTTATCATATACGTATTTGATAACGCAATTCATATGCTCTTATTGCTTCTGTATGAATTGCTTTTCAAGTAGAGAACGATATACAGAACGTAATGAATTACGTGTTAAGTTGTTCGGGACTCCGAGAGAAGTAAACTTGTTTTGCTTGTTTTGGCCCTAGGTTAATATCTCAAGTATTTAAAAAAGAGTACTTGTGTTAACATCTTTTATTAAGAAGCTAGACAATCTTCATCTTTTTCTTTTTTCCCAAAGGCTTAAAGCCCTAGGTTAATATCTCAAGTATTTAAAAAAGAGTACCTTGTGTCTAGTAGCATCTTCATCCTTTTTCTTTTTTCCCAGGCTTTAAACCCAAATTGCGTGGATGACAACCACAATGTCATTATAAGACTAGTTTACTATAAATTACAATTGCTTACCTACTGTAACATCATTAACCACTCTTGTTCAAGTCATCAAATTGTAGCTCCTCTTATGATTAGCTCAAAAGATATGGGAAATCAGTTTGGAAGTTGTGGTCCAAGACTTTTAAATTTTCGATAGCGCTTAACTTAGTTGGTTTGTGACGAGGTATACGACTCGCAAAATCCTTGGTCTTTTAGGAGTTTTCATAATAATGTTATTTAAGTTCGTCCGTGCTTGTAGAAAATATTTTGGAATATAGAGCATCTAATTAAAAATCAAAGCGGTTCCACGTTATGTTTAGAGTACAGAAACAAAACTACAAAATGAACATAAAGTCAAGACTTATGCCAAACTTGCATAAAGTTATGGTCAAGACTCTTATATATCATTGGTCGGAGTAAAGCTCCATTGGTTCCGAATGAGAGGACATCTAAAATCTCTAGTTATTCAGTAATTCAAAAAATATTTGTACTTTTAACTCGCAGGTATGGCATATGGGTATAGAAATCCTTGAATGCTCAAAGTCGATAAGTGTGGGATAAAATGTTATAAAAGGTGTTGAAAGAAACATGTCTTGGAACTCCAGATTGAATTTTAGAAGCAAACTAGTTTATGTGTTTGGAGCAGGAATCATATACATTTTTGGACGATAACATGAAAGTATATATTGTTATTGCTCTAAAAATGAAAGATAGCAAATGTTTAAGCATTGATCTAAAACAACCAGTGATTTTTACCAAGAACAAGGGGTTAACTTTTACCTATTTAAAACCATTCGTGAAGAAATCGTATACATCGCTCAAGGTTGTGTAGCAAACTCATTATGCCGTCAGTGAATGCTCAATAGAGTGTTTATTGGATTGTTAAATTCCAAATCAATGCATACTACGAAGAAACATCTAAACATCAGAGAAGTTAAAAAAGAAAAATTAAAAAAGCAAGTATCATCAATATATAGTGATCCATCCCATATAAAACTTATGTGGATTTGTGCAATAAAGCCTACGACATCACATTTTAAACAAGCACAAACATTTCTCACCTCCATATTTTGGTTCAAGTGTAATACTCCAACTATAGGCGCCGTTTTTGCGTGTGTAGTCTCGACAAACGTTTAGCTTAAGGGGGTGTCTTTGGGGAGGAGGTCACGATCGACCAGTGGCCATTGTAAGGAGGTCAACATCTGAGGCATGCACTTTTACAATTTCCAAATGCTCATTAACTTCGGAATCACCAACATTAACTAAGATAGCCGAACGGTAATTAAAAACTACCATATAGCTCAAGGCTGTCAAGATCGCGATCCCGCGCAGGATCGTTTTTGTCTTTGCAAGATCGAGATCGTAGGATCGGATCGCGATCCTACGATCCTACCAATTAGTCATATTTTGTAAACAAATGATATCCAAGTCAGACTGTTTTACATTTATACTCAACATCAAAGGTAAATTTATATAATATTCTCTTGAAAATGATAAAGTTCAATTTTCAAACACCAAAGTAATAGTAAAACACAAAAAAGTAAAGTTTCCATCGTTACATTAACGCTTTAGTGGAATAATATTACATAACATAAGTCCTAAATTTCTCAAAACATACTAGCCATCTACATGATTTCAAGAAAACAAACGTTTCATAAGTGGAATTTCAAAACATACCATATGATTAGTTTAATCACAATTGAAGTAAATAAATTAAACTATTGAACACTTTTAGACTATAATCTATTTAGAAAAGTAAAAAACTATGTATAAACTATAATCTATTTAGAAAATGAGACAATAATGGTTTACTTATTAGACATTAGTAAAACACATGTATTTTTTTTTGCCTAAGCAAGTGAGATGGACTTAAAAGATTATAAAAAAAGGTGAACTCGGATCGTGTGTCGATCTTACGATCCTACATGCGATCCTACGATCTTACTTACGATCCTACCTCAGATGCGATCCTACCACGATCCTACACGATTTTGACTGGTGGGCACGTAAGATCGTACGATCTTACGTGTAAACTCGCGATCTTGACAGCTATGATATAGCTGATGTTACTCTCACTTATAGCACCCTAACCCTGAAAAGAAGCATACATGTGTATTATGATACGTATCTTATACGATAGGCTAAAAGTGTAAAAAATGTATGACATTATTTAAGTAAACTTCTATTCCTATAAAGAAATACTAAATAAGAATAAAAAGATTAAGGATTCATATTAACTATCACCTTTATGAAGTGCCTAATGGCTAATGTTATGTATTAGCTTGCAAACTTCTCAAGCATTAGGTCAATCATACAGCCGAAAGCATAATACTAGTCTAATCACAAGGAACTAACATACACTATGGTATATTGCTAACCAACAACTTCATTCTACAACCTATGTGGGATAAAATGTTAGGATAAAAATTTGGCATAGTTCTCTATATTATGTATTCTGCTAACGAATTTTATGTACATGGAATAAAAGAAATGCAAGAGTCAGAAATCGCACTCATGATTTGGGGTTCACACAAACCAGACATACATAGCAAAACATAGAACCATAGAAAAAATATAATAAATGGTAATCTATGTTTTCATTTGATACTTTCAAGTGATACAAAATGTGAAAATGATATTCACTTGTAACAACCCACAAGACGTTTGGTTTATAGTCGGTCTGCAACTGCAATTCTGAAGCAAAAATGAACTCGAGTTATTGAATAAATAACTACTTAAATTTCTTACGGTTCTTGAATTACCTTCATAGGATAGCGTTGCTTGGATCCCCATTCTTTGTCCTTGGTTAAATTAAAAACATCCCTATCTGCAACTCGAGTTGCTAGAGCCACTAAATTAGCCACCTTAAAAAAAAAAAAAAAAAAAAAACATCATTTAATGTTAGAGAAAAATTAATAAAATTCTTAAACCATTAAGCCAATATTATTGCAAAAACATATAAGATACACTACACATTGCAAACCAATTTAAATGGTCAGGGGGTGGTTGGATATGCGTTTTGATACTAGTGTTGGTAAAACATTATGAAAAGAAGCATACTATTGTAGATGTGGAAAAATGGTGGGTCATATAAGTTGGGTAAGGGATGAAAACGGGTTCCTTTTGAATGGGCGGTTTTGGTACGGGTCAGAGTAGGCCTGCAGTTCTTCTTCTCGGTACCGATCCACTTTCTGTACACTCCTAGTTAAGTATGGACTATGACCCAACCAACCCAAAAAAGGTGAAACAGACCCGAACTATACCAACACTAAACCATAAATGTTAGACGTTTACAAATACGTATTCTCAGACATCAGTGATACGAAAGATGGTGGATCGTAGATACTTGCACTATTGGCGTCTAGGATCTTTAGTCCTTATTTCTACCGTCCTGGATAAGAATAGAGAGAAATGAACTTCAGTCGTTTGTATGTAGATCTTGCTCTAAAGAACTACCGTCTACATTAACATTCACGGTTATCCTTTTTGCATTCTCATATGAGTTTCCAGTTTCTCAAACTCGATCAAGTTAAGGTTTTTTAACTCGACGAATGAAAAAGAGCGACTGGAAACATTATATTATTCTAGAGGAATGAATCTCACATACTTTTTGGTATATTAATCGCAAACAATTTCTTTGTCCAACCTATGTGGGACACAATGTTTGTTCCACATTGTTGCTTTCAATAGACCAAGTATTATAACCGCAGATAAACCTAATGTCATCAACAGCTACGATGACACCTTACAAATCGATAAAGAAAGTTGACAATGCGGATTATATTACTATGTATCTTCCTAAAAGTTGTCGATCTCCCAATATCCTTTATTAATTCTGCCACACTTTTGTCACCAACATATATGTACAAATTCCAAAATCTAACAACAGGAGGCTAGAGATGATGGTCACGTTATTTGAACTCAATTAAAGGCTTTCTTACACCTAGCTCACACATCCAACATATTCAATCATGTTTATAATGACTAATATTGAAGATATAAACTAAATATAGTATATTAGAAAGGTTAAGGATGCTTATGTAATAAACTAATATAACAACCCGCTATTTTTTAGGTCATTACTCAACCTCAAACTCGAAACTATTTACTTTGGTTGCTTTAAATTTCACTTTTACATGTAAACGTGTAGTCAAACCGCGTAAGACGAAAAACAATTTTAAATGTAAACCGACATCAAACAAAGTTTAATCTACGTAAGATATGTACTGTATGACGTTTTCAAACATGTTTTATATGTCTATTCATGCTATTTTACAAATTTTCGTTAAGCACGTACGTTTCACGTTTTGTCATTTGCATGCATGATATAACTTCACCACCTTTTCAAACTATCATATGTACTAAATACAAAAGAAGAAAAAAAAAGATCAAATATATATATATATATATATATATTTCCCCATACTCTTTTGCCGTCCAACCTAAAAGGATAAAACACAACAAGAACTTTTGACTTGAAAGAAAAGAATCATAACACCATTCAATGATCAACTAATATCTATGTCTTCTGTGATCCCTTTGGCATCCCAATGAAAGTTTGATTCTTGCCTTGGTTAAGCAAATACACGACAACCACAATAAAATGAAAACAACAACACTCCATTTGATCTAGCAAAAGTAGGAATCATGCAAAGCTTCTTTTAACCTTTCCTAAAATACGACCTTGTATGCTACAAGTTAGCTAGCTTCTTTTCACAATCACTCCTTCCAATCACACAACACCACGGCAAACACAATTTGAAGACACAATCTCTTTCTTGAGCCTCACACCCCACGCCTAACATCACATGAGTGCATAGAATTTGCTAGTTTTCCTCTTATGTCTCTACACAAACATGTGATGCATATTTTACCATTCAACCTATCTATTTTGATCCCATATATGCCAAATAAACTAACCACTATCAAACACACAATATCACTCACACTCTCACCCACATTCACGACAGCAAGAGGAGGGAACAAGGGCAAAGAGATTTTGGGTTTTCACTTCAATTTGGTGTAACATAAATTGGTATTTTTAGTTAGGCTTAGTAGGGTGTCCTTTGGATTCTTGGTAATCTTTGTGTTCTTCATTCATCCTCATCAACTAAGTAAGCTATCTAAATCTACTTTCATATATTTCATACTCATTACACATCATACATGTTTCAATTTCATTCTTGAAAAACTGGAATAAACATACTTATATATATGTGGAAGGATGTACCATGATTAGTTTCGGAATTTTATAAAATGTTTTGCTATGTAAAATAATTTCAACAAGTGAAGTTACCTGCTAATGACACTTTTTTGAGTTCTGAATTTTAATCGAGAAAACAGCCCACTTCGAGACATTTTGGCTAAAAATAATAAACTAGAAAGTGTTAGGGAACATCTTAAATTAGATTTAGGGAGTTGAATGGAGCCGTGACGATAAATAACGAAGGAAATATGGCTAAAACCTGACACGACAAATTTGTGTTTTTCTGCAGCAGTGACCTCAGTACCTAAATCGATTAAACTGTACTAATTGGCACATGGAAAAATAAATGGAGACCAGATTTGGAAACTAGATTCAATGTAGATAATTTTAGGTTTTTAAAATGCATAATTTCATTAAGAAACGAGTGAGCTACGAGTCTTTTAACTCGACAAAAGCTGTTTGGAAAACCCTATAAAAGGGCTGAATATTTTCAGTTGAAATATTTGTTTAAAAACGAGTTATCATGGATTAAGGTCTGTAAAAATCAAAAGTATACATATAGACTTGAGTTTAGCAATTTGAAACACTAGAAATGGACCCTTTTTGAAAAAGATATGAACACGTAAAGTTGGACGAAAATCACTTTTATATACTTTACAAAATAACCATTTAACGTCAAAAATTTCATTTATCATATTTTGAGTCATAAAACCTCATTGCAAGTGTATACAAACCATTTTGCATTTAAAACTCATATGTATATAGTACATATCATATTTTCTCAAACGACTTAAAGTATTAGGTCGCGGTTAAGACTTTCGGGTTACATTTCAAGTATTCGCATTTGTTTCCGTCATCATTGCTTGCTAAGATGAGTTCTCGTAGCCCCTTTTTCATAATGTTTTCCTTGGGGGGAAATGGTACTAAAATGATGTTTTAACTATTTTTATGATGTGCTAAACTGTTTACATGTTTTTGGACAATATGTGCGTTTGATTGATATATGTGACTACTTTGTGATGATAAATTGTGTTTCATGTATGCACAACTGTTTAACTCCGTTTGAAGCCGAAACAAGTTGATAGTACTATCCGGGTAGCTCCCCACTATTGGTAACATGTGTGTAACATTATTGGTAGGTTCAACATCGCTAGCATGTGTTTCATATTCGCATATCTTGCTCACTATTGTCCTACACTACTATGCACAGCTTTGTGGTTTAACTCTTAAACCTACGAGCTCACCAACTTTATGTTGACGTTTTCGAGTATCCATTTTCAGGTGTTAAGAATGAAGTTGCATAGAAGGTTGAGTAATGGCCTGACCTAGCTGACATAAGACAAGACTCTACTGGCCTATGTTTCCCGAGGAGTTGTGCATTTGGAAATGCCCCCTTAAGACTTAATTATGGTGAACTTATGTAGTAAGACTTGTATCCATCGAATTATGGATCAATGTAACTTTGACCTGTATTGTGATCAATGCATTTAGTATTTCTCTATTTTGACACCTTGTGTTCTTGGTTATGAAGTCATACCCCGTAAATGTCATTCCGCTGCGCCATTTTTGGGGTGTGACAACTAAAGCCGAAGGGCTAAACATGTATATAAGTTAGTTAATAACCGAATGGCGGTTATAGTTAGTTATAGGCGGTTAAAGTCGGTTATGGTTGAGCCATTGTGATGGTTCATGAATAGACATAGTACCCTTTCATGTAGTATAAGTAGGACAAAAACCAGGAAACAAATGTTGTATTCATATTAGCAATTTCATAATAAAGTTTATAGTTTATACATTATAAAGAGTGTGTTATTGTTTGTGAATTACCAACAGTGGTATCAAGAGCGTGTGTTCGATTCAGGGAGAAAAAGAAATCGATCAGAAGGGGACTGTTTTTTATTTATATACATAAACAGTGGAAGAAACGGTGTAGTTCAAGATCAACAGCAGATTAGAAGGTGCGGTTTGATTGTCAAAAGTGGTGAAGCAGACAATAGTTGTCATTAGCGTGAAGCGACGTGACATTCATTTGCTAGACGGATTTGGATTTCAACAAAGAAGGCGGGTTTGATCACATACCCATAAATCAAAGAAACCGATTATCAAGATTGGAAAAGGAAGGAAGAAAAAGACAATGACAGGCGACGGATCAAATAAAAATAAGAACGAAGTTACGAAGGATAGTGGAACATCAATGACGTTCCAATACCCGGTTCTCAATTCAACGAATTACACGATTTGGGCAGTAAAGATTAAAGCGTTATTCAATGTCCATGGAATCTGGGAAGTAGTTGAACCAACAACGGACCGAAGTTGATAAAAAAGAAAACAACATGGCAATTGCAATGTTATACCAAGCAATTCTAAAATATGGTTTTGCAAATTGCAAACCTTACTTGTAAGAAATTTGGGAAGCGCTAAAGGTTCGACGCTGGAGTTGAAAGGGTTAAGGAAGCACGCTTCGCACTCGAGTCGAGTTTGAATTGTTAAAATGGGTGCAAATGAAGCACTAGATGTCTATGCCGGAAAGATTAGTGAGATTGTTTCACAAGCAAGCAATCTTGGACATACTTTGGATGAAAAAAGACAAGTTCAAAAACTTCTAGGATCGGTGCCGTAAAAGTTTATTCAAATAGTAGCGGCGATTGAGCAATTTGCGGATTTGAATAAAATGTCATTTCAAGAAGCCGTGGGGAGATTAAAAGCCAAGAACGGACTAAAAAGGCAGTCAAGGAAGAAGACGGGTGCAGTAGCCTATTCTTCAGCAAAGTAGATGAAAAGGAGAAGACCAAGGAACACAAGTGTGAATATTGAGGTTGTGATGCAAGACAGAAAGACTTTGGACGTGGCCAAGGAGGAGGTTGGGGGTCCGGGAGAAGTCAAGGCGATGGTCGAGCACAACGGGACAAGAGCAACGTGAAGTGTTTCAAATGCAATGAACTTGGGCATTTTAGCAATGAATGTCCAAAGTGGGAAAATAAAAAAGATGAGGCAAATCGGTTCAAGACGAGGATGACGAGCCAACGTTATTATACACCAGTTGCAAAGATGAAGACGAAGACCTCATTTAAACTATATTTAGTTTAAGGGGGAGTATTGAAGATATAAACTAAATATAGTATATTAGAAAGGTTAACGATGCTTATGTAATAAACTAAAGCCGAAAGGCTAAACATGTATATTAGTTAGTTAATAACCGAATTGCGGTTATAGTTAGTTATAGGCGGTTAAAGTCGGTTATGGTTGAACCATTGTGATGGTTCATGAATAGACATAGTACCCTTTCATGTAGTATAAGTAGGACAAAAACAAGGAAACAAATGTTGTATTCATATTAGCAATTTCATAATAAAGTTTATAGTTTATACATTATAAAGAGTGTGTTATTGTTTGTGCCAACAACTAATAGGCCAGCTTTAATGTCATTGTCATAGTATCTTAAACACATAAAATAACCAATTTCAAACTTGTTTTTGGTGATCATTTCCCATTCCAGAAAAGACATGCTACAGTTTCCAATTCAAGGACGACAAAGGGAATAATCAGAAACTATATTTATAAACAAACGCGTGCAGTAACGAACCATAACTAGTTTGGTCGTCTTTACTAGTTTCATCCCTGTTTCTAGCATCCTGGATAAGAATAGAGAGAAATGAAAGTCACTACTTTTTATGTAGATCTTGCTCTAAAGAATTATTGTCTACATACATAACAAATGAATGAAACATTAATATATAACCGGTGATTGAATCTTTGAAAAGCCCACCTGCTGATTCTGTTTAATTGTGATTTGTGGACCATTTCATACTCGGGCCTGCTTCATTACAAGATTGGCATCCTTAAATCGAGTTTTCGCCGAATAAGTAAGACATTCTCAAGATGTAGAAAATGGAAGTGAGAAGGTTATTAGTGTAGACCTTAGATTATACTGTTACTGTGTTCATGATGTGCTTAGATATCAGTCAAAGTCATAAGATGACTAACAATAAATAGATAGGAGTGACTAAACGCACCAACGGTTGATGAATCTAAAAGTAATCAATCCTTTAATGTATACTACTTTGATAAGATAAGTCATATGTTTTTATTGCTCTAAATTGAGATTCGGCTAAATGAATTACGTGCTCATGTGTTTGGGTTAAGTATGTCTATATTATGATACTTGTTTTGCCCCAAGCTGGTTTACTTATGTTAACATCTTATATTAAGTGCTATGATAATGTTAGTCATATGTTTCTATTGGCCACTAAAATATGTGTTCTTTTCTAACTTGCGTGAAGTAAAAAAATTAAAATGGTCCCTACCAAAATATGGTTTACAGTACCGAAATAAAAGAAAAAAAGTTAAGAGTTTATATGAGTTTTTGGGAAATAAAAAACCTGCAAGATTTTTTCAACCTAACAAGTGGTATATTCGCTGAATACATAATACTAGTCTTAATACATTTGAGTATTTGACACACATGCTCTTTATGTGGTCTTGAGATGGACTCACATGAACACCTTTTCTTTAAATGTGATTACTCGGCCAAGATTTGGTGTCGTATTCGAAATCTTGCTGGAATGGATATTGTACCGCCTGTTTTGGAGGATATCGTGGCATGGTTCCAACCTATGGCAGCCAAACGCTCGGTTAGTTGTATTGTGGGTAAACTTCTATTTGCAGCAGCGAGTTATTATGTTTTGAGTGAACGAAATAATCGTTTGTTCAAGAATACTAGAAGAACCCCTGAGGAGCTTTGCGATCTCATTATGGTTATGATACGGCTCAAGCTTGCTTCTTTCAGATTCAAGAATAAGCCAAGGATCACTGATTTGCTTAAGAAATGGAACATGCCAACTGGTTTTAGAATTTATAGTTAGTTTTTGTCTAGTAACTATATGTGGCATGTCACATTGGTTTTTGGTAGTTCAAACCAAGGTTTGAGGTTAATATGGCATTCAGCCATATTTCATTGTACTTGAAACGTTTTTTGTGAGTAATATATTTTACCGGGGTAACCCTTTACCCAAAAAAAAAATACATTTGACACACATACGTTTATGGTATATAAGTAACCAAGAACTTCTATCTTTAACCTATGTGGGATAGTTATTTTCATTATCCTGACACTTAGAGTATAAATTGGTTGATGGGATATGTTATAAGAACTCCCCTGTCATGTGACAATAGGGGTTTTGGTCAAAATGTACAAACCGCGATACACGCCGTAACTTTTTTCGATACGTGCAATGATTGAAAACTCCCTTAGAGCACTCACAAAGGTAACGGCGTAACGCCGTTATTACCTTAATAACGTCGTTATTAGGCGTTACACCGTTGGAAGCATCGCGTTATTTGGGCGTTGGTGGCATAGCGTTGGTTTACCAATGCACGTTAAAAAAAAAATTCCATTTCACCCCCTAAACCATTTCAAATAAATTTTCACTTACACCCCCTCCACCTATTCAAATTTAAATTTAAATTATACTGGTCAATTCTGGGCGGGATAAATTCAAATTCAAATTTAAAATTTAAAAATCAAATATGAGCGGGATTTATTCAATTTCAAAATCAACTCGCTTATATAAACAACTCTACCAGAGTTGTTTAGAACACACAACACACACAAGTTACACACACAACTCACACGCAAAAAATGTCTCGAAGATTTTTCTCAAAGAATTGCCCCGAAGTTGCCGGCTCTAAACCGACTTTCCAAATCACTTGGAAACCCTTTCCAACTCTACCAGAACCCGATGTTTACTCTACACCACCAGAAAATGTCTTTCCGGTGGGTTTTGAAAACATCCCGTACCTCCCGATTGTTCCAAGTTTACTTGTGAACATCAGTGGATTTTCAAAACCACCCCAGCCGGTTAAGTGAGGCTTCCTCCGCAACTGGAACAAGATGAAGAAAACGTTAGGGAGATTATGGAAGTGCAAGCACGCGGAAGAGGCCGCTCGTCGTGAAGCAAAAGCACGAAGCTCAAGACCTCAAAGACAACTTCTTCGACATCATGGAGAGTCGATACATGAATGGGGAGTTTTATTCTCTCGCCAACCAGCCATGGTTGGGACTCGGATGATTCGTTTTTTTAAGTTTTAGTAGTTTTATTTAATTCGTCTTTAACGTTTAATGTACGTTTTTTTTAAGTTTTTAATGTAATCCGTGTTTAACGTTTAATGTACTTGGTGTTTTAATGTTAAATGTGATATGTGTTTTAATAAATGAAGTATTTGTTTTAGTTTAGGGGTTGAAATTGAAAATATGAAATGTTATTGGTGTTATTGGGATGTTATTGTTGTGGGTGTTTTTTGAGGATGTTAATGTTAAATGTTAAAGCTGATGTGGCGTTCGCGTGGACGGTGTTATTGATGTTATAATGTTATTGTTGTAACTGCTCTCATAGGAGAGGTCTGTATAAACAGCCCCTTAGGTGATGAGACATACATTGGTTGTTGACTCATGTGTCAGATCGTACATGTATTAATTTTGCTCGTAGTTTTCATTTTTGTTAGTAAACATCTTACAACAATGTTTTTTGCATTTTATTAAAAATGAATAAGATATACAAAATATAATTCATTTTTACATCTTTATTACGGTATTTCCGTATTTACTTCTAAAAAATGTAAAGAACCAAATTATGACTCATAATTTACTCGGGCATTCACCACGTGAAGAGTTAAGTTTTTTTAACTTGCCGGATGATGATCACCCTTAAAACATCATATTTTGGCTTAGTTATAAATTTTGTTGGTAAACAAAATCACCCTGACGCGCTTAAAAGAAAACGACAAAAATTCATATGCAAGACACTCCACGTCTTCCATTCTAAGGGGGAGGGAGTGGTACCATACTACCCGAAGTGCCACGTCACCTCTATCCAATAAAAACCCTCCAACTCAAAACTACCCAATTCTACCATAACACTACCCGATTTAGAGGGAGTGGTACCCTAGTACCCGATTTTTTTTTTTTTTTTTTTTTTTCATAAAATCACATACAATATTAAAATAAAAACATAACATTTCATTAAAAATAAAAATACATATTATTAAAAATAAAAACAAATTAGAAAAAGTAAAACATAAATATGTATATACTATAAGAGCATCCGGTGTGGACATCGTTGTCCCTCGCCGTGGCTGAGCTGGAGGCTCACCGTGAGCCGCCGCCACACCGCCCCTACTCGTCGCTGCTCGTCGTCGAAGACAATATTGTGGGGACGACGAGGTTGGATTCTAACAAAAGTGATTTATACCGTTTCAATATATGTGTTAATATGCGTATGTGTTAAATATGTGTGTGTGTTAATGTGTGTGTTTCTTAGTGTGTGTTTGTATTGTTGTGTGTGTTTCTTAGTGTGTGTTTTAGTGTGTGTAATCAAGGAGGAAGAAGAAGCAGGTGTGTTTGTGTGTGTGTAGTGTGTGTATTTTGGGAAGAAGAAGGGAACAAAACAAGAGTTTTTAAATTTATAACTTTTTTTTAGTATAAATTGTATTTTTATTTTTAATAAAATGAATTTAGTTTATTTGGAAATTGAATAAAAAAAATAAAGTGGTAGTGGTGGGCCCTAAATGAAGAGGTTGAGGTTTGTTATGAGTGAGGAGGGGGTTTGTTGTGGTTAGTTGTGGAAAAATGGGATGCTGATGTGGCGCTGAGGTGGCACGACGACGAAGCTAACCCTTGTTACGACACCTGATGCTCTAAGGTTTAAAATGTAAACATGTATATACTATAAGGTTTAATATATAAATTACTTATATATTAAAAAAGGAACAAAAAAAAGGAAGCAAAAAAACCATTGTCCTCCAACCTGCAACCTGTCTTCTCCAACCTGCAACCTGCAAGAAAAAAAAGGAAGCAAAAAAAACGAAGAAAAAAAACCATTGTCTAGTCCCCAACGTTCCAAAATTTGAATTGTTTCTTTGTTCACCGCTCGGGCTATGAAACCGATCTTCCCTACCCGCGCCCCCTACCCGACTAACTGGGAATGGTGTTGCCGATCGGGTAACCCTACCCGAGCCCCATACCCGATCCCACTCCCTCCCCCCTAACAATCACTTGCAATACCTCACCGGGACCACAAACACCCAAAGGATAGCAAGTTGTATACGGAGTTGACTAGCAAGTCTGGTGACAATATCAGTCGAACTCATGAAGATATACCGACAATATAAGTACCTCTGAAGCGTATGTTTCATCGTTCAAAAGAGTGTAGTTACAAACTTGAGTTTTTATAATGTGACATTTTTAAAGTTATATCTTTCTATATAAACTCTCAGTTTCACTTGATATGTCCCCATATACATAAAGAACCACCATACGAACAAAACCCGGATATTCCGGCCAAGACTCGGCTATAACCCGTTATATCTGGCCAAGACCCGACAAAACCTGGCCAAGACCCGGCTGTATCCGGCAAGACCCAGTCAATACCCGGAGATGTCTGGGGTTAGATCCAACTATGTACGGCCAAGAACCGGCAAAATCCGTTTATATGTGGCTATATCCATTTATATCCAGTCAAATCCTTTTAAGCACATGAAAAGAAAAAGGGGATATTGAAACGTTCCTCATAGAACCAATTTTAACCATAGATCCCATCAATTAATCTGGACCTCTCATCTACATATCATCCAATGGCTAAAATTAAATCTTACATTTACACTTAGAGGGTGAATTGGTCATTTAACACACCTCATTTAACACACTCGCCTGTACTCTCACCTATACTCTCACACTCACATCTATACGGTTCATCTATACGGTTCTCTCATTAAATCACTCACACCAAACCCTAATTTTTTCCCCAAATGATATGAATAATGGATTCATCATCTGCTCAAACTAAGGATAAATCAAAGAACGATTCATCATCTGCTCATACTCTTGCTGGTAATTTTTTGATTTTTTGACTTATATGCTTATCTACTTGAACCTATAGCTTATTAAAGCCCATAGTTGATAAGCTCATAAGCCAGGAAAAGTAAGCTTATCAAGTAAAATGTTTATTTTAGTTTTGATATAGTAGATTAGTAGCTAGTAGGAAATAGGAAATATGTGATTGCTTATGCAAACGGATTGTTTGGTTATGAAATGTGAATGTGAGGGAAATAAGATGTTTTGAATAAATGGTTTGCGGGTTCGTTATTAGATAATTTTATTGAGGACAAGTAGTTCTGGGGTGTTTGTCTTAGCTTATTTAATTGGCTTATGAGCTTATTGAGAGTTTGATAAGCTCATTAGCTCATTTTTTATGGCTTGTAAGTGTATGCACTTGAGCTTATGTACTTGTATAAGCTATTATATCAAGTTGATATGCTCATAGGGTTGGTTTCTTTCATGCTTATTTGAAATTGGGAAAGCACGTAAGCTCACTTTGTTCAGCTTATAGCTAGGAAAAGTGGGGTTTTGAGCTTTTCTAAATTCAAATAGGCTCACAAGACTGAACAATAAGCTAATTCAAACACTCCTTTTAAGTGAGCTTGTAAAGCTTTTAATAAGCTCATGAGCCCATCAAATAAGCTAATACAAACACCCTTATGGTAAGCAATGTAAGTTACCATTAGATTGATGGATTGAGCTTATTTTCGTGGTGGTAAAATGGACATATTGCTTAAGCTTATATGTTGTGCAAGTCGGGCTTCCATATGTGCGGTAATTGGGTATTAATTGTTGAGTCACATGTGCGACTGCTTGTTTGGAAGGTGTCATCTGTTGTGTAGTTAGTAAAATCTACTTGTAAGTCAAGAAATGATAATAGTAGAAGTTTCTATAGTTGCCATTAGCTTTTAGGATACGAATGGGTGAGAATTATTTGAATGGTTCGATTCCCTTAGGGTTGTTTAGTTTGCCTAATTTGTCGCAAGTTGAGTTGCAGGATAATTTGTTGTCTGGTGAATTTCCAACGATTCTGTTTCGCAATCTCGGCAGTTAGTTTGAGTAATAATCGTTTGACCGGGAGTTGCCGGTTAGTATTAGGAAGTTGATGGTGTGCAGTAAGCTGTTGCTTGATGGGAATAGGTTTAGTGGAAGTATTCCTAAGGAAATAGGAGAAATGCAGGAGCTGTCTAAGGTTGATTTTAGTGGGAATAAGTTTTCGGGTGAGATTGCGCCTGAGATTAGTAAGTGTCGGTTGTTGACGTATGTTGATCTTAGTAGGAATGAGTTTTTCGGGTGAGATTCCTAGTGAGATTACTGGTATGCATATTTTGAATTACCTAAATTTGTCGAGGAATCATTTGGTGGGAAGAATACCGACATCTGTTGCTTCTATGCAGAGCTTGACGTCGGTTGATTTTTCGTATAATAATCTTTCGTTTGGTTCCCGGTACTGGTCAGTTTAGTTACTTCAATTATACGTCGTTTTGGGGAACGCGGTCTTTGTGGACCGTATTTGGGACCCCTCAAAGATGGTGCTATGAATAGTACTCATCAAGAGCATTCTAAAGGGCTATCTGCTTCTGTGAAGCTTTTACTTGTTATCGGGTTGCTTGTTTGTTCTATAGCCTTTGCTGTTGCAGCTATCTTTAAGGCAATCAAAAACTATCCGTTGTTTGTTCTATAGCCTTTGCTTGTTTGTTCTATAGCTTTTACTTGTGAACGCGGGTCTTTGTGGATCGGATTTGCTCAATATTTTGTTTGGTGTTATTGTATTCTGAGCACTATCCGTTGGACTGTCACAAGTCCGATAATTAGGTGTTGATCGTTGCTTTACATGTGGTCGTTTGGAAAGTGTCATCTGGTGTGTAGTTAGTTTGACAGTTAAACCTGCTTGTAAGCTGCAAAAATGATTATATTAGATCCAAATTAATTTATGTGTTAAAATGTCAAAACAGTTCTGCACATCAGTTTATACTCTTCCAAGTGCCATTTGTTTTTTAATTTTATTTCACTCATTTCTTGTCCTTATCAGCTGAAATTTTATCTAGAATCATGTATGATTCTACTAGAATCATGTATGATTCTACTAGAATCATGTATGATTCTACTAGAATCATGTATGATTCTAGTAGAATCATACATGATTCTAGTAGAATCATACATGATTCTACTATGATTCTAGTAGAATCATACTAGAATCATATGTTTGAGTTATTAACAATCATATTGTAGTAGATTATTTGCGGGTTATTAACATTTAAAATTTTGATGCAGGTCAATCAAAAACTGGCAATGTGAAGATGACAAAGGGAGTAGTGACGAAGAATAGGACTTCTCCTAAATCAACCGTTGTTAAACCTACTGTTAAATCTATTGTGAAACCTACTGTGAAACCTACTGTCAAACCTACTGTCAAACCTACTGTCAAACCAAAACCTGCCACTGATAAAAATTTAGCATATGAGGAGCAATTAGATGAAGACAGTGGTTCTAGTGAAAGTGATGAGTACATGGATGAGGGTGAGGACGAGGAAGGGGATGCGTCTAATGAAGAAGAGGGAAGTGAAGAGGAAAGTGGTGAGGAAAGTGAAGAGGATGAGAAGTTAATTAAGAATTTAAAATCAAAGAGTGTTAAGGGAAAGAGTAAAAAGGTTAAGAATGAGATTTCTAAGTCTGATAGCGACTCAAAAGATCAAAGGGCTAAGAAACGTGTCAAGGAAATGAAGGATGTTTCAGAGACTAAGAAAAGGAAGCGTTTTTCTAAGTCAGAAGAAGAAAATGTCTCGAAGCCTAAGAAATCTTTGAAGAAGGCTGTAGGTTTATTGAAGCCTAAGAAGGAGCATTTGTTAAAGGCTAAAGAGAAGGTTAAAGTGAAGATTGAGCGTGTATTGAATTCAGATTCAGATAAGGAGAAGAAGAAGAAACCTCTTATCACGAACAGATTGAGAGGAATGAGTATTTGAGTAAATTTAATGTTCTCTTATCTAGGACAGTTCCTTCTAGCTTGTTTTCTACAATCCGTGATGCGAGAGTTGACATGGGATCTTTCTTGGCGGATATTGGTTTTTCTTCATTGCACATGGTTTCTATTGACACGCTTCCATCTCGTTTGGCAAGGTTTGTGGTATCAAAGTTTAATAACCAAACTTACGAGTTTGTGTTGGAGAAGGGGACGATTCTTGTCACTCGTGAGAAAATCCACGAGATCTTAGGAATTCCTCTCGGTGAAATTTCTTTATTTGATTTACCCGAGAGATCTCTTGATGATCCTTTTGTGACGTTGTGGTTGAATCAGTTTTATCCATTGAAGTTGAAGGAAATCCGAGCTAGTCATATTGCTTCAAAGTTGGCTATCGCAGAGCAAGTTGACTTCATGTTTAAAGTCAACTTTCTTATGTTATTTGCAAATGTGATGGGTAAAGCTGATACAATGAAGGCAGTTGTTAATTTGAATGTGGTTAGACGTATTACCAAAGATACTAACATTGCCCAAATTGATTGGTGTGGTTACATTTACGATCGTCTCAAATATAGTGAACGCCAAAGACTTCGGCGGCTACTATATTGGTCCATTGTGCTTCTTGATTGTAAGTTTATACTTTTTATGTTTACTGTTTTTGTGTATGCTTTTTATGATCTCATTGTGAATTTTCTTACTTTTAACACTCCGTATCTTGATTCCACAAAATTTGAGCGCTTAAATGTTATCCGCTACCGCCCCTGCTATCGAAACTGGAGCACAACTTCAATGAATCTACCGCAAAAGCTTGAAATTGAAGAAAAAGTCATAGGCAAATTGGATTTGCATGCAGATTGGAGTGAATCTGAAGTACATGAAACCGAAGGTTTTTATGATGGTGGGGTGAATGTGAGCAAGTCTCGTACTTCTTGTGTGCCTCCTACTGATAAACATGTTAGACTCTTTTCCTGTCTTTTTTGAATTATTTGTTTGAACTACAATCACATATGATTCAAACAGAATCACATGTGATTCAGAGAGAATCATATGTGATTCTGATAGAATCATAAGTGATTTAGAAAGAATCATATGTGATTTAGAAAGAATCATATGTGATTCATAGAGAATCATATATGATTCATAGAGAATCATATATGATTCTGACAGAATCATATATGATTCTGTCAGAATCACATATGATTCTATCTGAATCATATATGATTTAGAGTAAAATCATATGTGATTCAAACAGAATCACTCACATATGACTAAAGACTAATTGACATGTTATTCAATATTTTTACTTCAGTTTTATGTGACATGCCTTATATGATTTTGTTTTTATCTTCAGAGTTTTTGCAAGATGATTAAAAACAAGCTTTCAAACATATCTCGTGAGAAGGTTGAACTTGAAGATCTTCTGAAAAAGGCTAATACCGAGTTCCCGAATGACGAAGAAGTTCTTGAATTATACGAGAAATATGGAGGAGTATTTAAAGATGTTATATTATTTGAAAATGTTCGTGTTGATGATTTTAATCCAGGAGATGGAGGAGGATCTGATGATGGTGAGAACGTTGATGGTAACATTAAAGATGTTGAGGAGGCTGTTGTTGAAGATGAAGAGGAAGTACCAATAATCATCAAGAAACGTATACGCAGTGGATTGAAACAAATATTGATTGGGTCGGAGAGGTGATTGACTGTATTTGCGATGCATATTATGATGTACTTTGTTTAACCCTTCTATCTTAGCAGTTTGATCTTACAAGTTTCAAGTCGAGTACCATATGATTCTTTACTCTGAATCACATATGTGATTCTCTCTTAATCACATATGTGATTCTCTCTGAAGATGAAGAGGATGTACCAATAATACCGAGTTTCTGAATCATATGTGATTCTCTCTGAATCACATATGATTCTTTTAATCTTTTAATCTTTTTATAATTTGTTCTTTTAATCTTTTGTAACTAAAAATTTGTTTTTATTCAGGAGGATGATATTAACTGGCCTCGGGTTGTTCAACCGGTTAACATTGAGTGTCCTCACACTCCTGAACGAGTGGTTACTCGTTCATCTCCTAAGAAAAGAGTTCCTAAGCCATCTTCTTACCTGTCATCACCATACATGAATAAGAAGACGCCAGTTATCGCTCTTCTTAGGAGGCTTGAGTTTGAGTTGGGGAATAGCTTGTTTTCAATGCAGGGCGATAAGTTGTAAGTTTACTTTATTTTTATTTGTTTTGGTCTTTATTTTTATTTCTGTAATAACATTTCTAATTCACTTTTTTTTTTTTTTTTTTTTTTTTAATTTAGTGAAACGGTTTTTCAAACTCGTTCTGGTAACCATGAGGTGTCGTCTATACGTTTAAACATGGAGACGTTGGCACCAAATTTGTGGATAGATGCAAATGTTGTCGACTCTTGGGGAGCAGTGCTGAATTATGAAGAATCGCTTAAAAAGGATCCGTCACCAAAAAGGCATTTTTTCCCACGAATTGTATTGTAAGTTATTTTATTTTATTTTATTTTATTTTATTTTATTTTATTTTAATTCAACTTTTTCAATCAGTTTTTACTCGTATGTTATCTAAGTGAATCATATTTGCTGAGAATCATATGTTATTGTGATGAGAATCATATATGATTCTGATCAGAATCATATATGATTCAATCAGAATCATATATGATTCAATCAGAATCATATATGATTCTATCAGAATCATATATGATTAATAGAATCATATATGATTCTGGATAAAATCATATATGATTCTATTAATCATATATGATTCTAAGTAAATAACATATGATTATTCAGAATGAACCAATTGAAAAACATATGATTATATAGAATCATATAGAATCATATATGATTCTAAGAAAATAACATATGATTATTCAGAATCATATATGATTTTGAGTGAATCATATATGATTCTGATATTTTACACATAAACATGATTTAGTTCAAGTACTAAAATAGCATATGATTTATTATTTAATACAGACAGAAGCTATGGTTAAAAAACTTATTGATGAAGATGAGGAGTGGAATATGTTTTCAGAGGAGATGTTGGCTCATTTTAAAAATGACAATGACAATGCCTCTAGGTCTCTTGCAGATATTGAATTGGTAACTTCTCATTCCATTAGAAATTTAATTTTGTAGAAGTTTGAATTTTAGTTTTAACTTTCCTTTATTTTGATGAAATAGGCGTTTTTCCCGATTCGTGTCTCCAATCATTTCTATGTTGTTGTTTTCAACATTAAGAAGAGTGCAACATCGATGATCATCCTTGATAATTCATTGAACCTACAATTCCTACAAGGACGTTTGTGAACTTCTGGCAAGTTCTTTTAAAAATCATATGTGATTTTTATACAACTTATATGTGATTTATGTACATTTTTTAACCATGTTTTTATTTTTTGTAGAAAAAGTTTTTTTCCAGGTTTCTGCAAGAACATAATCATCAAAAATATGCTGCTGTTTCTAAAGTTAGAGGACGAGTTCCAAGGATGAAATGGAAGACTAAGAGCAATCATGTAGACTGTGGAGTTTTTGCGATGATTCATATGGAGTCTTATGTTGGTGATCCTGTTGCAAAATGGGAAGTTGGTCTGTGTGCAGAATCAGAGCAGCAGGTTGCATTGTTAAGGAGGATGAGGTTTAAGATTGCTACCAAGATCCTTTTGCATGATTTGAATGAACATTCACAAAAAATGTACGATTTGGCATATAGGTTCCAGGCTGAGATTCCTGAAGAGAACAGGATTACAATTATTGTGAATGCTATTAAGAACAGGGCGGAGCGTGAAAAGGATCCTAAGAAGGATGAGGTTGTTCATGCTCCTAAGTGATGGTAGTCATGATAGTTTATGTAGTGATGCTAGTTTAAAACTGATGTTAGTATCTGATGGGTAGTTTTTTGGTAGTACTGATGTTAGTTTAAAACTAACTGATGGTAGTGTGATGTTAGTTTAAAACTGATGGGTAGTCTGATGGTAGTATGGATGTTAGTTTAAAACTGATGGGTACTCATTTTGGTAGTATTGATGATGGTAGTATCTGATTGGTAGTTTAAATGTTTTTCTTACCTGCTATTTTGCTATATTATCTGATTGGTAGTATCTGATGTGATTATGTGTGAATCATATGACTTTTGTGCAAATCATATATGATCTGTCTTGAATCATATATGAGTTTTGAAATCATATATAATTGTCAAACGATCATATATTCTTCAAGGCAGATCATATATGATTTTGAAAAATCATATATGATATGTCTTGAAATAAGCAACATATTATATATATGCTTCAAGGCAGATCATATATGATTTTTCAAAATCATATATGATTTTTCAAAATCATAGATGATCTGTCTTGAAATAAGCAATAGATTATACTTGGGGAGTACTGATTTTTGAAATCATATATGATGGTAGATCATATATGATTTTTGAAATCATATATGATTGTCAAAAGATCATATATGTTTCAAGACAGATCACATATGATTTTGAAAAATCATATATGATCTATCTTGAAATAAGCAACAGATTATACTGAAATAAGGAACAGATCACATATGATTATATGATTTGCACTATGTAACTTTTCAATTAAACAAAAGGTAACTTTTCAATTAAAAATGTATGTAACTTTTCAATTAAAAAATAAATAATAACCAAATATAAAGAAAGTATGACATTCAAGAAGCGTTAGTCGCTTGTTCACCAAGATCGTTTCGATGTTTGTCGTTGCTTGTTCACTCGCATCAGTTCTAGCTTGTTTTTCAGCAGCAATTCTTGCAAGTTTTGCAATATACTTTGGGTTCAGTGGACATGTCATCTTGCTGTGATTGTTAGTCTTCTCACCACAGAATCCACATTTCCTTTTCCTCTTAGATGTTCCTTCAAGTGCCATTTCTTTTCCACTCTTTCTACGATCTTCTTTCGACCAACCTTTGTTTGAAGCATTGGATGGATTTTTGACCACATGTTTTTCTGGTTTTTCAACTGCATATATATCCTTAATTACATCTCTTGTTTTGCGTGATGGAGGGTTAGGCATTTCATCCTCAATTTTCTTCTTGATTGATTTCAATTGTTCCACAAACTTTCCTAAATTGGCTTCATCTTTACTCAACAAAAATAAACACTCGTCTACCACAAAAGTAGCTTCATTTGTTAATTTTTCTATTGGTTCATTCTTTTCTCCATACCTGTTTGTATTTCTTCTCAAACCAGGTGGTATTATATCCCTTCTCCAACGCCTCAAAATGTACTTTTCAGGGATGCTTTGAACATCACGGTTCTTCAAAACACAGAATGCATGTCGACATAAAAACCCGAATCGAAGAAAATGCCTACAAGTACATTCCACTGACCCGTCTTTAAGAGAACGCAGAACCTAATTGCAGAACAGGAAGGAAAGAAAATTAGAACTTTTTTAGTACTGAAACCTATATGATTTTGTGAGCATCATATATGATTCGACGTAAAATCATATATGATTCTATGTAAAATCATATATGATTCCACATAAAGTCATATATGATTATATGTAAATCACATATGATTCTGGATGAATCATATATGATTTCATGTCAGATGGTAACAGCTAAAGAATATTCAACAGTTGGAAGTAAATTTACCTTGTATTCTGCTACCTTTTCAGATTCTTCTTTTTCTTTAGAAAGTGTCCTATAAGCAGCTGCATTCCTATCTTTAACCCTAACTCTCTCACAACCCTCTTCAGTTTTAAACTCTTCTATTGTGCAAGACCAACAAGCTTCTTTTATTTCCCTTTGAACAAGCAGAAATATTGATCTTGTGTATACTTTATATGCATGGAGTTCCATCTTTAACTCTGTAGAAAGTTTTGGGGCTGAGTCAAATGTGTTGAAGTCCAATTGTTCTTGCCTATACCTTTGCCTCTCCATTGCTGATTCGAAGCACATCATGAAATTGACTAATGTTGACCCATGATTTGTGAAATGTCTAAAGAATGCATTTTCACTCTCGGACCTTGAAGTAGTTCTCATCAATCCAAATAATGGAGAGTCAATAAAATAAGCTGGTAGCCACATTTCTCTAAGTCTAAACATCTTTTTCATCCATTTATGGTCTTGCAATCCAAAATCTTCAATCAATTTTTTCCATTTTTCTTCAAATTCCAATGGTTCCATGAACATGTTCCACACAATCTTGTTGAAGCGCTTTTTGAAATCAGTTTCATCATAGATCTTTTTACAAATCTGAGAGAAAATTTCATGTTACATAGAATCATATGTGATTTACATAGAATCATATGTGATTCACATAGAATCATATGTGATTCTAAGTGGCAGATTATATTTCTCAATATTAAAATAGTATACGAATTAAAATACCTTCGATGGAATTTTTTGTGTGATATGCCACATACATAGTCTATGCTTGGATTCAGTAAAAACTGCTTCAATTGCTAACTTCATGGCTCCATCTTGATCCGTTACAATCATTTTTGGTTGTTTTTGATGTGCAGTCATGAATGATTTTAGTAGCCATGTGTAAGCTTCTTCATCTTCTCTTAGAAGCATTCCCGCACCAATTGTCACGCACTTTTTATGATTATCTATCCCGGTGAATGGAACAAACACCATATCGTATCTGAATATCACAATTTTCACACCATATCGTATGTGAGAATCATATATGATTATGTGATATTCATTTGGGATTCCATGAGAGTCATATATGATTCTGAGAGAATCATATATGATTCTGAGAGAATCATATATGACTCTGTGAGATTCATTTGGGATTCCATGAGAATCATATATGATTCTGAAAGAATCATATGTGATTTAATGAGAATCATATATGATTCAGATAGAATCATATGTGAGATTCAGATTGAATTACAAGTGCTTCATTTAAATAACATGTGAATCAGATTGAGAAGAGACTTACTTGTTGGTTCTGAATGTTGCATCAAATGACACAATATCTCCGAATTCCTTATAGTTGCATTTGGCAACTTCATCAGCCCAAAACATGGCAACCAATTCACTTTTTTCAACCATATAATGAAATGTAAAGTTTGGAACATATTTCTTTCGGTTTTCCATTTTGTTTATCAACATTTGTGCGTCACTTTCACCTATGCATACGTTTATATCCCTTTGATAATTCTTGAAATCACTACTTGTGCCATGAACATATTGAGAACCACCTTTCATGCTACATAACAAATTGTGTGCCTTTGTTGCACCAAGTCTGAAGTTTGAAGCTTTCACAACGAACATTTTTTTCGCTTGAGTCATCTTCCTTTGTTTCTTTGTTAGATGCTCATACTCTTTTGGAATCATTAAATGATTATGCTTAGCAACAAATTTAGTTATTTCGTATTCTCCAGAAATAGGATCCAAAGTTATGAATATTCGCGCCATACAACCTGTTACCCGTTGTCTTGTATTTCTGACTTGTTTATCACTGCTTTTAAGATCCAATGTGTTGATATTTATGTCTTTTGGAACGCCTTCCCTATTACACATGAGGTACTTACTTTTTACCAAACCACTTTTTGTATTTCTCTGTGCCGATTTCTTAACTTCAAAGCCTGCTTGTTCAGCGTATTTGTTGTACATTTCAATACATTCCTCTATCGTTTTAAACTTTTTCCCCTCAACAGGTAAATAAATATGATCAACAACGGGTTCCCAGTACACTGATCCTCCAGGAGTTTCTTCATGTGCATATAAAGTTGGTCTTGGTGTCATGACAGAATCTGTATAGTGAGTTACATTAAAAGAATTAGAAACATTTATTTTCATAACAGAATCAAAGTATGATTCACACAGAATCATATATGATTTTCCTTTGAATCATATATGATTCAATAGGAATAATATATGATTTCTCCTTTATTACATAAACAGATCAATGTAACAGACAAACTAAAATATGTGATTCAGTAGGAATCATATATGATTCAGAATCATTCAGAAAACTAAAATATATGATTTTGAAGAATCACATATGATTCAGAAAACTAAAATATATGATTCTGAAGAATCACATATGATTCTATCGAATCACATGTGATTCTTCACAGACGCATTTCATCAAACACATGGTGTGCATCTATATTAAGAATCATATATGATTCAGAATCATTCAGAAAACTAAAATATGTGATTCAGTAGGAATCATATATGATTCGTAATCATTCGTAAAACTAAAATATATGATTTTGAAGAATCACATATGATTCAGAAAACTAAAATATATGATTCTGAAGAATCATATATGATTCTATCGAATCATATGTGATTCTTCGCAGACACATTTCATCAAACACATGGTGTGCATCTATACACCATGTGTAATTCCACTAGAATCAGATATGAATCCACAAAATATTCAAACTAACCAAAGAAACAAAGCAATAAGCTACCAAAAAGAAAATAAACCTTTGCTTATCCTACCAAGAAATAAGCTATTTTATACTATTTAGAATAAGCAAAAAATTAACTGAATCATATATGATCCTTTTCTTCTTTACCTTGAATAACAAGTGTATCTTCTTCTTCCATAATCTCAGCATCCACCAATATATCATCTTCAATATTAACCTCAGCATCCACCATAAGCTCATCTTCATATCTATTTTCATCAACAACATCATTGTTTTGCATTACCAACGGTGAGGATGGTGGAGAGGTTATGGTGGTGGAGCGGTGATGGTGGTGGATCGATGATGGTGGTGGAGCGGTGATGGTGGTGGAGCAGTTTTGGTTGTGGAGCAGTGATGGTGCTGGATTGATGATGGTGTTGGATCGATCATGGTGATGGAGCGGTGATGGTGGTGGAGCTGTGATGGTGTTGGATCGATCATGGTGATGGAGCGGTGATGGTAGTGGAGCTGTGATGGTGGTGGAGCTGTGGTGGTGGTGGAGCTGTGGTGGTGGTGGATCGGTCATTGTGTGTGTGTGTTTTTTCACCTATAATTTTAGGTAAATAATGGAGGTAGGTTTATTTTTTTAGTTTATACAATTGACATTTTTGCCCTCTAAGTGTAAATGCAGGATTTAATCTTAGCCTTTGGATGTAATTGGATTGGAAGGTTGAGATTCATTGGTTGGTTCTATGGTTACTCAAGGATCTACATGGATCTCAACTCATTGAAACAGTTGGTGAAAGAAAGATATGCCACCTGTAACACAAAATTGAAGTTTAGAAGTAACTAGCTTAGAGCACAAGGTGTGGGAAAATTGTAGCTCGCCGTGGGCTTACGTGGCATCTCGCCGTCGCTCGTCGTGACACCGCCCCCCCTCGCCGTGGCTCGTCGTGAGGTGCTTCACCGTCTGCATGGCGAGGTAGAAGTTGTACTTTTTTTTTCTCTTTTTTTTCTTTATATTTGTTGAGTTTTAGAGGTAGTGGTGGGCCTCAAATGAAGAGGTTGAGGTTTGTTATGAGTGAGGAGGGGGTTTGTTGTGGTTAGTTGTGGAGAAGTCGGATGCTGATGTGGCGCTGAGGTGACACTAACGAAGAGGCTAAGCCTTGTCGTGACACCTAGTGCTCTTATGTGTTTTGAGCACGAATCGTGAAGGGGGCAGTTTTGATAACGTTAAACTATACATTGTTATTACTCTAAAAATAAAAGATTTCAAATGTTTAAGCGTTGTTTTGATAACGTTAAACTATATGTGGTTATAACATAAAAAGGGTAAGCGATTACTTATCATAATAGAAAGTGCTAAAATTACGCTTATTGCGCTACAATTAAGTTACATTTTTTAATTATTAAAATGAACTCTAACAATTTTAAAATGCAGAATCGAAAGTGATTCATGACAAGCTTCACAAACACAAATCATTGATATTACATGAATGGTTAATCTACTTCACTTATAATGCGCGCAGATCCAAAGTGATGTTTTGCAATTACAAAAATGTTTTAAGAAATAAGTTGTTTAATTCATTCCATTTGCTATTTATAATGATCAAAAATAAGTTGTTTAATTCATTCCATTTGCTATTTATAATGATCAAAACAATATAATTGTTTCTAACACTTCAAAAATATTTTTACTTCTTAAGCTATGCTATACTAAATATTAAAAAGTTTTCCACCAAAACATGTTTTATAATAAAAAGAAAAACAATAGAAAAACTTTGAAGTTCATACAAGTTTTCAGGTCAATACATCTATAATATTTACAAATTCCTAAAACTTGTAAATATCCTGAAAATATTCACCTGAAAACAGTGTAGTATTCCAAGCACATATATACCACATATTCTAGGGTATATAACTAACCAACAAGTTCTTTCTTCGACCAATGTGGGACAAAAAAAGCTATAAAAGTCTTCATATCATATAAAACATTTTTATGTACATTGAAAGAAAGAGATATATAATGCAAGAATTATCAACTGTTAGTGAAAGAACTAAATGTTGCAGGGAACTCCATATTCAAGTTTAGAAGCAAATGTTAAAGATTTGAACTAAATCAACATGTGATGTTTCTAAGAACAAGGGGTTTGCTTTTACTTATCTGAAATCATTCGTGAAAAAACTTTAAACATCGCTAAATGAATTACGGTTATTCAAGTAGAGATCGATATACACGACTGAAAGAATTATGTGTTAAGCTGTCCAGAGATAGCATTTTCCATATTATATTACTTTTTAAAATCTCAAGTATGTTAAAAAGAGTTTTATGTTAATATCTCTTATTAAGCCGCTAGGTAATCCTTTATATACTTGCATATATTATATATACTGCAAGAGAATTTTTATACGCAGAGTTTGACTGGAAATATTTATAAGCATATTACAAAGAGTACAAGAAAAATAACAACATGCAACATTTCAGCCCAAAGTATTAGGCCTATATTAGTAGCCATCTTCATCTTTTTGTCTTTTTTTCCGAAGGCTTCAAGCCCAATACTTGGACCCTTATAGTGGCTTAAATTGCGTGGATGATAATCACAATGTCATTATAAGACTAGTTTACTCTAAATTTAAATTGCTTACCTGCTTTAACATCGTTAAATATGCCTACTTTAACATCGTTAAATACTCTTCTTCAAGTCATCAAAGTGTAGTTCCTCTTCAGATTAGCTTGAAAGATACGTGAAATATGTTGGAAGTTGTGGGCCACGACTCTTAATACGCGTAGCTAGTTGGTTTCAGACGAGAAATAAGTAAGAGTCGTAAAATCCTTACTCTTTTAAGAATTCACAAAATGAGTTGTAGAAAATATTTGGGAATATGGAGAATCTTTTAGTATGGACCTATGTATAATGAAAGATTTAAATTGGTTTCCACCAAGACATGCTATACCGTTAAGAAAACAAAAATGTAAAATGGATGAAAAAAAACACTAGAGATTATAAATTTTTTCAAATTTCAAACAATTCGTTGCAATTTGCAGTTTTTTTAACTTGCAAGAAAGTGAACAACTGAAAACTTAATATTATTCTAGACACTTATAACCCACATACAATAAGATATATAAATAACCCACATTTTATTTCTTCAACCAACGTGGGATAGAAGGTTAAAAAAGATATCCATTGTGGACGTATAGTCCGGACTGGGCCAGGAATGGGTCAGACCCGGCAGACAGCGGCCCACTCTATGCCTAAACCATAATCCATGCCCTATAAATACATGGATGGATCTCCTTATCAAGGACACACACAATACACAAGATGACAGGTTACTTTAACCCTAACTCATCACATCACACCGATACTAACTTGACCGTCGGAGGTGGACCCCGGGGCTACGGCCTCGGGTCCACTCCTAACGGGTTCTCTTTGTTGACAGGTCTACTTAGGGCTTGAGAAGACGACGAACGGCCCAGGGAGAGTCGTCGAATCCAGCCCGCGCCAGATTATGCATCAACAAGTTGGCGCCATCCGTGGGACCACGAATAAACTATGTTTCGTGTTCTCATATTACCGAAAGCAGAAATCAATTTCTAAAGTCGGTAACTCTAAATCCCTATAATCGATTGACCGTATATTCTGATATAGAATATTCGCACCTTTAAAGTATAGTCTTACATGCATGCTTTAAACCATATATTCTGATATAAATCCTGACGTATAGTCTTACATGCATGCTTTAAAGTGTCATACGCAATTAATGCTTTAAAATACCATTCGCAATTAATACTTCAGATACAGTGAAGATACATGCATGCATGTATTCATTCTATAATCTACTTGTACATGTATTATATTCTCATGATCATACAAATATAAGGATCATGATATTTCTTTACATAAGATACAAGAAAAGAAAAGTCCGCACGATCGGACCTATTTTATATTTTCGTCCGCACGATCGGACCTAAGAAAATATCCGCACGATCGGAGCTATTTTATCTTTTAGCCGCGAATTAATTCGCGCAGATACTGTTTTTACGGTTGGTATGCCTGTTCGCGCTCGAACAACGCAGTCGCGATAAATCTACCCGCGTTAGGTTGTGCGTTCAGACATCTTCGCAGAGAACGCGTACGCGCAAACACCACGATGCTAGTCAATCGCCATGAGCGCACTGGACAAAGGCCGTGGTATACACATCTGCGATCATCCACAAACGTTCGAGTCTATGCGATTACGATATATCTATCTGCGTCTATTAGTCGCGGTCACGGTACATCCATCCGGGTTTTTTTTATATATTTAAAAAAAAAAAAAGAAAAAAAAACAATTAATTTTGTATAAAACTTCGCGATAGTGGTAATTCACATGCTATGTGCTATATATTGCTTCACTTCATTAGGTTTTATATGTTTCGATTCGTGGCATATACTTTTAATATTTGCATTAAGTGTTTTACGCAGGCATAACTAAGTTTAATGCTCCTACACGAGTAGCACCACCAAACTTGGGGGGCTACCAGGGTATATAGTACCACTGTTTCCGTACGCGTCACGCATGTATATTTGGAAGCAGATCGTATGTAAGAGGTATTGCAAGCCCGGTACTAAGACGGATTTAAATATTCGCACCATCTTGCCGCAGGGGAGACGTCCTCTGTCGGTTGTAAAGACGGATGTAATGCGCGCAGAAGCACGTCTTCAGTCGCACCTCTTTGTCGCGGCGCCGGACTTCTGCTAAGCACGCGTCTTCTGTCGCACCTCTTTGTCGCGCAAATGCCGCACCTTCTTCTACGAAGCACGTCTTCCGTCGCACCTCTTTGTCGGCCTTGCGCACAGCCGAACACTCTGCTAAGCATCGCGTCTTCGTCGCACCATGCTGCGTCGCTACTGGTACAAAAGGTACGCCCTCACCCAAGATGCAGCATACGAGATCCACTCTCACAATCGCAACGTCATGATTGATTGGGCCTACGCGGCCATGAACAGAACTTAAGTCTAGCATAACATAGCCATGCGCTATCGCATACTAAACTTAGGGGGCTTGTGGACGTATAGTCCAGACTGGGCCAGGAATGGGTCATGCCCGGCAGACAGCGGCCCACTCTACGCCTAAACCCTAATCCATGCCCTATAAATACATGGCTGGATCTCCTTCTCAAGGACACACACAATACACAAGATGACAGGTTACTTTAACCCTAACTCATCACATCACACCGATACTAACTTGACCGTCGGAGGTGGACCCCGGGGCTACGGCCTCGGGTCCACTTCTAACGGGTTCTTTTTGTTGACAGGTCTACTTAGGGCTCGAGAAGACGACGAACGGCCAAGGGAGAGTCGTCGAATCCAACCCGCGCCAGATTATGCATCAACATCCATATTATATAAACGATAACAATGAAATTATATGTTGTTATTGCTATGGCTATAAATACGAAAGATTGCAAACGTTTAAGCAGTGTTGTATTAGAAGTACAGTACCTATTGTTTTATCTAGGGGTGGGGCAATTCTCGACACGACACGATAAATGACACGAACTCGACTGAACGAAGTTAAACAGGTTTGGGTTGAGGATAAGCAGGTTTGGGTCAAAAACGGGTCAACCCATCTAACCCGTTTAATAAACGGGTCGTGTTTGGGTTGAGTAAGTATTAAACAGGTCAACCCATGAACCCGTTTAAATATATAATATCTTAAAAATAAAATATACAACCTGTTTTTTATGTTGGATGTGGATTAAATGTATTTTGTTATTTATTTAGTATGAGTGAATTATAATTTTATACCTTAGATATAATGAAAATTTACGCTTATAATTCAGAAAATTGTCGCATAGTTATTTTTATGTTATTCTTATCGTATTTTAGATCCTTATATCGTTTTTTGCATTTAAACTAGATAAATCGACAAACCACCAGCTTTGTTCACTGCTTGACCTATTTACTTAAATCGGTTAAACGGGTCACAAAATGGGTTACACATGTTATGCAGGTCTGGGTTAGGGTTGAGTTTTTTGACACGATTAATAAATGAGTTGTGTTTGGGTAAAGGCTATACTAACCCGCCAACACGCGAACTCGAATAGGTTAACACGAATACGACTCGATTGCCACTCCTAGTTTATCTAGGAAAAAGGAGTTACAGTTTACTTATCAAGAATCATTATGTAGAAATTAATACACCGCGAAGGAATTATATTATTTCGGTTATGAACGTTGAAGTATTTGTATATTATGATATCAGTTGTGGCACTAGGTTGTTTAGAAAACTTGTTATGCCGATCATTATTGGCAGCCATCTTCATCTCTGTTTCTTTTTTTCCCGAAGGGTTTAAGCCCAATGTTGGACCCGGCCTTACAGTGGCTCAAATTACGTGGATGACAACCAAAATGTCATCATAAGACTCGTTTACTCTAACTAATCTTGTTTAAGTCATCAGTGTAGCTCCTCTGAAGATTAGCTCAAAATATACGCGAAATTGGTTTGGAAGTTGTGGTCCAAGACGTTTTAATAGTGTTCAGAAGTTGGGTTGCCTTGTCTTATTATCTTTTTTGGTTCCTTCAATAAATGAAAAAAAAAAAAAAAAAAAAAAAAACATTGAAATTTTTTTTCGTCAACCAATGTGGGATTACGTTTTCGGGTCATGAACGTTGGAGTTTGTCCATGTTTTGATACTTTTTTCAGCCCTAGGTTGTTTAGGAAACTTATTATGCCGATAAGTAAGCATGTTTTGAATGCTCAAATGTACAAATATAAGTTTGCAAGTAGCTAGTCAAAGTTTATGACAAACGCTTATGTCAAGATCTACAAATAAGAACCTTGGCAATTCTTTAAGCTTATTATAGTCATAAAGAGTAAAATGTTTATTGTATAAATTGTTTCGATATGCTTATGTCAAGATCTGAAAACAATATACGATTAGTTATGTGTTTATTTTGCACGTAATTATAAATTGTCCTTAACAAGCATATTACCATAATATTTATGTATTCTAAGAAAAATCAGGATATACCCACTATTCACATACATATGTAATATGTTTGCTTTTGTATCACTACTTTATCGCAAACATATAGTTGACCGGTTAGAAAAAAGCTTAAGAAAAATAGGTCATTAGCTCAATCTCAACTTCTGACCAAAGGGTCGATGGGACATGTATTTAATGCCTGGAGCTAGGTCTTTGGGGTATGGTGAGTCGGCACCCAAGAAGAGTGCGCAAAGCCAAGATTTCTCCATTGATTTAAATCTTTTGAAGACATATTCTTGCTTTTTCATTGCCATATAATGTTCCCAACGGCAACCTGATTAATAATTTCTATTTTCTGTAGTGTCTTAAGAACAGACTCATGTATGAGCTTAAAGTAATTCGTTTTGTAATCAACTTATATTTGCTATTAGTAATGACGAAACACATTGTGGTAAAATGATGACTAACAATGATTATTATTATTATTATTATTATTATTATTGTTATTATTTTTTTTATTATTATCATCACTTCATTAGAAAATCAAGGGGAATTACAAGAAATTAGTGGAGAGCCGAGAAACTAACTGAGCCCCCACTCCTCTAGCAATAACAAAACCAATCCTATTAAAAATATGAACCGCGACACGCGCTCCGATGTCTTGAGTCATAGAAAAACGTCTAATGCGCTTTAGCAAGGTTACCGCGTCATTCTCAAGTTCGCCAAATGAAGAAAAGGAAAAGGGGAGAAACCCATATCCAATATCTGCACATTTAGCATCATATTTGACACGTTTACGTCGTGCAGCATCAATGATCGCCCGCCCTGGCATGAAATCAGTCATCCCAAATAATAATAATAATAATAATAATAATAATAATAATAATAATAATAATAATAATAATAATAATAATAATAATAATAATAATATTTTTATTATTATTATTATTATTATTATTATTATTATTATTATTTATTTATTTTTTTAATCAACACTTTTATTAAAAACTCATAGGATTTACAAAAAATTAGTGGGAAGCCGAGAAGCTAACTGGGCCCCCACACCTCTAGCAATGGTAAAACGAATCCTATTAAAGATATAAACTGCTGCACGCGCTCCAATGTCCTGAGTCATCGAGAAACGTCGAATACGCTTGAGTAAGGTGACTGCATCTTTCTCAAGTTCTCCAAAAGAGGAAAAAGAGAAGGGGAGAAACCCATACCCAATATCCGCACATTTGGCATCGTACTTGACCCGTTTACGCTGAGCAGCATCACTGATCACTTGCCCTGGTATAAAATCAATCAACCCAGATTGCGTCAAAGGCGACGAACCCGTAAGATCAACACAAACATCGCGTCCACTATCCCAAGAGTAGAGTAATATGTCAGCCGGTCGTAAGGATCTATCCCCATCTCCAAAAAGCCCAATATCCACCTCCTTGCGAGCGGAAATCCCAGATCGAGAGCATATGTCAACAAGAACATCGCGCACAAGGTTGTGACGATGTTTAATGCCAACAATACCCGCACACGAGACAGCGTGATCCCCGTAAATATCTCCAGGAAAAACCTTAGAGCAGGCAGAAAACGGTACCTGAACAGTTAAAAGAGGAACACCCAAACGATAACACAACACACACCGATAAGCCCTGGCACTCATAGTTTGTCCCAATCCAGATACCGGAGCCACCCTAAGCCAATCCGAAGTGTGATCCTCCTTTAAAGAGCTCCATAACGCCATCTGTCGAGGGGAAAGATGGAAAGTAGATTCAACAGTTTGGGAAACCCGACCGAAATATATATCTGCCAATTTCTTCATAAGTTTGGGGGCAGCCACCTCGCTAGGGTTACTCAAAAGGTCAATATCGATATATCACGTTGAAAGTACATAGAGCATCATCAAAAGAGAGACCAGCAGTTATAATACCCGAACCATGGAGAAGCTTAGTCTGAAGGCCAGCTGATTGAAGTCTAGAAGCAATGAAGGCATAGTTCAAGACATCACCTGCCGAATATAAACCAAGTCCCCCAAAAGCAAAAGGTAAGGTGGCGAGTCTCCACTGCCAGTCACCAAAACCAGGTCCAGAAGCAGTGACAATACGCTCCAAAGAAGAACGAAGTGCCGCATCAAAAGAAACTTGAGCACACTCAAAGACCCGGGGAGAACATGTGCGCATAGAAAAATAGAGCTTAAAAATACCAGCACATGAACGGATTAACAACAACTCGCATTGAGGGTCATTAAGTTTGGCAACTGCCTCCATAAGTTCAATAGTTTTAGCAACCCTTTTCAGGACCAACTTACTACCAAACTCAAAATCCACACTAACAGGTCCACCCAATAATTTAACACCATGTGAGGGGCGAGAAATATTAGGGGGAAAAACACCATCATACCTGCTTCTGGGGTCCTCTTGTGGCCAAAAGACTTCAGTTTTATCAACATTGAGGTGTAAGCCACGACAAGGTCCGTCTGCCATAATCAACTCTAAAACCTTACCCACAACCAAGGTATCACCAATAATAGTGCCATCATCCAAATACCAAGCTTGAAAGGAAAGGTCAAAAGAATCTCTAATCTTACATGCTAAGGGATGTAAGACTAAAGCAAAAAGAAGAGGCCCAAGCGGATCACCTTGTTGCACACCTTGATGAGACCAAAGAGTATGCTCACCATAATATAATCTAGCAGGACTAGAGTAGCAAAACTCCACCCACTGTGAAATAGCCGGGAAATGCAAACGAACCTCACGTAACATAACAGCCCGGTCCACCATGTTGAAAGCGTTTTTAAAATCAACCAACAACATGGACAGACCAACCTCACCCCCGCGGTCCTCAACCAAACGGTTCACAGCATGAAGAATAGCTTCCCCACCCCCAGATACCCCAACACCAAGTTGTAAATCATCGAAATAACTGCCTGAAGAGTGGCTAAGCATGGAAGCACAAACCTTGGAAACTAAACGCCTCCAAACAGTCCCAACAGCAATAGGACGGATACCCCCTCCTGGTTTGACTAAGGGTGTGAGAGGGGCACTAGCAATATACTCCCCCAAAGCCCTCGGACAGTTACCAGCAAGAAAAAGGTTCACCACTTGGGTAATAGAAGCGATCAACTCGTCAGAAATAGCCACAGCTGCACCACTCAAACAATCCAAAAGGTGTTGGGCACGCAACCCATCTCGCCCACAAGAAGTACCACGAGGGAAACTCTTGATCATGTCAAGAACGATGGAAGAGGATGCGGTAAGGTGATGATGGTCAATAGGTATATCAGGCAAAAGAGGAGCAGACTGAAAAGGGTGCTTAGCTTTTAAGTCTTCAAGAGTAGAAGCATCATAAGGTGCAACACCAGAAGACGAAAGAACTCTGACCGCAGCAGTATAATGACCATCACAAATCTTCCTCTTGCATTGCTTGACATTACGATCACCCAAATCCAAACTATCATCATCAACAGTAGACCATGATGGAAGGGGCTCAGCTAAAACCTCACGCACAACCTGCAAACTACCACCAGGAGAGCCCCATGCATGAATAGCATTAACAATATACTCTTCCTGACGTTGACGCTTAGTGACCGACCTACTCTCTTGACTACTCCTCGGGCAAAAGGTTTTAAGTAGACAAAGCGGCAGGACAAATAAACTAACCCAACAAGAAATGTCACCAGGCGTGCAGATCACCTTATCAAGAGCTCTTTTCAAAGTACGAGAGAACTCCAACCGACATTTGGGAGGGATAGATTTGACAGTCCGCAACCCCTTGGAGAATAAGGTATCAAGAAGAGATAAATCAAAGCCACCAAGCACATCCAAAACCGAATCCTCAACAAGGGCTACATGAGAAAGAACCTGTGGTTTGGTGAGATCATATAACACGAACCGAACAACACCATCGCCACAATCAGGAGGAGACACAAAATCAGAACCCGCACCATGACGACACTTAGTCCGGAAGGTATGCGTTCTGAAACAACCACCACACAACCACAAACCCATACGCTTAAGAGTAACCTCAACCCTTTCGAAAATAACCAAATCCGACAAAAGAGACTGCTTAGTGATAGCTTGAGCCTCACCACTAAAGTACCGATCGCGTAAATGTGTGATCAAAGAGGTTTTAGTGAGTCCATTTCCACCACCATCCCGACATCCACTAAGACCCACGCAGGGACAATAAAATCTTACAGCAGGCATAAGCACACGACCAAGCCATAACCTCTTGTAACCAAGCTTCAAGTAAGGAAATACAAAAACGGATAACCAAAGAAAACCAACAGTAACAACCATGCAACCAATCGCTCCCAACAGCAAGAGACCCTAACAGAAACAACCAACCACCGTGAAATACACCCTAAACAACCAAGCAAAACGAAACCTGTATAGGGGAGAATTAACATGTTCGAAGACCAAAACCAAGCAACCAAGCAGCAGATGGGGCAAAAACACAGCGTAAAAGATCCCAAAGAAACCCAACAACTTGTGTTTAGATCCACAAAACAGCAGCAGTCACTGTCTCGCCACCCTAAAACAGCTTTTCGAAAGAACCTGCTAGCGTAGAGGGAGAACAAGTAATGTAGGGAGAACTGATGGCGAGCCACTACCAATCCGAGAACAAATCAATAGCATGGAAGCCACAAAACAAAAGGAAACCAAGCAGCAGATGGGAGATACGGGGGCTTCAATAAAAGAAACCCTAAAAAAAGGAAACCTTAGAGAATATGTACAATACCCTATCACAAAGCCATGATAAGATCACAAATAAAGGAACCTGTTTCAACAGAAGGTGTTGAAAAAAAGCCAGAGAGATCAAGATGATCAGAGGAGCAGTCGGAGATCAAGAGGATCTGAGGAGTCGGAGATCGCCCATAGTCCTGAGAGAGAACCCACTATTATTATTATTATTATTATTATTATTATTATTATTATTATTATTATTATTATTATTATTATTTTTTGGCTTAACTGAGCTCTTGCCATTTTTCACAGATGCAAAATTTATGAAAAGTTCCACAAACAAAAACTATGTAGTATGCGATTACGTAAATGATTAATTTACTTCATTTCCATTTGCTAATAAAAGAAGAACAAAGCAATATAACAAAAAATATTAAAAATTTAAGAATTCATATTAATTCAGAGGTGAAAGAACTTTCTCACGCTATCTATGATTAGCTTGCAAACTTTTTAGCCCAAGAATGAGCTCTCACCTGAGAACATAATACTAATCTAGTGACAAGTAACTCACGTACACTATGGTATATATGTAACCAACAAGTTCATCGTTCAACCAGTGAGGGATATTATGTGGATTGAAAGTTGGCGTAGTTCTATTCTTGAATGAAATCCAACAAACCAATTTATAGAGCAAAATCACGAATCAAAAACAACTCTAACAAGACTTCATCAAAGGGTTATGATCCCTTAATATCGAGTGGCACTAACACATGTTAGAAAATCGAATCACATTAATCTGAGAGTCGTGTAAACACTCTAAGATTGAAGTATTTCGGTGGTTCGACCGAAATCTTAAATCAGATAAAACTCAGATTTGGAAACGAGAATATGTTTTGTGTTATGAAAAACGAACCAGAGTGAATAATCTATATATGACCAACCATAACTAACTGTCGGTTACAACTGCAAGGGGTTGTCGCCCCTTGGACCCTTGTATCAAGGGCGCTACCCCCGGACCCCCGTCATTCGGGGCTTCGCCCCCGAATGATAATCATAATTACGTCATAAAAGTGTGCATTCCGCACAACCCCGACTTGTTGAACATTTATCACGATTACACATTGGTCACCTAAGTAAATCCATTACACTTAAATAATATCGGTGATGCAAAATCACCAACAACACACCCGGGATATTTTACACTTAAACATTTATTAAGCATGAGCATGAAAAGAAGGTACAAAAAAACTTCACCCTCTCATCTTTATTAAACGTTTATTAAAATGATGTGGAAAAGCCTAAACCTTGGTAATTAAACTCAACATTAGAGGATCAGAACAAATTAGGACAATTTAATTTGGAAAATGATAAATAGGACTAACTAAAGTAGTCTAAAAGTGACCTAACGTATAAATGACTTGTACAGTCAATTGTACAAGTCATTTATGCGTTAGGTTACTTTTTAAATCTCTTTAGTTAGACTCATTATCATAGCTCATTTAATTGCTTCTCATACTATTTCTTGATTGACTTTTTTAAGAATACTTTTTCCTCTTATACTATATGATGCTAAAGATTATAATGTTTTTCACCATGACATGTTTTACAGTAAAAAAAATAAAAATAGAAAGGAAAAAAAGGTTAAGAGTTCATATAGGTTTTCAAACAGCATCACTTTTCTTGCTTAAATTTGTAACAATTTAAACAAAGCAAGTAATCTACTTGAAAACAATATACTTTTCTAGACACATGAAACTCAGATATACTACAATATATTAGTAACCAAAAAGTTTTTTCTAAAACCTATGTGGGATATAATGATAGGATTAAAAGTTGCAAAAGGTGTTCATAGAAAAACTGTAAAATAGTAGAAAATATTTATGTACATGAAAAGAAAAAATTAATGCAAGAGTGAGTGAAAGAAATATATGTCACCTGAAACTCCATATTGAATTTTAGAAGTAACTAGTTGGGTTTATAAACAAAGAAGTTACTAAAGTTTGCGTAAAAGTTCACCTAAGTTACTATAGTTTTTTTCATTACAAAGAGGTAACCAAAGTTTAGTCACCGGTTACGTAAGTCGCTGAAAAAGTTTTAACCTTGTGATACCGGTTACGTTGCCAACGTGGCATTTTTAATTCATTTTTTTTATTAAAGATGTTGACCTTTGCACCATCTGTTCTCATTTCTTTTTCCCCAAACCAAAAAAACTTCCCCTTTTCGATATCAAATTCTCTCTAAAAAACAACAATCCATATTAATTTAATCAAGTGTTACTAGGGTTTGCATCTATCCCAAAAAAGGTTAGTGTTGGACATTAATTAATCTTTTTTTAAGTTATCCAGTCATAGTTTAATCGTAACAAATAATTAGGGTTTTGTAAATTTAGGGTTTTTTTTAACAAAATTAACAATCTTTATTGTTTTATATTGTTTCAGATGGAATCGGAATCTCCAGAATCTCCAGCTTCATCTTTTTTGATAAAGTATCATTGGGGTGGGGTGTTTGTAAGAAATCCTCTCTCATATGACTATGAAATGGTTTCTGAAATACCTAATGTTGATCTTATTTCATTAGGTTTACCTCGTTTTATAAAACTTTTGCAAACAGAATTTACTAGTCCTGTGAAGTCTCTGTTTTATTTGGTGCCTGGCTTAGAGTTTCACTTAGGATTGAAAGCCATAAAATCTGACAATCACTTTGATGAATGTGTCGAATGTGGTGTTAAGAATGACAATGTGTTGCACATATATGCCTCACATGAGGAGTTTGAAGTGAATGCCACAACTAGTGAGCACACTGTAGGAGGAAATGATGAGCCTTTGACTGATAGTGGTAGTGATTTAGAGGATGATGATTATAATGTGTATGATTATTGTAGTGAGATTGAAAGTGATACAGCATCTATTGACCATTTGTCTGAAGGTGAGGAAGAAGTGTTAGATACTAGGACAAAGAAAAGAGAACCAAGAAACCTTCGCCCAGGGTTGTTTTGTGTCCAAGATGTACGACACTTTGCTAGTTCACCACAGCCACAAAGAATCGACATTTGAATTTGGGTGGAGATGGGTTTTTGAAACCTTAAGGGTGCGTTTAGTTGAGGAAAAATACCCTTGTTTTCCACAAAATGTTTTGTGGAAAACAAGGAAATTAGAGATCGCGTTCAAATTATCATTTTCCAACAAAATGTTTTGCAAAAAACAAAATCCCCTATTCCTAATCTAACAAGGAAAATTAGAAAATAAATTTTAGTGGTTTTCCTTGTTTTCCTTTGTAACCCCCGACCCTCCCTCCCCTTCTTCAAAATAGAAAATACAAATATCAACTAAACGCATTTTCTATATTTTCAAGTGTTTTGTGGAGATAAATTTCCCATCCAAATTTTTACAAAACTAGATATAGAAAACAAGAGAATTTTTTCTCCAACTAAACGCACCCTAATTGTTTTGGAGAAGAAGAAATAAAAGGGGAAAGTGTTATGTTGGGGTTGGTGGGGTATTTTACCTTCAAATAATCCAAAAAACAAAATCCCAAACGTTATTATGGCTGACGTGGCCATGAAACCGGCTATCAGCCGGTAGCCCACCCTCGGAGTAACATTTAGGTAACTTTTTAATCTTTGAGTAACCCAATTACTAAACCCGTTTACTTTGGTTACCTCTTTCTAACGAAAAAAACTATAGTAACTTAGGTGAACTTTTTCGCAAACTTTAGTAACTTCTTTGTCTAATAACCCGTAACTAGTTTATTGCTTTTACTAAGAAATTGCAAATGTTTAAGCATTGAATTCAAAGAACACATGGTTTATTTCTAAGAAAAAAACAAAAAAAACATTAACGTTTACTTATCTGTAATCGTTAATGTAAAAAATCTAAACATCGCTCACTGAACTATGTTTTGGGTCATGAACTTAAAGAATTTATGCATTATGTAACTTTACTTGGCGTAAGGTGCCCAATTTATACTAGCAGGGTACTCGGGCGATGCGGTGGCGGGTACCCTAAAATAAGAAATTAAAATGAACCATGCTTTATAATCTGAAACGTTTTATGTGATGATAAATTTGCGGATGTTAAAAGTTTCATGTTGCATATTTCAACTCTTTAGAATATTATAGTAGGCTACCTGCGCGTTGCGATGGCGGATATCAAGTAATAAAATTTTCGGCAAAAAATGTTTTCAATTTTATGTTTTCTCTTACAATAACTTTACAAATAGCGAAAACATAATGAGTTTGAGTAACTTTAAAAAAAATGATTGATAATATCAAACTAATTCATATAAAAACAATTGAAAGTGACGTGATTTTGCGTTGCGGTAGTCAATAATGTTATGGGGTTATGGTCAAATTAGTTGATAGTGGTCCGTAGTCACAAGTAAGTAGAAACATTTTTTTTTATGAAATATATATATATTTTTGAACATGTTTGTATCATTAATATTGTTTATTACCTTTGTCCCACATATATAAAATATATAAATAAAATAGTACTTATAATGTATACATCTTGTAAAGTATATATTTATGAAAATGTTTGAATCATTAATATTGTTTATAACACTTGTCCCACATAGATAGTAGATATAAATAAAAGAATGCTTATAATGTAAAGAAAACTTACATGTTTAAGCAATCATTTAGAGTTATCTATAAAAAGTATTATAATTAATATACTAATATATTAATCATTGAATTATCACTTGTGAATTTACATCTTTGCATCATTTGTCTTAAAAAATTGTGCGACTTTTACAAAAAATCGTTTTTTACTTTCGTGGTTAATTTTATTTAAAATAATTCAAATTTTATTTAGATTGGTTTTCAAAACACTCTTATGATATAATAATAGTTTTGGAACTTTGTAGTTTTGTATGCATTTTAAAATCATATTCATTTATATGTGCATTTTTGTATTAAAACTAAACTAATTCAAAAAGAATTAATAAATGAAGCATTAAAATGTTATGGAAGATAAATTAGTAAAAGCAATTTATTGTGTACATTATGCATTAAAAATTGTAATGCTTAAAAAACACATTAATGACATTTTAAAAAAAATTTAGGAGAATGATATCAATCCGGCCATTCATCTAATCCACCACCCATTCATCTATGGGTAACAATGAATATTCTTGAAGATAGAGCTGCTCACCTTGGAAGTGGTTTTGGAACCTAGTTTTTATTACATTTATGTTGTTTTTTAAATGTAATTGGTTATTTCCAGCGTTTAGATGTATGTTTGTTCTGCAATTTGCAGTTGTAATCGCCTATGTAACGGACTGTGGACATGGGAGTCATCCATGTCACTTGTACTTCATTGTTTTTTGGTGTAATGCATTTTACCAGGGTGAAAAATCCCTTTTACCAAAAAAAAAAATAAATAAATAAATTTAGAAGAGAGAGTCATCTCTCCGTTATAAGTAGTATAGATATGTGTAATATGTATAAAATCAAATAAATTATCACTTGTGAATTTACATCTTTGCATCATTTGTCTAAAAAAAATTGTGCAACTTTTACAAAAAATCGTTTTTTTACTTTCGTGGTTAATTTTATTTAAAATAATTCAAAATTTATTTAGATTGGTTTTCAAAACACTCTTACGATATAATAATAGTTTTGGAACTTTGTAGTTTTGCATGCATTTTAAAATCATATTCATTTATATGTGCATTTTTGCATTAAAACTAAACTAATTCAAAAAGAATTAATAAATGAAGCATTAAAATGTTGTGGAAGATAAATTAGTAAAATCAATTTATTGTGTACATTATGCAATAAAAATTGTAATACTTAAAAAATACATTAGTGACATCTTAAAAACATTTAGGAGAGAAAGTCATCCCTCCATTATAAGTAGTATAGATTACAATGGTTTCTTTATGTTATAATCCTCATCAATTACGTTCATTTAATTCACATATCATTTCTTAGAATGGTAATTTTTTTTTTTTTTTTTTTTTTTTTTATAACAATGATTCATTAAAAAACAACCACCTAGCAAGCATCTCACGTGTCTTTACAGAGATGCAAACCCACAATCTCTAAGTTGATGAGCCAGTCACATACCATTGAGCAAAGAGGATTTCAAACACGTCTGTTTATTAGCTCCCAATCAGTTCGTAGCCGTTAGACCATTAAACTTTGTCTATCTATTTTCTTTGACTCTACTTTCTAACTACATGTTCTTAACGCATATAGTATTAGTGGCTTAAATTGCGTGAATGACAACCAAAATATTATCAAAATACAAACTTTTTCATTTATTTTTAGTGCCTCCTTAGTTTAATTTGTTCATTGCTACCCAAGGTCTCTGGTTTAATGGTATGCAAGTTGCCCACAAACTTAAAGGTTGTGGGTTCATGCCTTGTTAGAGGCGTTTGTGAGATGTATTTTGAGATAGGTAATATGTATTTGAAAAAAATTACCGTTTAAAAAAAATAATAATAAAAATAAAAAATAAAAAAATCAGTTCATTGCTTCTTTTCTAATCATCAAGTGTGGCTCCTCTTAGGATTAGCTTAAATATATTACTAGTTGTTGATTGTTAGTATCGTTGTTGTATTTGGGTAAGATTCCATTATAAGAAAAATACATATGGTTGTAGATGAAGATAATACGTTCCAAAGGATCTTGTTACAAACTTACGACTATGATTAACGTATGTTCATTTCTTAGCTCAATTTTTAAGTTTAAACTCAATTGCGAATTTTATTTTTATATCACAGTAAAATGTTGTTTTATGCTTAAGTTTAACAATGTAAAAACGTATGACATTATTTGCGTAATTTATTTTTCCTTTCTAATTTTGGCATAATTAATTGTCAATCAGTTGCTTAATTTGATCACATTAGCAAAAGTAAGCAACCTTCGATAAAAAGGAATAAAGAACGATAACCAAGAAAGAAATCACATATATGAAAACGTAATACTAATCTAGTCACAAGTAACTCATGTACGCTTTGCTGTATTCGTAACCAAGAACTTCTTTTTTTCATCTATGTGGGATAGAATGTTTGGATAGAAGACTTATTAAGAGTTGGTGACTGAAACTTGGAAGTCCAAAATCCAAATTGAAGTCCAACTAGGTTATGTGTTTAGAGCATTAAACATGAAAGTGATAGTTTGGATAACAGGTAATTTTATGTTGTTATTGTACTAATAATGACAGATTGCAAATGGTTGTACTTTGTATTTAAAGAACTTGTGATATTTTTCCAAGCTTTCACTTGTCTAAAATCTGTAGATCTTTTACTTTTTTGAAATTGTTTATGTAGAAATTATATATTACTCCGTATGTTTTTGGGTCATAATATTTAGAATATTTAAGTAATATTGCATGCTCAATTTGTAAATTATGAATGTTTCCGCTAGTGCTGGTTCTACAATCTTGGGTAGTTTCTACGTTATACCTGTCTACTTTTCGATGTGCTACCACTCGGTTTGATTGTGTGGTCATAACTCTTTGGTTGGAGGTTTTGATGGGTTTCGTTTTAGTTCTCAAGGGTCATAGTCCATGCTTCGTCAATTTCATGCTTTCCTACCAGGGGTTGATTGCCCTCAAGTGGTTATGCGCTTTGTTAGTTTTGGAGTGACACAGTTTCTCCTTTAATTGTTTGAATTGTCATAGTTGTAATTTCGTATTATCAGTATTGTGAGGGTCAATATTATTGTTTAGGTTTGTTTTTGTAGTTTAGGATCGTAAGGGTCAATATTGTTGTTTAGAGTCATTGTGAGTCCTTCTAGAGTGCTACTCCTAGCATCTTGCTAAATTTTATTTATGTACTTAATTATGTTTAATATAATAATTGCGCGCCCATAAAAAACGGTTGCTTAATTTCGTCACATCAGCAACAATGAGCGATATCCGATAAAAAAGAAGAACAAAGAACCATAACCAAGAAAAGTAAAAGAGATTAAGAATTTATATTAACTCTCGGCTTTAGAATTTCACTCATGCTATGTATTAATAGCTTGCAAATATTTTTAAGCATGAGCTAAACCCTAGAGCTGAAAGCATAATACTAGGCTAATCACAAGTGACTCGCGTACGCTATGATATATTAGTAACCAACATCTTCATTTTTCCAACTATGTGGATAAAATGTTATGTGGGATAGAATGTTGGGATAAAAGGTCGGCATAGTTCTATAAATTATATATTCTGTAGAAGAATTTTATGTACATGAAAGGAAAAAAATAATTAATGCTAAAGTTAGAGCATGAAACATTTGTTGGAAATGTATATATTTACAAACATGTGAATGTCCGGATTCGAACTCGTGACCACGGGATTGCACACATTAGCGAATGAGAATTAAAGTTAATAATTAATGTTTATGCTTACGATTAATTATTGCACATTAAGTCCGGTTAACGATCGTTAAGTATTTAACGGAAAAATGACTAACGACCGTTAAATGAAAAGAGAAAGGACTAGAAATGGAAAACTTGGAAAAGTTATGGATTTCTTTTGGGCTTGTCTACATGGCCGGCCATAGGGGCCTTTCCAAAGCCCTAATTCATAAACTTGTTCCCTAAGTTTACCTACTAGTATATAAAGAGGGTTAGGTTCTAGAGTTTCATACACTTGTGCATTGAATTAACCCTAGATCTCTCCTCTCCTCTCTCTTGTCCGATAATCGGCCGAACACCCCAATAGTAAGGGAGTTTGGTTTCGTTTTTCATAAACGAGGACTTGTGTTAGATCTAGCAATCGCTTGATTCGTTGGTTAATTCGTGTGTACAAGAACGTGGTAATAAGACACTATTCTTACACCATATTGGTTTGAGTTGTAAAACAGTAAGGGACAACTCTTCAAACCATTCCTTTGTTTTGCTCAAGGGATCTGACATTCGCCAGAGGTACGTTACGCATACTTTCAGTTAATTATTTATTTGTTATGATTTTAGTCTTCCGCTGTGTACTCTTGATGTCTTTATGTTTTATTGTATTTTATATATCATAAACTCAACAGTGGCATCACGAGCCTTGTATAACAAGTAATTAATTACTGAAACACATAATTAAAATAAACATGAATGTGTTATTATTTGTATGCTTAGATATAGGGTTTGCAAAACCTAAACCCTAATTTTGAGGGGGGGCGTTTTATTGTGTGCCCTAATTAGGGTTTTGTAAACTATTGTTTTAATTGGATTAGAAACCCTAAGATGCATGCAACTTTATGTGTATATGCGTAACTTTGATTTAATTGCATTAATTGTTAAGTGTAATTTTATGTCCATGATAATTATCTGCATGTTTTATCATGGATCTGCTTTTATTGTATGTCTTTCATGTTTAAGTGATATACATTAAATTATGATAGATCTAAAATTGGGGAAGATCTCAATAATTATTATTTAATCAATTATGTGCTATGTGGTATATGTTTAATTTTGACTTACGCAATCGATGAATCGATGCATGTGGCTCACCTTGTACATAGATGAAAACGGGTGAAAGTCTTAATTAAATATATGCATATTGACAGATTTAGAATTGGTTATTAATAGGATTTATCAAAAACGTTTGCATGTGGCTATTTGATATGCATAACTTTTATTTGTTATGCATTCATTGTTTATTTTGTTTATTTTTATAAATACTTGCTTGTTTGTTATGTGTAACAAGATGGTATTTTTACAAGAAAAATAAACTGACCTAAACAATGGTGAAACATGTATTTTTAAGAATAGTAATCATAATCGTTTAATTGATTGATGACTTTGGTACAAATGGTCTGAAAGGCTCACCCATGAGAATGAACTAATAAAAGGGGTTTAAAGAAGTGCGCACAGTCACACTGAAAGGATGTCTAAGGTTGTGCTTTTAGCGCGTACCTGGTCCTCTGCCCCCTGTAAGTTCGAATGGAGCTACTTAGTAAGCCATTAATGTGCAAGCTCATCTTAAGGGCGAATTAGTTTTAATTCCATGCGCCACTTCGGTGGTAATTATCCGAAACACTAAGTGTTTACACTTAAGCAAAAGTACGGTATAATGGATGTTAATTAATACTAAATTCCTTGATTGGTGAACCCAATACCTCAATTAAAGTTTGATGATGAAAAGCTTATACATTAAAACAAGATATAAATATTTTAATAAAAACTATGCTACAAAGATGAATGCATGACATCTTTGTACATATTTGATATTTAACATCAAAACTATTACCCTTTAATTTAAGTTATATGCCATCCAATGAAACGGAAACACCTAAGATTACTTTCTATTTGCGTGAGAACGTGACTTAGATCTTAATCAAAGGGTAAAATGTCCACGTGTCGTGAGAACGGGCATGGACGATTTTGCAGTTTTTTAAGTTGGATAACTTAATTGAGTTTTGTAGTGAGAACTGGCAACTCAAGGCATAAGATGGGATAAAACATGTTTACATGGCAATTGAAATTGGCTATATGTAAATCCCATAAATCTAGGAATTGCAATTGAAATTGGCAATTGAGCAAAAGCTCTACCATTTTGTACAAGGTTCATTACTAGCAGATCAACTGACGTGATGAAATTATGACAATTTGGATCCTAGTTTTCAATAAATATTAATTGGTTATATGACTATGAACCTTGAGTATTTAATTGTTTATTGAAAAGGAAAATTATCGAAAATACTAAAATTGAATTTTGTCATTATTTTGAATGTATAAATGCAACATTTAACCGTAAACGAGGTTTAGTCTTTGATCAGTAAATTGATCCATTCTGCTTTCAAACAAATGTTTGATCGAGAATAATTTACCGAAAAGACAAACGAAGTCTCTTTTCCATGGGAGAAGCATGAGACTCAATCCTATTCCTTTTCATGAATGAGAAAGGTATAATAGGAACATTTGAATTGTCTAAATTCTAAATGTAACTCATAGCAATGAATTACACATCTTATTTTCCATAAAGCTTTCATTACCTTCATTTGGTGAATGAATCCTTTTGTAACAACATGAATGTTGGTTAACTAGAAAATATGTATGTGAGTTACAAAATTAGAAGCTAGACAAATTATCGCAAAAATTGGTAAAAGGCAAACTAGCATATTTTATCTAGTTGTTTTGCTTTAGCCTTTAAAGGTACTACATACCAATATGGGGATGGTAGGCCTATTAAGGAAGAAATTGCATACCCAATTTTTCAAGTTAATAACATTGATGGATAATCCATCATTCAAAGAGTAGAATACACCTTTTAGTACCTTAGTAATGATTACGTATGGTTCTTTAAAGGTGTAGGAAAGTAAAAAGCAAGCAAGTTGTTTTCACTGGTTATGCAACACTTACAATGTTGTCAGATTCAGTGAGAGCATTTGTGTTGCATTACTGAATAAGAAGTTGTTTTAATGATTTCTAATTCAGTGGGAGCTACAAGCCTTATTTCCTGTGTAGTAACCCAGATTATCTTCAAAGATAATTACTTTCCAATTGTAGGCACTTATGTTTTTTAAGGATTGTCATGTGCGTTTCCTTGCAAATCAATATAGTCCTATATCTACTAGTTATATCTATGACACAAATCATATTAATCAAATAAACGAACGTGTATCGTGTTGTTTATATGTTACATGATATTGTTTCATGCACAAGTGGGAGAAATCTTTATTGTGTGCAAGGTACAATACATATTAATATGATTTAAATGAATTCTCTTGACTGAAAAGTAAGAGAATAACGTTCTAATAGGAAGTATACATTTAAATATGTATGATTGCCCTATTAAGAACATGTGTCAAGATGATAACAAAGACTACTTTATTTTAAATATTTATGTCATTCAATATTTAAGAAACACTTGTAGTTACAATTTATGTTACGTGAGAACGTGAACTAGATTGTAGCCCAAGGTAAAATATCCACGTGTCGTGAGAAGGAGCATGGATGATTCTGCAGTTTCTTACATGGAACATTTCATGGAATGACATAATTAAATGAAGTAATCTAATACTACCTTGAATTTGAGTATTCATTGAATGACTTAAATATATGTAGTAAATATTAACTTGAAATATTAATTGAAACTCGAGGCGGTGTTCATAATTACTTTAATTATAAATGTTTATGATTTTGTAAAGTCACAAACATGAAGTCTTTTAATACAAGACTTAGAAGATAAAGTAAGACGTTAACTTGCTATGTTTTAAGACATATGCATGAAGTCAATGAGTTGATCAAAGACTTATAACGTATAGTGGGATTATAACTGTTATATCTTTTGACTTGGTCAAGAATACTTGTGTTATAATACATGCAATTGACTTGGTAACTCTATTGTACCATTAAGTTTTACTTTGTTGGTAAATGTGATAAACCAAAGAGTAGATGGTTATCTTAAATATTGTTAGATTAATCTTACAATATTAATTCTAAGGAAATACCATAGTTTTATGGTATGTTCAGTTAGAAGAATCAAAATCTATTGGCATTGTTTGATTCAAGATAACTATAGTTTCTTCCAAAAGTTATCAAGGTTAGTAGATTGAGTATAGATTGAATATACTCAATAAGACTCCAACCCAGAAGATTAATAAGACACCATTTGTTTATGGAATGTGATGAATCACATTAAGTCTTATAAATGAAGTTCTGAATTTGTTAAACTGCTTATAGAGTGAGTTGTAACAAACTAATGTTAGGAACTGTCAATGTTTTTTGTAATATCCCAAAAGAGAACAATGTATTGTTGCTCTACTTGCTAAACTATTTAAAGGTAATATTTAAATTTTTAAAGGCAAGTGCGAGTTTTGTTTAGATCTTGCAAGATTGAATTACAAAATACATAATCTTCTAAAATGCGCTAGCAAATATCATGATGAGGCTAAACATGAAAATGATAGACCTTAATATGATGGAATTGTCATTCATAGATCCGTGAGGATATCTCAGATATTTAATATGCTGAGGAATATGAGTTACAGGATCATGGTAAGCCTGTTAATCATAATGATAAATTTACCAAATGTTGAATTGTGGAAAATCAATCATACTATGAATGTAGAGATGATGTCCATAAAGATAATCAACTTTAGATACTTGGTTTATCTTAATAAATGAAAATGAGTTTCTTCAAAGGATGGAAACCCTAGTGGTTTAAATCTTTGTGTAGAAATCATATGGACAATATTGTACATGTATTTAATGTATGTCTAGTGATAATAATATCAATCATACTTAAGCAATTAACTATGATTGAATATTCTTTCCTAGATACATTAAATAGAAGTATCAAGATTATAATTGTCATAGTTAGTTTCATTGATATGAAACTTTGACAATGAATATCAAAACCAATCTTTGTTCTGGAATTACTTTTGCGAGGACGATAAGTAATGCAAAGGAGTTTTTATGAATTCAAATAATCTTTGAATATGTACAGACTGCAAGAATCCATGAATGGATATATGCATGCATCTAGGAGATGATTCTTATGTTTAAATATTAAATCCATGTTTGATTAAATGATTAAAATAAGATAAGCTCATAAGTATTCCTGAAAGCTAGTGGGAGTATTATTTTCGTAAATCTTATATGTTGTATGGGCAACTACATTCCACCTAAATTAAGTTTTAGTTGGGAATGAAACTTTGTTTGTAAGATTTGGAAATATGACATACAACCTTTGAATATATGTTTATTACTATAAACATATGCGGTAAAATAAATGAGTCTAATAGAACATGATGGATATATAATGAGATCTTAAAGTCTAACTTGAAGATTCATCATGTACATCATGTTGTAAGATTGTTGTGTCATGCTTGATTACAAGATGATTTGACAACATTGAAAGTTGTTAGTGTAATAAATATTTTAAAAGGAAATATGTTTGGATTTAGAATCACATTCCACAGTCTGGAGATGCTCCTAGATTCTATGGATGAAAATATGACAATTTGTTTTATAATTGTCATTGCCAACAAAACTTGAGTTTTGGTAGGCACCAACATTACACTATAACTGTTCAAATGTTTACGGATGTTTAAAGAGCATATTGTTGTATACAATGATGCTAGTATAATTGAGATGACACTCAATTCTAGTAATGGTATCCTTGATGATGACCATGTTGACTAGTTATGCTCAACTAAGAGCATAGTTGCATTATATATTAAAGAATAAAGAATACTTTAAAACTTTAAGGTTTTGAAAGATAATTGTCATAAAAGGGTGGTTCAGGTTATCACGCACCTTATGGAATGATATGACAATATCAAGATATGTGTAAACACATACAAGAAATTCAATTATTGAATTTTTGAAATAAGTATTCTCAAAATTCCTATAGATCAAAGTTAGTTGAAATTATGCCTTGTCAACAAGTATGAGTTGCATGACTTGTGGCAAAATTCATTAACTAAGAATTATCATGCATTGATCTATTTAGTATTTGGATAAAAGATATTATAAACATTATTATTCAAATGAAATAAAGTATTTTGTTATGTTTATTATTCATTTATTATGATGTTATCCTGTATTTGAATGTTTAAATCCTTGAATAACTTAAGTTATTCTAAATGGTCCATTGTCAATCAATAACATGGGAATGATATTGAATTAAGACAAATCTGAGTATTAGTTAGAATATACTTGAAAGTATATTGATGCGTAGCATGACTAATTTCAGATGATATTCAATGTATTGAGTATAGGACTTATCCCACCCGCATGATAATACTTTATGGATCTTTGTCATTAAGTATATCATGAATATTTATCCTCTGACTTGAGATACAAGAGATATGTCATGGATGTAGTGCATTTTTGTGAAGCAATCTAACGCTATACGTAACTGGTAGTTATAAGGGTTGTTTTCAGAAGTGTTGCGAAATTTATGAATCCTGCTTGTAGTCAAAATGGGATTTGTTTCCTTCAAATTTATTTTGAAGTATAATACTGCTGGGCTCATCATAGGATTGTTAAGATGTTTGTATGGCCATACCCAAGGTCTTCTGGAATATGTTCAGAAGAGTTGGTAATCTTAATCAATCATATAAAGCGAGAAACAGAATAGTTAATTAAGAAATGAGTGAGATCCATATTCTTATTAACATGGTATTAGAAACAAAAGGATGAATATGATGATGAATCATCAAACTTGGTATTTCTCCAGAAAACCATACACGAGTTGTACCGGGGGCATTGGCGTGTTGCTAGACGCTAACCAATGTCATTTCACGTTTTGTAAACATTTCCAAGTGGGAGCTGTTGGAAATGTATATATTTACAAACATGTGAATGTCTGGATTCGAACTCGTGACCACGGGATTGCACACATTAGCGAATGAGAATTAAAGTTAATAATTAATGTTTATGTTTACGATTAATTATTGCACATTAAGTCCGGTTAACGATCGTTAAGTATTTAACGGAAAAATGACTAACGACCGTTAAATGAAAAGAGAAAGGACTAGAAATGGAAAACTTGGAAAAGTTATGGATTTCTTTTGGGCTTGTCTACATGGCCGGCCATAGGGGCCTTTCCAAAGCCCTAATTCATAAACTTGTTCCCTAAGTTTATCTACTAGTATATAAAGAGGGTTAGGTTCTAGGGTTTCATACACTTGTGCATTGAATTAACCCTAGATCTCTCCTCTCCTCTCTCTTGTCCCATAATCGGCCGAACAACCCAATAGTAAGGGAGTTTGGTTTCGTTTTTCATAAACGAGGACTTGTGTTAGATCTAGCAATCGCTTGATTCGTTGATTAATTCGTGTGTACAAGAACGTGGTAATAAGACACTATTCTTACACCATATTGGTTTGAGTTGTAAAACGGTAAGGGACAACTCTTCAAACCATTCCTTTGTTTTGCTCAAGGGATCTGACATTCGCAAGAGGTACGTTACGCATACTTTCAGTTAATTATTTATTTGTTATGATTTTAGTCTTCCGCTGTGTACTCTTGATGTCTTTATGTTTTATTGTATTTTATATATCATAAACTCAACAACATTAACATGAAATTATCCGAACTCTAATAATGAAAGAACCTATGATTTTCTCAAAGCGTTTACTTATGGGAAATCGCTTATGTAGAACGAATTACATTTTTGGGTCATAAGCGTTAAAGTATATATGTATTATGATACTACTAGCTTTGGGGTGCACATGTCAGCATGTCTAACTCAAAACTAAAATGTGATGTAGGCCTGAAAGGTACGGTACTATTGTTTTGTGGACTACCATATAAGATTAATAAATTTATTGATCGCAAAGTTGTCTTATAATTCTGTATCTTGTGTGTTTTTAACTTCTTAGATAGTCAATGATATATTTTTTTTTTACATCACACGTATAACGTATTGTCGTGTTCATTTTCATACTCTTGGGCTATGCTTAGGCACGGCTATAAAACCTTACTTGTTACAACCGATAAATAATATGAGAATTGTGTTTACTAAGATACAATAATATAAGTTTACTCTTTTAGTCTTAAAATAAACGTTCAATTTTAAATTGCATATAATTTAAAAATAATTTAAAAAAAATCATATCAACTATATTATCGATTAATTAAATATCATCTTTACTCTTTCATTTTTATTTTATTTGATTGAAACATAAAATGAACATTTACTTGTAGTAATCCAAAAATTAGATGTTAACCAAACCGTAAAATGAATAAAAAAGATAAAAGTCATAAGGATAAATGGTGAAATAAACTTGGTTCTATCGGTTGAATGACAAATTCACAATATGTAGATGTGGACATAACCCACTTTTACATATAGGGTCAAAAATAACTAAACAGGTCACAGTTCCTTTAATTAGACGGTCAAATCAAGGATTAGTTCATTGCACCGGTCCAATCATGGTTTATACGAGGGTTCACAACGCATTTTGAGCATTTTCCCACCGGACCAAATAACTTTATTTTCGGGGCAATTTTATATATACCCAAAACAAATATCATAATTCCATATTTCTCCAACACATGCTTTAAAAGCATTGTACTAATACATTGAAAACTTGTCATTTGGGTAAATATGGAATTATGAACTTTCTTTTGGGTATATATATAATTATCCCTTTATATTCAAACTTTGACTTTTAATTTACACGATAGCTTTTCATAGTTCGTTTTCCTTTCAAACCAGCGTGTGAAATTAAAGATTAACATGATCTTCACCAAAACATGATTTACAGTATCAAAACATAATACTATTCTCTGTAAGCGGTGTATTTCGTGTATAGATAGGAAAGATGACTAGGCTATTAGTTGTAAATTGATATTGTCTTTTTTGGGTAAAAGGTCAAAGACCCGGTAAATATATTACTCCAAAAAACATTTAGGTAAAAAGGATATGGGTGAATCCCATATCTCAGCCCGTTACATAGGCGAAAGGCTTACATAACAAGATATTTCATATTCTCTATATAAGAAATTAAACCACTACTCAAAATATAACATTAGACTCCTATGTAGCTAACATTACTTCCTACCAAGGACTTGGAGCTTGATACCATACGTGTCATAATAGGCATCCAAATTTCTTGGAAGATCGTAAACCTGATTCGCATAATTATCATAATCATAGTCATCATAGTCATCTTCGCGATCATGACCACCACCAAATAGGTTTGCTCGACTCATCAAAGGTGTTCACAACCTCCTCATCATCACTATCAGAATCCACAATCTCTCCCACCTTAGTGAATGGGTTAACCCTCTTAGTAAAAGAAGTAGCTAGTAGATCCTTATTATAACCTTGATAATCAACCTTTTTAATAGGATTACCTTTATCATCAACAAGAGTAGCTTTTCGATCAATAAAAAGCCTTTCAAACTCCCCAATTTTCTCAACAATAGGAGTAGGACCAACCGCGCTAGCTTCCAGTGAATCACTCACAAGCGGATGTTGTGATACATTACCTGTCTCGAGAGACCCAACCCCCTTTGCATCCATTTTATTACCAGAAACCTCTACATCAGTAGGATTACCACAGTCATCATAATCGATCGTATTTAGTGCAGCAAAAGGATTAGATGTAGCAATCTTCGTCCCACTCGTACTAGCCTCACCAGTGGCTTTCTTCTTCGCACTATTCACCTTCTTGGGTTCAGAAGGAGGCACTTTAGGTTGATACCTAAATTTAGGACCCATTTTAGTAAAAACTCCCTTAGCTAGAACACTTGGACCACCATTCCTACCCTTATTCTTGTTAGTGACAGTTTGATAACCATCATTAACAGTCTGTTTAGGCTGAGTAGGAAGTGGAACAAATTTAGGACAATCAATCAGCGTATGACAAAACAATTTACACGTATCACACCGAGGCGGTTTCCATTCGTATTCCACCAAAATCTTTTCAATAGTAGATCCTGTCCCATCAAGTAATGGTATCTCAACAGTGATGCTCTCCCGAGGGACCGGATCTGCCTTAACTTAAATCAAGCACCTAGCAAAACTACTTCGACCCCATGATTCCAAGCATATTTGACTAGTATAAGAATCTAACACTTTTGGCGTATCAATCAATGTAGCTAGGAGGCTGAGACCATCATCAAAAAACATAGCAAGGGGCACGTCATGAAATTTAACCCATATCGGAATATTAGTCAAATCTTCTTTTAGCAGATTAGTATTCTAAGCCCACGTTTTAAGAATCATTGGCACATTCCTAATCATCCACGGTCCGTTTTTAAGCACATCATCAACACCTTTACGAGTGGAAAACTTAAAGAAAAAGAACCCCTTCGCATTCATCATAACCTTTTGAAATCCGTACTTGGCCTATGTATTACGAATGTAATAATCAACAACCAGAAAAGCAATACGTTTACCAAGGAAATAACCATAAAGGGTATTCTCAAATTTAGAGTTTACCTCCTCAACGACTTTCAAAGGAATGGAGAGATCCATCCCATTTGACTTTTTACTACACTCCAACTTACGAAAATTAGATTTGCGCTTCATCGAATCAATTGACGTAGCACCATTTACATTTGCAGAATTCGTACCACTTGTAGCACCAACATACGACTTTGGTAATGTATTAACCTCATCAGATTGGACACTTGGCGTAGCACCGGTTAATTTGTCCGTAGGTGAAGAAGCATAACTCGTATGCAAAGGAGAGACATGTACCCTTCCAGCTTTAGGAGCTACACTAATACCATCACCATTAGGTAGATTAGCATCCCTAGTGATGTCCTCAACACCCATGAACAGTAGATGGACCAATAGGGTCACTAAGAGACGGATAATCTTGCATATTTAATGATATTGTCTAGCTAGTCATTAAAGGGTAATTGCAATTTACCCAAAATAGAGGAATGCTAGCCCCTATTTATAGTTGTATCTTTTGTACGTATGATTAATAAAATCAATACACAATATTCCTATCTTACATTCTCAACATATCTAATCCACATACACTATAGCATATTTGTAACCAACAACTTCTATCTTCAAGCTACGTGGGATAGAATTTTAGGATAAAATGTAAGAAAAGACCCAAACAAAATAGTAAGGTATATTTATTAATAGTTGGTGAAAGAAAGATATGTTACTTGGAACTCTAAATTGAAATTAGAAGCAGCTAGCTAGTTTATGTGTTTGGAGCACAAATTATGAAGGCGACAGTTAACATAAAGTTATATGTTATTATTGTTTTAAAATTGAAAGATTGGCATTATTATAAGAACATGTGAATTTTTATAAGTGAAAAAGGTTTACTTATCATAAAATAGAAAGTTATCAACTTACATCTGATATATGTAACGACTTAACATATTGTGGTAAAATATTAAGTAACCATTTGTATTATATCGAGCTCTTGTCGTTTCCATAGATGCAAAATAGAGTGACGTTTTCATTTATGAAAAGTTTCATAAATAGATTTGAGATAGGGCTAATGACATGGAAATGAATCTAACTTGTCAATGTTTGTTGTTTCGTGTAGTTATCTTATTTTTTTGCTATTAAAACACAAAGCGTTAAAAATTTCAACCTTTATTGCATTTTGTTTATGTAAAATAAGCATTTTACCTTTCAAATCTGAAAAAGGTAAGGGTAAAATAGTTTCAAAATACACACAAATATCAAAATTTGAAAAGTTTGTGTTTTGATAGAAAAAAATAAATTAACTACACAGAACAACAAACATTGATAAGTTAGATGCATTTCTAAGTCATTAGCCCTTTAAAATATGTATGAGATAACATAAATTGTTAATTTACATACTTCCATTGGCTATTTGTAACAATAATCCATATTTTTTATAATCATTTACATGCATTAATCAATATTCATATATAACCATTTATGTGCACATAAATGATGTTTCCAATTTCAAAAATGTTTTAAGAAAGAAGTTGTTTAATTCATTTCATTGACCGTGTATAATGTTCAAAACAAAATTGAGTAATATGATTGTTACTCAAACTCTTTCTTAGCTTTTAGTCATTCTTGATCGACTCCAAAACATATTTATATTTCTTGAGCTATGCGAAACTAAAGATTAAAATGGTTTCCACCAAAACATGTTTTATAATAAACAAAAAAAAATTGTAGAAAAAAAGTTTGAAGTTCATACAAGTATTCATGTAAACCATGTCCCGAAATTTTTACAAGTTATCTTTACAAATTTGTTGAACTTGCAAAGAATCCAAGAGATAACATTCATGAGAACATTGTACTATTCCAGACACACATATCCTAAAAAGACTAGTATATATAACTAACCAACAAGTTCTTTCTTCAATCAATATGGGACAAAATGTTAAGATAAACCATTAGAAAAGTCTTCATATCATATAAAAGATTTTTATGTACACGGAAAGAAAGAGATATATAATGCAAGAGCTATCAACAGTTGGTGAAAAAACTAATTGTAACATGGAACTCCAAATTGAAGTTTAGAAACGAACTAATTTTGTGTTTATGGTGAACGAATTATGAACGGAACATCTTGGATAACATGAAAATATATGTTGTTAGTGCTCTAGAAACGATATGAAGTGATGCATGTTTTTTATATTCAGACCCAGTTATATTTTATGCGGTTGCGATATGCTTATAATGAGATCGTAACAAAGTACTCTTTTGAACATGAAACTTTGTCTAGTATGGACCTATGGGTTTATAGAGTATGGACCTATGGGTTTAGAAATCCTTGAATATTCAAAGTCGATAAGTATCTAAACATGACGATTGAAATAGTAGTTGCTGATTGTTACTATCGTTGTTGTGTATGTGTAAGATCACGTTAGAACGAAAATATATATGACTGGATGAATATAAGATATTCCAAAGGATGCCTCACTTTTAACATTCAACTAATAAAAAATGTTCATGTCATAAAAGGTTTTGACAGGTGACTATTGAGTTAGACCGAATGTGAAGCAAATCTACATTTTTGTTGTTTATTTTTATTAGCTTTCACAATTCGTTTTCCTTTCTAATATGTGCGAAATCAAAAATTAATATGATCCACTGAAACATATTTTAGAGTACTAAAATAAAATAAAAAGTTAAGAGTTTATAAGAATTTTCAGTTATTTAAACACACTCTCAGATTTTTTAAATCTGAGAATGTTCTCAAATATTTGAAGACATAATACGAATCCTAACATATTCAAAATAGATGAACTTATGGTATATAAGTAATAAACAACTTCTATCTTCAGCCTATGTGGGATACAGTTTCAAGATAAAAGGTTGAAAATGTATGATCTTAAAGAAATACATTTGTAACCAACTTAAGTTTCCTATCTGTAGGGACGCAAAACATCGTGGTAACCATTTTAATCGTGCTCTAATGTTTCAATAGAGACAAAATATAAAGCGATTTTTCATTTATGAAAAGTCTCACAAACAATAATCATGTATGAGATTGCTTATATGGTTAGTTCACTTCACATTCATTTGCTGATTTTCCAATATACGTGATGTTTTCCATTTTAAAACTACTTTTTCCTCTTAAGCTATCGAATATTGAAGATAAAAATGCATTTCCCCAAAACATGTGCTACAATAAAAAGGATAAAAAAGGAAAAGAAAAAGAAGGTTAATAGCTCATAGAAAGTTAGAAAACATGTCCATAAAAAAAATGAGAAAATAGCTAATTAGCTACCGAGTATAGGCCCAATAGTTTGGGCTAAAATGATGAACATTATTTAATATTTTATATCAAGCCAAATTACTTTTCTATCTTGCGCTCTTGTCATATGCTTATAAACGAGCATGAAACCCGCCGAGATGCGGCGGGTGCGTTTTACCAACATGCTTAAAGACTTGTTGTAGCTGGGAAGAAGGATTGTTGGCTTGAGTTTTCACATAATAATCAGTAAATCTTAACTAAAACGTTTGTCAAAGTTCTTGAGGATCTTGCGCAGTCCAACGGCATTGATCTCAACAAAAAAAGAAAAAAAGTAAAAAAAAAGCTTTAATAAATCTCTTCCAACGTCTCTATAGGCTTCTCGTAAAGCATATATTTTTGCAAAATCTGGTTCCTCTTGAAGAGCCTCTTGCTCTTTTCCGAGAGCATCTAAATTGCAAGTAAGCAGCCTTTGTTGCTCTAGCAGGAACAAAAAATCTTCTCAGTCTGCATTCACATAATTATATAATAAGCAAATGAGGTTGGGTCAAAACAGGTAACTAAAAGTTGGCAGAAAATAGGCCAAACTGGTTCGACCCGACCAAGATTTGAACTATGTCATGAAAATAATCTAAAGGTCAAATACTATTAAAAGAAAGTAACAAGTTAAAGAATCAATAGTTTTCTAAGCTTTGACTGCGACCGTTTTCCAGTTAAACTATCTGTTTACATTTTATCCATTTGACACTTCAAAATATAACCCAAACCAACTGTTATAGTCAATGTATCGATTTAACAACGCTAGTGAGCATTGGTGAGGCTGTCCTATGACAAAAATCCTAAAACAAAAGATATTATTTACTAATAATGAAATGTTAAATTATTAGTGCATGTTTACGTCTTTAAGGAGCATTCTTGAGAAATCCTTGAGAACATATATGCGTTCAAGTCCTCTAGCCTCAATCTAGCGAGAATATTGCTTTACTTCTTCTTCACGGGCTTGTAATTGATATAATAACTGGAATTTGCAAAAGCATAACAAATTTGGTCATTTACATGAAAATCTCAATACCGATCATATCAGAAGTTTTAAATGCATAATACATAAGATTTTTTTTTTGTTAAAAGGTTGTTACACCGGTAAATTTATTACTCAAAAAAAAAAAAAAAAACAGTAAAGTACATAGGAGGTGAGTGATTCTCATATCTCAGCCCATAGGCTAAATACAAACGCACTATTTGTGCTTCAAAAAAACCAATCATAAGAACTACAAACCAATTTTATGAAAAATTATTAAATAAACTACTTACGTCTAGTATGACCATGAACCCTTATATCATCGGCATCACCATGAGCTAATTGCATACGCTTCCGTTTAATCTTCATCATAGTCATCTTTCCAACGCTCGTATAAGCTCTTAACAACAAAAATGCTATACTTATTTTAAATTTTACGGATGTTGCGAGTCTTGAAAGTTGAAAACAAACCTAAAACTTACTAAAGTCATTGTACGGCGATACAATCCACCACAAAATAAATCGATTCGGGACCATTTATATCAAATATACAGGTTGTATGAACTTCATTATGTATGTGACAACTGAAATACATATATAAATTCGATATTGGAGATGTATAGTCATGAAAGTTACAGTCATAACCCAAAATGAACCAATATGAGTGAGTACGGTAGATATTTTTCTGCCATTGTGTGTTAGTCATGGGATTATGAATAGTTTATTTTATTTTATTTTATTTTATTTTATTTTTAACCAACTCTTGCTCTTCTACCTGAAAAAAGAGCACCTCAAATTCAAAAACATTCAACTCGTAAAGCTCCACCAATTTGAACATTTTTCAATTTCTTAATGACATAAAGAATATAAATTAACTACTTAGGTCGACATAATCAGACATTGAGTACTGTACGTGCAGGTATTTATCGAGCAATAGGTTAGTTGTTTATAACGTTTCAAGTCAGAATAATTAATTTTAACTGCGTGTCCAAACACCCTAGCTCAAATTTATAGACGTAGATAAAGGTACTTACTGATCAAGAATTACCCATCCTGCACGCGTTTTTGCTGCTATAGCAACTGATCCAACTGGAGTATACGCTACACCTTTTACCTCAGTATGAACCTGGATTCATTTTAAGCATTAGGTTAGTACATTTCAATGAATAAAAACGGCATCCGCATCAGACAATGCATATATACCTTCACTAATTTTAACGTAGTTTGCCAAGAGACACTGTTGATGTTCTAACATATCTTTTGCCTGACCAAGTTTAATGTAGGTGTGAGTTACAACCAAACTGAAAATTATTAATGTGATCTGCAGCAATCAAAGTCACAACTATTAAGCTTTGGTTAACTGGTTGTGTTGGAGTGTAGCATGGATGTAGTTATTGGTTTTGTAACACGAAATTATGGTCACATTGAACGACTATCATATCATATATATTTGATATCTTGTCACCTAATACACATGTAACAAATTACAATGATATAATGCAATTTCCCAACAATGTGTAAACAATAAGAAATGAAAAGAAGTAGCTTTGGATGCATTCAAATGACAGGTTTTTAGTACATAAACACATGTTGCATAGAAATGATATTGTGCAGTTTTCAAAGCTATTGTTTCTATCTGATATCTAAGTTTTGCAAAATATATAAGTTACCAAACATTCAAATGTTTCCCAAGGGTCGGTCACACCATCATTATTACGATACAAATGCAACATTCATGTGGTAGCAAAACATGAAAAATCTAGTAAGTTGGATCCATTACCTAAGAATATGAGACGAACGACATTCATTACTTTCATAATTATTGAAACTCACCTCATAAGAAAACATACTCTAATCCGCGACCTCCTTGGGGTTCCACTACATATCATATGAGATGAACCAGTACCTAAGAAAATGAGACGAACGACATTCGTTACTTGCATAATTCTTGAAACTCGCCTCATAAAAAACGTACTCTAATCCGGGACCTCCTCGGGGTTCCCCTACATATCATATGAAAATACATAGTCAATACCTATTGCATTTCTAATGAGACCCAATTATCTTGGAAAATATATATTGACATATAAATTGTGTACATGATTGAAAGATGCTCACCATGCTGTTTTTTTAATACCATATCAAAGTACTCCATGTGCACCAGCCGAATCAATTTTCACGATTGTGGAATTGACTCATGTTAGATACTCCAGCACTTTTAGAAGTTGATCCTTCTTCTTCACACACTCTATTTCCAAGTGAACAAAAAAAAAAGAAACATTTTAGTATACTTTCTCTACTATCTTAATAAACAAACTAAAAGAATGTATTGCCTTTAAAAGTGGTTGTCACTACTTATTTGTAGTAGCGTTGCAGTCATTGTAGTCGAAAATTCGCTTAAGGTTCACGTCTTCCATACCTCAGGCTAGTAATGGGCCAGGGTGCAATTTCGTTTAGCCGACACAAATAATTTTTTGTGGAACAAATGCGAGAAGGTATTCCAAACAACCTAATAGAAAAAAAATACAAATCTTATAATCATATACTAAAACCCCACCCAACTGTTTTGCTATAGTTTTCAAATATAGATCGTATGATACCCAAAAAACAGTTCAAACTTCAAAGTCGATAAAAATTGCACGGTTCCATAGGATCCTCACCAAATGAGTATATATATATATATATATAAAATATTTCCAGCAAGTGTCAACCTCTATGAAAAAGTCTTATATATTATCTGCAAGTATATAAAGGATTGTCTAGCTATTTAAGAAGAGATTTTTAAGTACCTTTAAATAAAAAAAAAAAAAAAAAAAAAACTTACTTTTAACCTAGGGCCATAACAACCTTGTGTTATTGGTGTGCTTAACTTGTGTCTAAAGGACACAAGTTAGAAAAACCATTTTTGTTTTTGCTTAATTTATCAATGTTGTAATACTCATCATTTAAAATTTAATTCTTCAACTATAGTAACATACTACCTATATTTTATTCTTATAAGTTTCTCTCATAAATTTATTTAAATTACAATTTATTTTTAACTCATCGACAACATGACTCACATGGAAAAATTAAATCATTTTCTCTTAATCGAAAGGATCAAAACCCTTGTCGAGTCGCCCTCAGACTCTATCTACATATGCTGCTTATGTTGCTAAATGGAATCATATACATTTAACTTTTCAATTGTTGTATATAGTAACATACTACCAATGTTTCATTCTTATAAGTTTCTCTTAGAAATTTATTTGAATGGCATTTTGATATGAACTCATCAAAACATTTTCTCTTTTTTTGGGTATATTTCTCTTAATCAAAAGTACCGAAACCCTTGTCGAGAGTCGCCCTCAGACTCTACATATGCTCATGCTGCTAAATGGAACCATACTATCACATATTGTTACGGTTATACTTTTATGAAAAAAGAATGGTGATATTGTTGGCCCACTAAGATCAACACTCCAATATATTTGAAACAAACAAATCATAAACAAAACTGTCTTTGACCAAACAAAGGTAAAAGGAAAAGGTTTAGCAAGTTTTAGAACTCTATGCAATTCCCGTGACACCGCGAGACCACCAATTAACCATGAGACCACCCTTGATTCCACCGCTGCACGAAAATACATATGACACTAGATGAAAAGAAAGATATTTCAAAGAATATCATCATTATGAATTTTCAGCCCTGATTAAAATATGTTAAATTCTTAGATGGTTAGAATATGGGTGTTGATACACCATTTTATTTGATAGTTACACCACTTTGTACAAGATGTATAGCACACCGTACAACACTGTAATGCACATATTATGGTGAAAGTATAAAAAGTTGTGGTGTAAGTATCAACACCATTATAATACGTGTATGAATAATCTAATGAGATATTTGTTGGTTGTTGACTGTTGAGTTAGTGCTAAAAACGTTCACGGATTTCTTTTTGCGTTTTAATTAACCTGTGTGAAACTAAAGATAAAAATAGTTTCCACCAAAACATGTTTTACGCTAAAAAGGATTTAAAAAATTGTTAAGAGTTCATATGAGTTTTCATATGTTTAAGAACTAGCGAGTTTTGTTTTTTTAACTCTCCAGCTAATAAACACTTTGAAAACACTATACTATCCTAAACACATAACACTTGCATACCTTATGGTATATTAGTCGCAAACAATTTCTTTCTCCAACCTATGTGGGATAAACTAAAAGAATTGAATGTTGGTAAGGGTCTTTATTGTTGAGTTTATGATATATAAAATACAATAAAACATAAAGACATCAAGAGTACACAGCGGAAGACTTAAGATCATAACAAATAAATTAATTAACTAAAAGTATGCGTAACGTACCTCTTGCGAATGTCAAATCCCTTGGGCAAAGCAAAACAACCCTCGAGCAAAGCAAAACAAAGAAGTACTTATTGGTGTAAGAATAATGTCTTACAACCACGTTCTTGTACACACGAATTAACCAAACGAATCAAGCGATTGCTAGATCTAACACAAGTCCTCGTTTAAGAAAAACGAAACCAAACTCCCTTACTAATGGGGTGTTCGGCCGAATATGACTAGAGAGAGGAGAAGAGAGATCTAGGGTTAATTCAATGCACAAGTGTATGAAACCCTAGAACCTAACCCTCTTTATATACTAGTAGGTAAACTTAGAGAACAAGTTTATGAATTAGGGCTTTGGAAAGGCCCCTATGGCCGGCCATGTAGACAAGCCCAAATGAAATCCATAGCTTTTCCAAGTTTTCCATTTCTAGTCCTTTCTCTTTTCATTTAACGGTCGTTAGTCATTTTTAAATACTTAACGATCGTTAACCGGACTTAATGTGCAATAATTAATCGTAAACATAAACATTAATTATTAACTTTAATTCTCATTCGCTAATGTGTGCAATCCCGTGGTCACGAGTTCGAATCCGGACATTCACATGTTTGTAAATATATACATTTCCAACAGCTCCCACTTGGATATGTTTACAAACGTGAAATGACATTGGTTAGCGTCTAGCAACACGCCAATGCCCCGGTACAACTCGTGTATGGTTTTCTGGAGAAAAACCAAGTTTGATGATTCATCATCATATTCATCCTTTTGTTTCTAATACCATGTTAATAAGAATATGGATCTCACTCATTTCTTAATTAACTATTCTGTTTCTCGCTTTATGTGATTTATTAAGATTACCAATTCTTCTGAACAGAAGACCTTGGGTATGGCCATACAAACATCTTAACAATCCTACGAGGGGCCCAGTTGTATTATACTTCAAAATAAATTTGAAGGAAACAAATCCCATTTTGACTACAAGCAGGATTCACAAACTTCGCAACACTTCTGAAAACAACCCTTATAACTACCAGTTACGTGTAGCGTTAGATTGCTTCACAAAAATGCACTACATCCATGACATATCTCTTGTATCTCAAGTCAGAGGATAAATATTCATGATGTACTTAATGACTAAGATCCATAAAGTATCATCATGTGGGTGGGATAAGTCCTATACTCAATTCATTGAATATCATCTGAAATTAGTCATGCTACGCATCAATATACTTTCAAGTACATTCTAACTAATACTCAGATTTGTCTTAATTCAATATCATTCCCATGTTATTGATTGACAACGGACTATTTAGAATAACTTAAGTTATTCATGGATTTAAACATGCAAATATAGGACACAATATTATAAATGAAATTAAACGTATACCGTACTTTAATTCATTATAAATAATAATTGTTTAACATCCTTTATCCAAATACTAAATAGATCAATGCATGATAATTCTTAGTTAATGAATTTTGCCACAAGTCATGCAACTCATACTTGTTGACAAGGCATAATTTCAACTAACTTTGATCTATAAGAATTTTGAGAATACTTATTTCAAAAATTCAATAAGTGAATTTCTTGTATGTGTTTACACATATCTTGATATTGTCATATTATTCCAAAAGGTGCGTGATAACCTGAACCATCCTTTTATGACAATTATCTTTCAAAACCTTAAAGTTTTAAAGTATTCTTTATTCTTTAATGTATAATGCAACTATGCTCTTAGTTGAGCATAACTAGTCAACATGGTCATCATCAAGGATACCATGACTAGAATTGAGTGTCATCTCAATTATACTAGCATCATTGTGTACAACAATATGCTCTTTAAATATCCGTAAACTTTTGAACAGTTATAGTGTAATTTTGGTGCCTACCAAAACTCAAGTTTGTTGGCAATGACAATTATGAAACAATTGTCATATAATCATCCATAGAATCTAGGAGCATCTCCAGACTGTGGAATGTGATTCTAAATCCAAACATATTCCTTTTAAAATATTTATCACACTAACAACTTTCAATATTGTCAAATCATCTTGTAATCAAGCATGACACAACAATCTTATACACAACATGATGTTCATGATGAATCTTCAAGTTAAACTTTAAGATCTCATCTATCTTGTCAAAGATATGTATTCATCATGTTCTATTTGACTCATTTATTTACCGCATATGTTTATAATAATAAACATATATTCCAAAGTTGTATATATTATTTCCAAATCTTACAAACGAAGTTTCATTCCCAACTAAAACTTAATTTAAGTGGAATGTAGTTGCCCATACAACATATAAGATTTAAGAAAAAATAAATAATACTCCCACTAACTTTCAGGAATACTTATGAGCAATCATATTTTAATTATTAAATCAAACATGGATTTAATATTAAACATAAGAAACATCTCCTAGATGCTTGCATATATCCATTCATGGATTCTTGCAGTTTGTGCATATCCAAGGATTATTTGAATTCATAAAACTTCTTTGTATTACTCATCGTCCTCGCAAAAGTAATTTCACAACAAAGAGTTATGACATTCATTGTCAAAATTTCATATCAATGAAACTAAGTATGACAATTATAATCTTTATACTTCTATTTAATGTATATAGGAAATAATATTCAATCATAGTTAATTGCTTAAGTATGATTGATATTATTATCACTAGACATACATTAAATACATGTACAATATTGTCCATATGATTTCTACACAAAGATTTAAACCACTAGGGTTTCCATCCTTTGAAGAAACTCATTTTCATTATTAAGATAAACCAAGTATCTAAAGTTGATTATCTTTATGGACAGCATCTCTACATTCATAGTATGATTGATTTTCCACAATTCAACATTTGGTAAATTTATCATTATGATTAACAGGCTTACCATGATCCTGTAACTCATATTCCTCAGCATATTAAATATCTGAGATATCCTTACGGATCTATGAATGACAATTCCATCATATTAAGGTCTATCATTTTCATGTTTAGCCTCATCATGATATTTGCTAGTGCATTTTAGAAGATTATGTATTTTGTAATTCAATCTTTCAAGATCTAAACAAAACTCCCACTTGCCTTTAACAATTCAAAGATTACCTTTAAATAGTTTAGCAAGTAGAGTAACAATACATTGTTCTCTTTTGGGATATTACAAAAAACATTGACAGTTCCTAACATTAGTTTGTTACAACTCACTCTATAAGTAGTTTAACAAATTCAGAACTTCATTTATAAGACTTAATGTGATTCATCACATTCCATAAACAAATGGTGTCTTATTAATCTTCTAGGTTGGAGTCTTATTGAGTATATTCAATCTATACTCAATCTACTAACCTTGATAACTTTTGGAAGAAACTATAGTTATCTTGAATCAAATAATGCCAACAGATTTTGATTCTTCTAACAGAACATACCATAAAACTATGGTATTTCCTTAGAATTAATATTGTAAGAAAATCTAACAATATTTTAGATAACCATCTACTCTTTTGGCTTACCTATTTACCAACAAAGTAAAACTTAATGGTACAATAGAATTACCAAGTCAATTGCATGTATTATAACACAAATATTTTTGACCAAGTCAAAAGACATATTAGTTATAATCCCACTATACGTTATAAGTCATTGATCAACTCATTGACTTCATGCATATGTCTTAAAACATAGCAAGTTAACGTCTTACTTTATATTGTAAGTCTTGTATTAAAAGACTTCATGTTTGTGACTTTACAAAATCATAAACATTTATAATTAAAGTAATTATGAACACCACCTCGGGTTTCAATTCATATTTCAAGTTAATATTTACTACATATATTTAAGTCATTCAACGAATACTCAAATTCAAGGTAGTATTAGATTACTTCATTTAATTATGTCATTCCATGAAATGTTCCATGTAAGAAACTGCAGAATCATCCATGCTCGTTCTCACGACACGTGGATATTTTACCTTGGGCTACAATCTAGTTCACGTTCTCACGTAACATAAATTGTAACTACAAGTGTTTCTTAAATATTGAATGACATAAATATTTAAAATAAAGTAGTCTTTGTTATCATCTTGACACATGTTCTTAATAGGGCAATCATACATATATAAATGTATACTTCCTATTAGAACGTTATTCTCTTACTTTACAGTCAAGAGAATTCTTTTAAATCATATTAATATGTGTTGTACCTTGCACACAATAAGATTTCTCCCACTTGTGCATGGAACAACATCATGTAGCATATAAACAACACGATACACGTTCGTTTATTTGATTAATATGATTTGTGTCATAGATATAACAAGTAGATGTAGAACTATATTGTTTAGTAAGGAAACGTACACGACTATCCTTAAAACATAAGTGTCTACAATTTGAAAGTAATTATCTTTGAAGATAATCTGGGTTACTACACAGGAAATAAGGCTTGTAGCTCCCACTGAATTAGAAATCATTAAAACAACTTCTTATTCAGTAATGCAACACAAATGCTCCCACTGAATCTGACAACATTGTAAGTGTTGCATAACCAGTGAAAACAACTTGCTTGCTTTTTACTTTCCTACACTTTTGAAGAACCATACGTAATTATTACTAAGGTACTAAAAGGTGTATTCTACTATATGAATGATAGGTTATCCATCAATGTTATTAACTCGAAAAATTGGGTATGCAATTTCTTCCTCAACAAGCCTACCATCCCCATACTGGTATGTAGTACCTTTAAAGGCTAAAGCAAAACAACTAGATAAAAATATGCTAGTTTGCCTTTTACCAATTTTTGCGATAATTAGTCTAGCTTCTAATCTAGTAACTCATATACATGTTTTCCAGTTAACCAACATTCATGTTGTTACAAAGGATTCATTCACCAAATGAGGGTAATGAAATCTTTATGGAAAATAAGATGTGCAATTCATTGCTAAGAGTTACATTAGAATTTAGACAATTCAAATGTTTCTATTATACCTTTCTCATTCATGAAAAGGAATAGGATTGAGTCTCATGCTTCTCTCATGGAAAAGAGACTTCGTTTGTCTTATCCGTAAATTATTCTCGATCAAACATTTGTTTGAATGCTAGAATGGATCAATTTACTAATCAAAGACTAAACCACGTTTACGGTTAAATGTTGCATTTATACATTTAAAAGAATTACAAAATTCAATTTTAGTATTTTCGATAATTAACCTTTTCAATAAACAATTAAATACCCAAGGTTCATATTCATATAACCAATTAATTATTATTGAAAACTAGGATCCAAATTGTCATAATTTCATCACGTCAGTTGATCTGCTAGTAATGAACCTTATACAAAATGGTAGAGCTATTGCTCAATTGCCAATTTCAATTGCAATTCCTAGATTTATGGGATTTACATATAGCCAATATCAATCGCCATGTAAACATGTTTTATCCCATCTTATGCCTTGAGTTGCCAGCTCTCACTACAAAACTCAATTAAGTTGTCCAACTTAAGAAACTGCAAAATCGTCCATGCCCGCTCTCACGACACGTGGACATTTTACCCTTTGATTACGATCTAAGTCACGATCTCACGCAAATAAAAAATAATCTTAGGTGTTTCCGTTTCGTTGGATGGCATATAACTTAAATTAAAGGGTAATAGTTTTGATGTTAAATCAAATATGTACAAAGATGTCATGCATTCATCTTTGTAGCATAGTTTTTATTAAAACATTTATATCTTGTTTTAATGTATAAGCTTTTCATCATCAAACTTTAATTGAGGTATTGGGTTCACCAATCAAGGAATTTAGTGTTAATTATCATCCATTATACCGTACTTTTGCATAAGTGTAAACACTTAGTGTTTCGGATAATTACCACCGAAGTGGCGCATGGAATTAAAACTAATTCGCCCTTAAGATGAGCTTGCACATTTAATGGCTTACTAAGTAGCTCCACTCGAACTTACAGAGGGCAGAGGACTAGGTACGCGCTAAAGCACAACCTTAGACATCCTTTCAGTGTGACTGTGCGCACTTCTTTAAACCCCTTTTATTAGTTCATTCTCATGGGTGAGCCTTTCAGACCATTTGTACCAAAGTCATCAATCAATTAAACGATTATGATTACTATTCTTAAAATACATGTTTCACCATTGTTTAGGTCAGTTTATTTTTCTTGTAAAAATACCCTTGTTACACATAACAAACAAGCAAGTATTTATAAAAATAAACAAATAAACAATGAATGCATAACAAATAAAAGTCATGCATATCAAATAGCCACATGCAAACGTTTTTGATAAATCCTATTAATAACCAATTCTAGATCTGTCAATATGCATATATTTAATTAAGACTTTCACCCGTTTTCATCTATGTACAAGGTGAACCACATGCATCGATTCATCGATTGCGCAAGTCAAAATTAAATACATACCACATAGCACATAATTGATTAAATTAATAATTATTGAGGCCTTCCCCAATTTTAGATCTATCATAATTTAGTGTATATCACTTAAACAAGAAAGACATACAATAAAAGCAGATCCATGATAAACCATGCAGATAATTATCATGGACATAAATTACACTTAACAATTAATGCAATTAAAACAGAGTTACGCAATACACATAAAGTTGCATGCATCTTAGGGTTTCTAATCCAATTAAAACAATAGTTTACAAAACCCTAATTAGGGCACCAAAATAAACGCCCCCCTCAAAATTAGGGTTTAGGTTTTGCAAACCCTAGATCTAAGCATACAAATAATAACACATTCATGTTTATTTTAATTATGTGTTTCAGTAATTAATTACTTGTTATACAAGGCTCGTGATGCCACTGTTAAGTTTATGATATATAAAATACAATAAAACATAAAGACATCAAGAGTACACAGCGGAAGACTTAAGATCATAACAAATAAATTAATTAACTGAAAGTATGCGTAACGTACCTCTTGCGAATGTCAAATCCCTCGAGCAAAGCAAAACAACCCTCGAGCAAAGCAAAACAAAGAAGTACTTATTGGTGTAAGAATAATGTCTTACAACCACGTTCTTGTACACACGAATTAACCAAACGAATCAAGCGATTGCTAGATCTAACACAAGTCCTCGTTTAAGAAAAACGAAACCAAACTCCCTTACTAATGGGGTGTTCGGCCGAATATGACTAGAGAGAGGAGAGGAGAGATCTAGGGTTAATTCAATGCACAAGTGTATGAAACCCTAGAACCTAACCCTCTTTATATACTAGTAGGTAAACTTAGAGAACAAGTTTATGAATTAGGGCTTTGGAAAGGCCCCTATGGCCGGCCATGTAGACAAGCCCAAATGAAATCCATAGCTTTTCCAAGTTTTCCATTTCTAGTCCTTTCTCTTTTCATTTAACGGTCGTTAGTCATTTTTAAATACTTAACGATCGTTAACCGGACTTAATGTGCAATAATTAATCGTAAACATAAACATTAATTATTAACTTTAATTCTCATTCGCTAATGTGTGCAATCCCGTGGTCACGAGTTCGAATCCGGACATTCACATGTTTGTAAATATATACATTTCCAACATTTATAACCAAAAAATAGTAAAGAGTTGAGATCAATGTAGAACCAAAATTATCTAAAGATTTAATGAACTAATCCTAGCTACTAATTTTTTTCATTAAAAAAAAAAGAATATTTTCCACCTCTTTTTTGAAAATAAAATATCTTACGAAGAGTAAATTTTAAGTGAAAAAAAATGCACCATAGCGATCAGTATTTTTTTTTTATCTTTCAGTAGACGGACACTTCAATATTCTTTTGACGAACTTTTTTTTGATTTTTTTTTCAGGAAAAATCACATGTGATTTGTATCACAAATCAAATGTGATTTATGAAATCACATGTAAAAAAAATCACATGTGATTTTTCCAGGTGTAACTGAAATAAAGAAATCGAAAAAAAAAGTCCGTCGAAAGATAGAAGTGCCCCTTCTTCGCGATGGTATGATTTGTTTTACGTGACGATTAATGGTTTGCGAGATATTTAATTTTTAAAAAAAGAGTGAAAGTTTATTTGTTTTATTTTAATAAAAAAATGGATGGTCAAGATTGCTTCATTGAATGTTTAGAGAATGTTAGATCTACATTGAACTTTTCTCAACAAGTAAATTATTACAGCTTAAACAAGAATTTTAAGTACATGGTAAGAATAGAATGTTAGAAAAGATATCCATTCATATAATATTAAAGGTTCTTATGTACATGGAAGAAAAGAGATAATGCAAAAATTGGTGAAAGAAAGGTAAGTCACTTGGAACTCCAAATTGAAGTACAAAAGCAACTAAGCAAAGTTTTCGACGACAAACAACACTTACGTTAAAATTTAAAAGCAAGCAGCTAGGCAATCCTTTATTTAAACCGCTTTGATAGCATAAGTCATATGTTTTTATTGCTCTAATATGAACTGATACTCAAGTTTAAAATTGAGATTTGGCTATGAATTATGTCTATATTATGATACTTGTTGTGGCCTTAGGTTAATAACATCTCAAAATTCTAAAAGAGTACATATGTAAACATCTTATATTAAGTGGCTTTGATAACGTTGTCATATGTTTCTATTGGCCTCTAAAATATGTGCTCCTTTCTAACTTGTGTGACATTAGAAATTAAAATGGTCTCCACCAAAACATGTTTAACTATATCAAAATAAAAATAAAAGAAAAAAGTGAAGAATTTTTTAAACTAAAAGATCGGATATGATACGAAGACATACAACTAATCTCAAGAATCTCAAGACACTTGGCATACATACACTTATGGTATATAACTAACTATCAACTTCTATCTTTAGCCGATGTGGGATAGATTTTCAACTTCAAGATAAAAGATTTAAAAATGTATGAGCTTACAGAAATATGTTTCGTAATCAAGTTACGTTTGTTATTTGTGGCGACGAAAAACATTGTGGTAACATTATAAGTAACCAATTTTAATAAACTGAGCTCTAAACATTTCCATAGAGGCAAAATACATCCGTGATTTTTCACAAGTTCGAAGTTCATACAAGTTTTCATTTTAGTTGAACTTGTAAAGTAGCTAAGAAGTTGATGAACATGAGAACACTATACTATTTCAGGCATGTATGACCCACATAGAATAGCGTATATAACTTACCAATTACTAACCACCAAGTTCTTTCTTGTAAGATTGAAGGTTAAGAAATGTCTCCATAGTATATAAGATATTTTTTCATAGGTGGTTGACCGGAAATATTTATAAGCATCTAACAAAAGTTCCACAAAAGGTGTAGATTGGCGGGAACACCCTGACCCGTATGTCTTTTGACACCAGCCATTGTTCACCCCACAAGGAATAGCTCCAGCAACTCTCCTGGCCTAGTGGGGCACCAACTGGAGTGAGCACGAGCCAAGACTCGAACCCCTGAGCTCTTATTCCACAAAGTCTCTCCAGTGTGCCCATAAATTTTGCGGAAATGAGTACCTATAGATATAAAAGATAACTGAACCTCCAAATAAATACATGCACCATTTCAACACAAATTATTGGGCCTATGTCTAAAAGGCTTCAATCCCAATAGTTAGACCCTTAGAACATGAAACTTTTTCAACCTTTTTGGGTCTTTGGTAAGGGTTTTTAGAATTCGGGTAACACAAATCGAAAATCGAAACAAAAACCAAATTTATAAAAGGTAAATTGAACCGAACTAAATATTCGGTTTTTGCTTTCGATATGGTTTTGAGAATCTAAACTGAAAACCAAATTCGTATAAAAATATATACATATATATTTTTAATATATTTATATACATAAAATGAACTTTAAAATTCTTTCATAGTATAAATATAATATTTTCTAAGCTTGAAATTTTTTTTTTGTTAAAAATTTATATAAATAAATAAATAATCAAAATTAAGTAATTCGATTTATTGGGGTCAGTGTTCAGTTATTCAGCTCGGTTTAATCAAATTTGAATTCGGTTCGGTTTGGTTTTCGATTTTAAGATTGGTTCCAAATAAACTAACCGAACCGAATAACCGGATAACCGAAGGATGAACACCCTAGTCTAGTCTTTGGATAACGACAAGTTTACTCTAAATTTAAATAGCTTACCTACTTTAATATCATTAACTACTCTTTTTAAAGTCATCAAAGTGTGGCTCCTCTTAAGATTAGGTCAAAAGATATGCAAAATCGATTTGGAAGTCGTGATCCAAGACTTTTAATAGTGTGTAGCTCAGTTGGTTTCAAACGAGAAATAAAACTCGTAAAATCCTTGGTCTTTTAAGAATCTTATAATAAATGTTATTTAAATTCACCCGTGGTTGTAGATAATATATGAGAATATAGAGCATCTTTTAGAGTAAAGAAACAAAAATAAAAAATAAACAAAAAGTCAAGAGTTATATGAATTTTTAGACTACGTCATATCTCACAAATTTTATTAACTTGGGCTACATTATATTAGCTACAAACAATTTCTTTCCTCAACGAATTTGGGATTACGTTTTTGGGTCATGAACGTTAAAGTATTTCGATGTTTTGATATTTGTTTCAGACCTAGGTTGTCTAGAAAAATTATTATGCCGATCAGTAAGCATGTTTTGAATGCTCAAATGTACAACTTTAAGTTTGCAACTAGCTAGGAAAATTTATGACAAACATGCTTATGTGAAGATCTAAAAATTAGTAGTTTGGCAATCCTTTAAGCTTATTATAGTCATAAAGTGTGAAATGTTTTAGTTTATAAATCTTTTTGATATGTGTATGAAACTTTGAATTAATGAATGAGACACATTTTGGTTCTTGTATTAGACTATTGGGTTTATTTTACACGTCACTACTAGTAATTGCTATTGTCAAACATCTTGCCGCAATATTCCGGTATTTTAATCATTTGAACGATATACCCACTGTCGCTAGACATATTTTTTCTTTTGTATCACTACTCCATCGCAAACATACAGTTGACCGGTGAAAAAATGGCTTAAAGAGAAATGACTCATGGGTTCAATCTCATATCCTAGCTAAATGGTCTAGGTCATTAGGGAAGGGTCAGTCAACACCCGGCCGTTTTAATCTTTTAAGGACATGTTCTTGCTTTTGCATTGCCATATAACATTCCCAATGGCAACATGATTGATAATTTCTATTTTCTTTGAAAGTCTTACATAAATGGTTAATTTACTTCACTTCCATTTGTTATTCTTTGCAATAAAAGAAACACCAAAACTCTATATCAAGAAACGATTACCTACATTAATCAATCTCCGATAAAAAATAGAATAAAGAAAGAAACTAATAAATACTAAAAAATCAAGAATTTATATTAGTTCTCAGCCATACGAAAGCCCTGATGCTATGTATTATTAGCTTGCAAACTTTTCTAAGCATGAAGTCTATCATAGAGCTGAAAACATAATACTAGACTGATTACAAGCAACTCACGTACAATATGGTATATTAGTAACCAACAACTTAATTTTTCAAACTATGTGGGATAGTATTGGGGATAGAATGTTAGGATAAAAGGATGGCATAGTTCTCTATAATAAATATTCTATAAAAGTAATTATATGTACATGCACAGAAAGAAATAATGCTAGAGTTAGAGCATGAAACATGATTGTAAGGATCACATGAAGTTATATGTTGTTATAGCAGATTTTCTCTAAGCGTGTACTTATGTGAAATCGCTTATGTATCATGATACTTGCTTCGGACCGAACTTATTGAATTGGAATTGAATGAAAGTGCACATATATATTTAGATTGTTTTGTGACATTATAGACGTGTCCCGTTTATAAGTTCCCAATTTGTTAGTAGACGTGAGACTATGAAACTCTGTCTACATATTTAGTCTTCAACTCAACTTTCTAACTACATGCTCTTAGGACATATAATGGCTTAAATTGCATGGACGACAAACACAAATAAGACAATATTTCTTTTATTTTCGATTGCTTTACGTGTATAAATCCGTTCACTTCTTTTTATAGTCATCAAGTATGGCTCGTCTTATTTTTAGCTAGAAATATGTGCCAAATTTGTAAAAAAAATTGTGGCAAAAAAACTTAAATTTTTCCTTTGACGCGTCGCTCAGTTTGTTCAAAAAAAGTGCGTAGCTCAATTGGTTCCAGAAAAAGTAACCTAGAAAGAAGCTAGACTTCTAAAATCCGGTCAAAGTCTTGTAGAAATTCTCATACCAAGAAGTTGCGCGTGTTTGCAAATAAGATTCGGAAAAAAATAGAGCAACCGTAGCGTGGATTATAGACCTTTAGATTTAGACATCCTCGAATATGTAAAGCCAATGAGTATCTATACATAATAATTGAAATAGTAGTTGTGGATCGTGACTATCATTTTTGTATTTGTGTAAGATCACATTTGAACAAAAATATGTACATCACTAGATGAAAAATAAGATATTCCTAAAGGATATCCTGATTATGAATTTTCTATGATGAAAATATGTTCATGCCATCAAAAGGTTTTGATATGTGTATGAATTATCTAATGAGAATTATGTTGGTTGTTGCATGTTGAGTTAGATTGTAAATGTATTTATTTTGTACGTTGCGTTTGAATCAAAAGAATTAAGATACATTTTTATTGTTTCTTAATTAAAAGAAAAAAGTTAAGAGTTCCTATTACTCCGTAGTTTACCAATATATTCCACAATATGGATCTATAACTTTTAAAGTTATTAATGTTGTTTGGTTGTTATGGGCCCACCACAATGGAATAAAGATACCCAAATATGAAGGTTCCTCATATACTAGGGAGAGGATTCTCTCAAGTTATAAATAACTTGATTGATCAAATTGCAAGTATCAACCATTGGATTAGATCCAATGGCTCAAATCACCTCATATTATTTTGATTTGAGCCATTGGATTTGATCCAATGGTTGCTAATTGCTTAACTTGATCCATCAAGTTATTTATAACTTGAGAGGATCCTATCCCCATATACTATGTGTGTGGGTGGTTTCTTCATACCCTCCATTATTATTCCACACTATACCAACACCCATACCCATTGTGATTCATAGCGACAAATCAAACGCACCCTTAAATCATCACAGCTTGTGAAGAATTGAAAACATAACATTATTCTCAACACATTTAATACAATACACTTATGGTACAACTAGCCAACAACTTTTATCTTTAGCCTATGTGGGATAGAGTGTTAGAATAAAAGGATAGAAAGATTTCTTACATGGAACATCAAACTGAAGTTTAAAAGCAACTAATTTATAAAAAAGAAATAATGAAAGGAATAACGCCCGAGTTAGAGCATGAATTTTATATACTTTCAAGTAGTACAAAATGATATTCACTTGTAATAATGCACAAGACGTTTACATATTCTAAAATCTGGACAGTTATGCTGTTTTGGTACGGGTCAATCCATTATTCTTCTTATCGGTGCCAATCCACTTTCTACACGCCTAAGTATGGACGTCAAGTATTGGCCAACCCAACACATGTGAAACGGACCCGAACTAGGATTTCACATGGATAAGAAATATGATAATTATATTTCTTTTAAGAATTTGCTCAAATGCATCTAGGGTCTTGTGAGCTTATTTTCCCGACCCGACAGCCAGGTTTTGCAATATAACTAGGTAAACCATATACTTGGCCTAAATAGATACTTTTGGTGTGTGGAAAGACACCGTAGATATTGCTATCAAGAATTGTCGACTACATGCACATCAAATGAACGAAACATCAATATCAACCATGTTTGAATATTTGGAAACATCAATATAAACCTTTCACGAAGATACACGGCACTAGAAGAAAAGAAATATATTTCAGAGGATATCCTCGTTGTGAATTTTCAGCTGTTATTAATATATGTTAAGTTCTTAGATGGTTTTAATATGTGTATGAATAATATGTTTTTTTTTCTTTTTCTTTTTTTTTTTCAAAAGGGTGAAATATATTATTAACATCCAAATAATATTACAAACAATACACTTGTTGAAACCAAGATCCGGACTCAACTAGAGTATGAGTAACATTGATTGATTGAAAAAATGCGGAATAAGAATAACACAATCAAAATGACTAATAAGGTTTTTTTTATTCAAACATGATAAAAAAACTACTACAACTAATGTACACACGTTATAATCGTGTGTCTAGACTCTCATTAGGAGATGTTTTCTATGAAAATAAATGAAAAGGATGAAGGAAAGGGATGCCTAAACCCTAGACACCTACCCTCTTTATATAGTAGAGGGAGGTTACACAAAAACCCTAAACATAGCTTACTAGAAAAGCTACTATTAAATATTACTAATAAGACCCTCATTTTTTCTTCTTTCTTCATTCTTGCTCGTGGTTTTGTAATCTTCAAATCTGCAATTCCTAACAATCTTCCTTTAAACTGGAACTTGAGTTCCAGTTTCTTGATAATACAAAACAACCTGTATGAAGAAACAATGCTAAAATATGTCATCACAAATAATCCGCTGCACATCATGAATCTTCTTCCCCTTCATCTAATAGGGGTCTTGTACAACTCGTAGACGCTTCCCCTCAGGTGATGCATGTAGATGGTAAGTATATAAACTATAAGCTTCCCCTTAATTTATTATTTTTTTTATCACTAAGAAAAAGAAATAATACGATTTTTTTTTTTCTTTTTTCTTTTTTTTTTTACAACTAAAAGAAATAAAGTGTAACAGCAGAAAATCAAATCAGCAACAATAATGGCAGTACACAAAAATGGGGACCAGCGAAAGCCAAATTCAACGCCCAATAACCAAACTCAATTAAAATAGTGAAAATTACTGTACAGCCCAAAATGAAAGTACCGTGTCTGCACTTACCCATCTTTCTTCTCAATATCAAAAATACCCATAGATGTCGTGTATATATTTTCGCTATATACACGACATGTACGTGTATGGCCACAAATCATTGTTGCAAATAAATGTGTAGCATCTCGTGTACCAAATGAGATACATACACGACATGAATCATTCTTGGTAGCATCTCGTGTACAATGTAGCATGTCGTGTAAAAAATGAGATAGATACACTAAATAAAGTGTAGCATCTCGTGTACAATGTAGCATGTCGTGTAAAAAATGAGATAGATACACTGACATGGTTTTGTTTTCATTTGGGCATGTCGGGTAACAATCAATAAAAACACACGAGATGTGACAATAATTGGTGATGTCTTGTATGCATGCATGAATATACACGAGATGTTAAGCTTATGTAGGGTATACATGCATGAAAATGGAATAAAGACAACTCATGTCGTGTCTAATGCTTGAAAAATACACGAGATGGAAAAGGGCATAGAGGGTTTAGGGTTATCTCTTAGCGGTTTAGGGTTATCTTTTAGCATCGGGAAAGAGCAAATATTAAAAGGTTGATTTGATGATTCAATGTTTTAGCATTGGGAAAGAGCAAATATTAAAAGGTTGATTTGATGATTCAATGTTATTGCAATAATGTTCTTGCAAATTAAAAGTTGATTTGATGATTCAATGGACTTCATTTAAAGCTTGAATATATACACGATGTTGTGTATCATTGTTCTTGCAAGTTCATTCAAACTACATCTTCTTCATCACATATATAAGGAACAATATACACGACAGCTTCTTCACTTTGTCTTGAAAGAATATACATCTTCTTCATCACCAATATACACGACATCTTGTTCATCATAGTTTGTGAGTTTGGTGGTTTAGTTGCGGTTGTAAAAAAAGTGTTGGTGGTGCAGTGGTGGTGCTGTGTGGTGGTGGATATGGCTGTGAATATGGAAGGTCACCGGGTATTTCGCAATTTTTTTCCTTTACACTTGTATTTTATTTTATTTGTTACGTACATGTGTATTAATATATGTTTATTTATTTTAGGATTATCCTGCCCAAATTACATGTAGGAGTAGGTTATCCGTGATTAGTGCTATTAAAAGTATGATTGTGAACACCCGTAGGGAAACATTATTTAGAGATACATGTTTTGGTTGGTTGTTAGATTTGCCAAAAATGCAAGAGTCTGGCGTGTTAGTACATTATTTCATATGCCACCAAGTGCCATGTGTAGAGGGAGATACAAATATTGTTCCTCTGAGATATCGTGTACGTGATATTAATCGGGTGGGTGAGGTTGAGGTTCAGTTTGGTAGGGAGGAATTCTGTCTAGTTACTGGTCTAAGATTTGGAACAGATTTTAGAAAGGATTATGAAGTTGGACCTATTCCCTTTAGGAGACGAGTGTTCCCTTCGTCAACTGATTCTTCAAAAATAAAAGTTGGTGATGTGTTCCGTGCGCTAGACATTAAGTTGTTAAGCCGTTTGAGCGACGAAGATGTTGTTGGTCTTTGTTTGATAGCCGTGTTAGTGTTGGTGTTAAAAGGGACCGAGCTTAGGAATGTAGTCGACGATTTTGTATTTAGGTTAGTGGAGGATATAAATGCATGGAATGTGTTCCCGTGGGGGTCTTATGTATGGCCAACCTTGTACAATTATCTTAAGGATGCAGCAAATAAGCGCAGGGCAAAGCACTTTGCCGAGGGGAGGGATCCTACTAAACCTCCTAAGTACAATTTGAATGGCTTTATATGGGCCTTCAAGGTATGTGATATATAAATTTACAAAGTTCATGTATATGTATATCGTTAACAAATTTAAAACAAATTTGCCTTTTACAGACGTGGATATTGGAGTGTTTCCCTCATGGTGCGACCCCAAGGTTTTTTTGTTATAATCAGTTGTATCCCCGATCAATTGCGTGGAGCTATAGACACGTGGTATATAGAGAGTCTATAGACCGGTTTTTGGATGACCAATTGAATGTGAGTTTCAAATATGACCTTAGTTTCTTACAATATGATTATAATTTCTTGTTGGTTTTTATTAATGTTGTGTATATTGTCCATGTTTTTTAAAGGTAAACCCACCTTTGATGAGGCTTATGCCGGATGACTATGAGCAAAATACCGAGTGGTGGGGTCAAAGTAGAGCATATTTTGCTGGGAATTCGACCTCAATTCCTTCGAAAAAGCCTCCACTAAACGAACCTATTTACGATTCTATTACACCGGAAATTATACAACAGATGAAGGCACTTCAGGCGAAGTTACAAGAACATGACTTGAAGTTCAAACAGCTTGATCCACGATTTTTTGGTGGCGATTTTGCTGTAAGTAGCTTACGTTTATTTATTTATTGTTATTCAAAACACCTAAGTAGGTTTACGTGCTTTTATCTTTTTTATATTTAAATATGTTTGAAAATAACCAACTCTACATTATAATTTTTCATTCAGGGAATACCAAATGCCGACCGTCCATTTGGCGATCCACCGAATGACTCGTTCTTTGACGGTGTTCATGTACCTACACCGCCGTTAAAGTCTACTGGTCCATCATTGGTTCCCTCCACCGGACATACGGCTACCCGTACGCCACTTGGGTTTGGCTCTTTTGCCACGCCTGTTGATTATGAGGCAGGTCCATCTCAAGCCTATGACGTAGGTGTCGACGTCCAGGTAACCTATTAATTACATAAATATTTCATGGTTAATATTGTTATTAGTAGTTATATTGATTTTTAAATTTTTTATTGTTTATTTTTTTTAAGGATGCGATCGAGCGACCAAAGAGGGATTGTCGTCCGGGTAAATGTCTGCAATATCCTTACACTGAACAGGGGCCAACCACAATCTTGCCTAAGAAACGTGCCGCTAAGAAGACGCAAAAAAAGAGTACCTCGAACATTCTAGCATTTAATTTGGAAGAACAAGCGGTTCATGAGTATAAAGAGTATGCTGGTGGTGTTGCCTGTTTTGGTAGTCGTCGTGTCGAACCTGTTGCAGTTTATAATGTTGACCCTAATAAGGTATACTGGACCCTTAAAATTTATTAACATGAAGTTGCTAATTAACAATGTTTGATATTGTATTTTATCGTTTGGTTTTTCAGGTGAGGCGTGAGCGTTATGTTAGTTTGGAGGAATTTCTATTAAACCCATCCCCGATATACCTTGACTGCCATCCAAAGTGTTGGGTAGCAGAGCTTAGCTTCTTTCAACAACTACTTCCGGAATTATACAAGAACGGCACTGATCCAGGAGTACCTGGTCAAATTGGTTGGCTGTCTGACGACGTAAGTATAGTGTTATGTTTTTTAAAAAGTTTAGATTATATTAGTTTGAAGAACGTAAAATGATTTTGTTTAATCTCTTGACTCAGCAAATGAATTGTTGGGTTGAGCTATTAATAAGAAGAAGGCAAGATGGCGCGCCATGGACAGTATCGTCATCATGGACATCATCCACTTACCCCACAGAAAATGGTGGTAGAGTACCCATGCTTTCGATAGCTCCTTCGATTATGGGAACATTAGATGGTAGCATGCACCCGTATCCTTCATGGGATCAAGTAACATGGGTAAGTAAATGTGTTTCAACCTATAATTAATTTTTCTCATAAATTACGCTTTACTAGTTTATTTAACTGTATATATTTGAATACATTTTCGACGCAGGTGGTGATGCCGATGAATGCAGGAGGGAATCATTGGGTCACAGCAGTTATTGATCTAGTGTCATCCACCTTTCTGGTTCACGACTCATTGCCTAGCACGGAGCGTAGTGATTATTTACGAGAGTATGTTCTAGAATGGACCGGAGTTGTTAACAAATGTTTAGAAGAGGTAGGACATTTCACAAGAACCGGATAGGTTTTCTTGTAAGTGCTATCATTTTAAAGAATGCAACTAGAGAATTTGCGCTAAACGTGTGGAAAAAACAAATGTGTTTCGAGTTACAGGTATGATAGATACTCACACGTGTCCCAAAACTCAAACATATCCTAACCATCGAAATGCAAATAAAAAGGTTATTGGTCACATTTTGAAAGATAAATTAAAAGACAATAACCGTGATTTGAAACCGAAAGATATACAAAAAGACATCTTGGCGCAATATAAAATAAATATATCTTATCAACAAGCATGGAGAGGAAAGGATTATGGGTTACAAATGATACGGGGTTCACCGACGGAATCTTTTGAAATGTTACCGTACTATTGTCACAATCTAGAAAAAAAAAACCCAGACACTATCACACGTATCAAGACAAACGAAACAGGAGTTTTCGAGATGTTATTCGTTTCCATTGGTGTTTCAGTAAGTATTTACAACTATCACATGCATATTTTTTTAAATAAATAAACATGAAATAATAATTGTAAATTTATTGTAACGTGTGTTTACAATTATTTTTTTGTAGATTCGTACGTTCATGCAACATCTCCGCCCTCTGCTTATAGTCCACGGGGCTCATTTAAAGGGTGTATACAAAGGTACAAACTTGTTAGCAGTAGGCATGGATGGAAACAACCAAATTGTGCCAATTGCTTACGGTATATGCAGAGGGGAGACTGGTGAATGTTGGTCATGGTGGTTTTCCGTACTTAAAGAATGCATAGGTGATAACCAGGATTTGGTTATAATATCTGATAGGCATCCTGCCATTGCGTTAGCAGTACGCAATGAATACCCATTGGCGTTTCATGGTATTTGTTGTCGTCATCTTTTGATGAACATTTCGTTAAAAAAGAAAAAAAAACAAAGGGGCTATATTGGAGCATATGCAAAGCGTATACACCTGAAGAATTTGATAGTCAGATGCAAATTCTACAGGCTATTGAGCCTGAGGCGTACAACAAGTTACTTGAAGCAGATGTGCAAAGATGGTCCAGAGCGTATTGCCCACGCAATCGTTACAATTATTGTACATCAAACAGCGTTGAGTCTGTTAATGCTTGTATTGTAGAATCAAGAAAGCTTCCAATCACAATGTTGACTGAGCAATATCGATCAATGGTGCAAGATTGGTATTATAAACGGCGACAAGCTGCAGGTATTTATCTTCCAAAAGAAAATATATTTTTTAAATGGTTTTGTTTACTACAAAGAAACTTATTCACGTCTTTGTGTTCATGCAGCGAAAATGAAGTATGAAATCACAGATTGGGCTGCCCATAAGGTGGATAAAAGGAAAATAAAAAGCGCAACTTGGAGTGTATATGGGGTTAATCAAAGTCGGTTCCAGGTTTATGATGGGCGATACAATCGTGAAGTGAACTTAGAGAACATGTCATGTGAATGCCGCAAATGGCAGCTTTCCGGCATACCTTGTGGCCACGTTATTGCTGTTACTAGGTTTTTGAATCAAACGGATTGTGTGCAATTTGTTCAACATTGGTTTAAAAAACCAATATACCAGGCGACGTACGCATAGTCGGTTAATTTTGTAGGAGAGTTTCACGAATGGGATTATCCAGGGTATATACAACCCATCACTCCTCCACGAATGGACAACCCACAACCCGGTCGGCCAAAAAATACTGACCGTATACGATCTCAGGGTGAGGAACCACAAGTTACACTTTGTGGTAGGTGTGGTGAAGCAGGCCACAAACGTGGGCAATGCAAAAAACCATTTGTCTTCCAGCCAATAAAACGGAAAGAATACCCAAAGAAAAAAAAGTCAGTTAACGAGCAACCAGAAAATACACCTACGGCCAACTCATACCCGACTCAAACACTTGATCACAGCTTCCCTAATTATGACTCATACCCAACGCAACCGTTCGAACAAACCACATACTCACCACAACCATATGATCAAATGTTTTACACAACAGACCCATATGACCAAGGTCAACCAAGTCATGAACAAAATGATCATCAAAACCCGTATCCAGGTTATGACCAATACGACTCCCAACCATACGCCTCTCAGCATTTAAATGATCAAAACACTCAGTCATCGAATAATAGTTGGTTTAATTTATTTGGTTTGTAAACTAAGTAGTACCTTTTTATGTTGTTTTCTTACATTGGTTTGATTTTGTAACATATGTCATGTTTATGTTATGCTAGTATGTATTTCCACAACCACCTTATTTCAGTAAGTACAAATGGATGATCACCAAAACATAATCATTTACAATGTTGATTTGATAACACAGAATATTTGACTTTTCAGCTTTAATCATAAAAAAAAATGACGTGATAACTCATTCACGTATTCTGACAAAGAAATGACTAACCACCTTTAATCATATATATATATATATAACCACTACTTTGTGGTGGTTTCATTACTCAAATTCAATTGTTACTTCTTTCATTCATCAAATGTCAACATCTAGTACGCCTACATTCAACTTCACTATCAACTTCAACGAAAAGTTTACACTTAACCCAGTAACATATCAAGATGGTTCAAACATGAATATCAATGTTCCAGAAATTGATTTTCAGGATATGGTTACTTATCTAAAGAGAAATATGACATTGACATGACTAATCAATGACTTTCATATGAACTCTTTTTACAATTTTGTAAACGCTTCCAGAATGTTTTCAAGTACGTACTTTTTTAGTTCTACACACAAGATAAATTAAAAACCGTATATCTAACCATTCACATATATTTAAGTACGTACTTTTTTCTCATCATTTTAAAAAAACTATGAAAAAATTTAATGTTTAAAGGATTTGTATACTACACAAGTGAAAATACATTAACCATTATATTGAAAAGATTTTATGTGTGAGATATAGATATGTGTTTGTAATGTAATTTAACATGTAAACAAAACCCTAAAACATGTGTCGTAGAAAACCCTAAAACATGTCGTGTATAGGGTATCATATTACACGACATTGTCTAGGGCTTGAAATGAGAATGCAAAATATGTGTGTCGTGTATTTCCCTCCCATGTCGTGTATTTTATTGCATGGTACACAAAACTTTGTCCAATTATTAAAACATGTCGTGTATTTTATTGAATGTACCCGACATGCCCAAATGAAAACAAAACCATGTCAGTGTATCTATCTCATTTTTTACACGACATGCTACATTGTACACGAGATGCTACACTTTATTTAGTGTATCTATCTCATTTTTTACACGACATGCTACATTGTACACGAGATGCTACCAAGAATGATTCATGTCGTGTATGTATCTCATTTGGTACACGAGATGCTACACATTTATTTGCAACAATGATTTGTGGCCATACACGTACATGTCGTGTATATAGCGGAAATATATACACGACATCTATGGGTATTTTTGATATTGAGAAGAAAGATGGGTAAGTGCAGACACGGTACTTTTATTTTGGGCAGTACAGTAATTTTCACATTAAAATAATCAATGAATCCCATTTGTAAACAAAAGTAACCATCATGTGATATATTTAAATTGAGAAATCAGTAGGAATGGGACCAGCTAAGGTTATCAAGATCGGGATCCTACCCAGGATCGTTTTTGTCTTTGCAAGATCGAGATCGTAAGATCGGATCGGGATCTTAAGATCCTACTCTAATGTTATTTGTTAATAGTTTATGTAATTTTATACAAATCTACAAATTCTAATACATTATAACCACAAAATACTATGAATGTTTCATATAAATGTTGTCCTAAATTATGATTATAAATTTTTTAAAAAGATTAACATGTTATTTTTTGAATTCTACAAATAAACAACCCATAAATTTGTAGTTTTTTAGTTTGTAATCCGAGAAAAGTAAGATCGGATCGGATTAGATCGTAAGATCGTATGTTCAAGATCGGGATCCTATAAGATCTTAAGCTTGCAAAGATCCTATGTAGGATCTGGATCGTTTTTGCTTTGCAGTATCGTAAAATCGTAAGATCCTAAGATCAGGATCGGGATCCTGACAACCATGGGACCAGCAGTAACACTCCTCGACAAGATCCCCACATATTCAACCACCGTCCATGTGATTTGATCAGCCAATATAAACCCATGGACCAATCAAAAAATGCGTCCACCATAACAATCATATACCTCATCACATTGAATCCGAGCCCCACATTGATCACCAATTAATGAATATCATACATGCGCTGACCAATTACCAATCAGATATCCTATCAAAATATAATGGGTCCTACTACCCAAACAATGTTTGGGTTTTATCTCTAATACTTTATTGTGATTTTGCTTGGTTTGTACGCATGGGATAGTTTATTGTTTGATCACATGGAGCATGTCACCCATTGGAGTTTGTCTTGTTAGACGTATGGAATCATAATAATCGAATTAAATTGACATTCATGAAATTAATCACGTGGGGAGTAGTTTGTGATTGGATGGTTCAAATGAACATTAAAGTTTGTGATTTGTTCGAATTCATTAGTAGGAGGGTTAGTGTAATTTTTGTACTATTTTTTACCCGGTTTTTTAGGTCATATATCTATATATATATATATATATATATATATATATATATATATATATATAGACAAGCGTTCAAATAAGAAGTTTTTTTTTGGGTAAATTGCATATATACCCACTAAAACTTGCATATTTGCATATATATCCAAAACATGCTTAACTTGCATTGTACATCATGCATTAAAAACTTGTATTTTGGGGAAATATGCAAGTTTTTAAGTTTTAGTAGATATATATGCAATTCTCCCTTTTTTTTGTGAGAACGCGAGAAGAAATCATGACCTTCCATTTAATCATTCTTTTTCTAAATCTAATGGCTAAGATTAATCATCATTTACACTAATTATATATTAAAATTTCTTTACACAGTTACACCTAATATATAAAAAAAAAACACACACACACGTCTAAAACCTGAGGTGAAACTTTCTATCTTCTCTGATAATAACCACCGCAAATCATCGCAATTCAAACCACCACAAATCGCCGTCTTTCGAACCACCACTAAACCGTCTTTCAAACCACCACTACACTGCTGTAATTACAGTTTAAATCACAACCGTCTTCCACCGTCTGCCGTAATCACCATCGATCACCACTGTTCACCATTCACCACCGTAATCGTGATCCTCACCATTTTTCACCGTTCACCACCGTAATCGTGATCCTCACCATCACTCATAACAGCACCAACTACTACTATGTTCGCCACTGTCCACCACCGCAATCATCATTAATCACCACCATCCTCCATCTATTATCATCATCATCATCATCAGTAAGTTCGAATTAAGCTTTTGATTCATGATTATAGATAAATTATTTATTTTGTTCTATATATTTAGTAATTAGTTATGTTGATGAGTAAATAGATGATTATGTATACTTGATGAAGAAATTGAAAGTTGAACTCTCGTTGTTTGTCAAGGCACACTAGGTGTTCGCTGAAATGCTAGTTGTCTTCACATGTGAAGATAGGTTGATGTTTTTAGTTGGCGCCCATTATTAGCTTAGTTCATGTAATAAAACCTCCGAAGTTTCAAGGTCTTGTATATTACTTATGAATAGAGAGAAACTCATGGCGGTTGAACGTACCTCATTTTTATGTACCTTAAATGTTAGAACTTGTCATATCAGAAGATGCTATATGATGCTCTATGTAATTTGTATGTTTTAGATACGTTACCTTTTAAAGTTGATTTTAGTTGAAATTAGGCGTCAAGTTAGTGTTTTGATCTTAATCTCCGGCGTTGGAGGCGGCGTCCGGTTAGAAGATATATTTTTTTTATAGATGATTATTTATGTTTTGTAAGAATATCTTCACGTGTGAAAGTTTTCAGCAAGGATTGATGCTTTGGCCTTACTCGCGTTCTATTTATACTAGAGTTGCAAAATAGGAGATATTGATGTTTTATAGACGATTATTTATGTTTTGTAAGAATATCTTCGCGTGTGAAGATTTTCATCAAGGATTGATGCTTTGGTCTTACTTGCGTTCTATTTATACTAGAGTTGCAAAAATAGGAGATATTGATGTTTTATAGACGATTATTTATGTTTTGTAAGAATATCTTCGCGTGTGAAAGTTTTCAGCAAGGAAATCAAGCTTTTGATCTTTCTAGCGTCTTTTGTATACTAGAGTTGCAAAATAGGAGACATTGATGTTTTATAGACGATTATTTATGTTTTGTAAGAATATATTCGCGTGTGAAAGTTTTCAGCAAGGAAATCAAGCTATAATTGAAATTAGCAGTAGCGTATCACTATTTTAGGTGTGTTTCGCTTTATAATGTTGTATCTGCATATTTAATGAGTTTGGTTTTGATTTGTTAATTTAGTGAAATGCTGAATTTGTTTGTGTGAGATTACGTGATGAGTTAATTGAGATTGATGTGAATGTAGTTAGTATGAATTGTTTTAGGTTGACGTGATTGCGTAGAGATGAGATCTGTTGACTTTGTTAGGTTTTGGTCAAAATTTTAATGAGGGTCGGTTTTTAGAATTTATGTGATTTAAGATAATTGTGATGACATATTATGTTTAAGTAAAATAATTAATGATCATGTTTTAATGAGAGTTAGGAGTAGAGTGTATTATGCTTTTGGGCGTGTTGACCTCTTTGATGTTATATCCGAAAATCGTGCATGTTACTGGTTTAAGATGAGTTGTTAATTCTTTTGATGAGTGTGGATTTAGGTGACGGTGATAGTTGTACATTAATATGCCTATCCCTTGACAGAGACAGTTTTATTATAGTGTTAGCTTTCAGCACGTGGCTTGTTTGAACTTCAATATGCATATCTTGTCATGGTTCCAAGCAGAAAAACATACAATAACGAATTCATAGTTTAGTTGTCACTTTCATATTTGACAGTTTCAGGACTGAACATTCATAATTTATCAGCATTCAGCATGTGCCTTGTGTAAAATTTAGCTCTTCTGTAAAATAAGTTTCACGTTCATATAGCTATTTTTCATATGGATGGGAAAGCCGGTGGGATAAATCAGACTGGAAAAAAGAAGACAACATGGCTGGGAGTGGAATTACACATCTGGTAAATGGAATGGAGATGCCAACGATAAAGGTAAACACTTTATCCATTCGCTTTTTTATGGAGATTGTAAATGCTTCTACATCAAAAGTATTTGTGTGGATGTAAGTTGTTGACAAACTTTGTTCCTGTCCTGAATAATAGGCATCAAGAGCAGTAAAGACTGCAGATTTTACGCCATTTCAGCTGAGTAGCCTGAATTCAGCAATAAGGATAAAACACTCGTCTTCCAGTTTTCTGTCAAGCATGAGCAGAAGCTTGATTGTGGTGGTGGATACATGAAATTGCTTAGCGGTGGATGTAGACCAAAAGAAATTCGGTGGTGACACCCCATACAGGTTATTTATCACAGACCCGTCTTCCAAACTATCAAAAATAATTTCTCATGTTTGTATTGCTCATAGCTTAAAATGTTTTAACCGGCAGTATTATGTTTGGACATGATATCTGTGGGTATGCCACTAAGAAGGTTCACGCCATCTTGACATACAACGGGGAAAACAAATTGATCAAGAAGGACGTCCCTTGTGAAACCGACCAGCTTTCACATGTTTATACCTTCATCCTCCCCCTGATTCTACCTACTCTATCCTCATTGATAATGTAGAGAATCAGACACGAAGCTTGTACTCTGATTGGGACCTTCTCCCAGCTAAGCAGATTAAGGACCCCGAGGCCAAAAAGGTAAATTCATATACATGGACAATAAGTTTGTGTATACAATGTTACGAGAGTCCCTTCTAATCAATTTCAAATTGATGACAGCCTGAAGATTGGGATGGCAAGGAGTTCATTGCTGACCCTGAAGACAAGAAACCTGAGGTAATATACCAAGTTCTGTTACTCTCTTTATATCTATACTGGGATCGAGAACTGATTGTTATTTTTTGGTTACCAGGGTTAGGATGACATCGAAAAGGAGATCCCAGACCCAAATGCCAAGAAGGTTCATGTTTATTTTCAGCATTCTATTTTTGACTTGTAAAGCATTCTGGGATTAATTCTGGGACATATTGATGTTTTATAGATGCTGATATAAGGACCCTTGTATAGTTATTAACGGTTGGTGAAAGAAAGATATGTTACTTGAAGATCCAAATTGAAGTTAAAACCAGCTAGTTTATGTGTTTGGAGCATAAATCATATGAGTTTTTGAATATTTCAAAACCTGCAAATTTTTTTTCTAACATGACAATGGTGAAATATCCTAAAAAAAATAGCAAGATATAGTTATTAACGGTTGGTGAAAGAAAGATATGTTACTTGAAGATCCAAATTGAAGTTAAAACCAGCTAGTTTATGTGTTTGGAGCATAAATCATGAAGCGACAGTTAACATGAAGTTATATGTTGTTGTTGCTCTAAAAATGAAAGATTGGGATTATTATAAGAACATGTGAATTTTTATAAGTGAAAAAAGGGTAAGCATTTACTTATCATAATAGAAAGTGATCAACTTACGTTTTCTATATGTAACGACTTAACATATTGTGGTAAAATATTAAGTAACCATTTGTATTATATCAAGCTTTTTTCATTTCCATGGATGCAAAATAGAGAGTGACGTTTTCATTTATGAAAAGTTTCATAAATAGATTTGAGATACGGCTAATGACTTGAAAATGGATCTAACTTGTCAATGTTTGTTGTTCCGTTTAGTCATCTTATTTTTTTGCTATTAAAACACAAAGCATTAAAAATTTCGACCTTTATTTGTATTTTGTTTATTTCAAATAACCATTTTATCCTTCAAATTTTGAAAAAGGTAAGGGTAAAATGGTCTCAAAATACACACAAATATCAAAATTTGAAAAGTTTGTAGTTTGATAGCAAAAAAATAAGCTAACTACACACAACAACAAACAATTATAAGTTAAATGCATTTATTAGTAATCAGCCCTTTAAGATATGTATGAGATAACATAAATTGTTAATTTACATACTTCCATTGGCTATTTTTTATAATCATTTGCATACATTAATCCATATTCATATATAACCATTTATGTGCACAAAAATTGATGTTTCCAATTTCAAAAATGTTTTAAGAAATAAGTTGTTTAATTCATTTCATTGACCGTGTATAATGATTAAAACAAAATTGAGTAATATGATTGTTAATGAAACTCTTTCTCAGCTTTTAGTCACTCTTGATTGACTTCAAACATATTTATACTTCTTAAGCTATGTGAAACTAACGATTAAAATGGTTTTCACCAAAACATGTTTTATAATAAGAAAAATTTGAAGTTCATACAAGTATTCATGTAAATCATGTCTCGAAATTTTTACAAGTTATCTTTACAAATTTGTTGAACTTGCAAAGAATCCGAGAGACAACACACATGAGAACAATGTACTATTCCAAACACATAATAGTATATCCCAAAAAAACTAGTGTATATAACTAACCAACAAGTTCTTTCTTCAATCAATATGGGACAAAATGCTAAGATAAAACGTTTGAAAAGTCTTCATATCAAATAAAAGATTTTTATGTACATGGAAAGAAAGAGATATATAATGCAAGAGCTATCAACAATTGGTGAAAAAACTAATTGTAACATGGAACTCCAAATTGAAGTTTAGAAATGAACTAATTTTGTGTTTTCGGAGAACGAATTATGAACGAAACATCTTGGATAACATGAAAATATATGTTGTTAGTGCTCTAGAAACGATATGAAGTGATGAATGTTTTTTAAATTCAGGCCCAGTTATATTTTATGTCGTTGCTATATGCTTATAATTAGATCGTAACAAAGTACTCTTTTGAACATGAAACTTTGTCTTGTATGGACCTATGGGTTTATAGAGTATGGACCTATGGGTTTAGAAATCCTTCAATATTCAAAGTCGATAAGTATGTAAACATGATGATTGAAATAGTAGTTGTTGATTGTCATTATCGTTGTTGTGTATGTGTAAGACCACGTTAGAACGCAAATATATATGACTGGATGAATATAAGATATTCCAAAGGATGCCTCACTTTGAGCATTCAACTAATAAAAAATGTTCATGTCATAAAAGATTTTGACAAGTGACTATTGAGTTAGACCGAATGTGAAGCAAATCTACATTTTTGTTGCTTATTTTTATTAACTTTCACAATTCGTTTTCCTTTCTAATTTGTGCGAAATCAAAAATTAATATGATCGCCACTGAAACATATTTTAGAGTACTAAAATAAAATAAAAAGTTAAGAGTTTATAAGAATTTTCAGTTATTTAAACACACTCTCAGATTTTATAAATCTGAGAATGTTCTCAAATACCTGAAGACATAATATGAATCCTAACATATTCAAAATAGATGAACTTATGATATATAAGTAATAAACAACTTCTATCTTCAGCCTATGTGGGATAGAGTTTCAAGATAAAAGGTTGAAAATGTATGATCTTAAAGAAATACATTTGTAACCAACTTAAGTTTCCTATCTGTAGGGACGCAAAACATCGTGGTAACCATTTTAATCGTGCTCTAACGTTTCCACAGAGACAAAATATAAAGCGATTTTTTATTTATGAAAAGTCTCACAAACAATAATCATGTATGAGATTGCTTATATGGTTAGTTCACTTCACATTCATTTGCTGATTTTCCAATATACGTGATGTTTTCCATTTTACAACTACTTTTTCCTCTTAAGCTATCGAATATTGAAGATAAAAATGCATTTCCCCAAAACATGTGCTACAATAAAAAGGATAAAAAAGGAAACGAAAAAGAAGGTTAATAGCTCATAGAAAGTTAGAAAACATGTCCATAAAAAATTGAGAAAATAGCTAATTAGCTACCGAGTATAGGCCCAATAGTTTTGGCTAAAATGATGAGCATTATTTAATATTTTATATCAAGCCAAATTACTTTTCTATCTAGCGCTCTTGTCATATGCTTATAAACGAGCATGAAACCCGCCGCGATGCGGGGGTGCGTTTTACCAACATGCTTAAAGACTTGTTGTAGCTGGGAAGAAGGATGGTTGGCTTGAGTTTTCACATAATAATCAGTAAATCTTAACTAAAACGTTTGTCAAATTTCTTGAGGATCTTGCGCAGTCCAACGGCATTGATCTCAACAAAAAAAAAAAAGAAAAAAAAAAAAAAGCTTTAATAAATCTCTTCCAAGGTCTCTATAGGCTTCTCGTAAAGCATATATTTTTGCAAAATCTGGTTCCTCTTGAAGAGCCTCTTGCTCTTTTCCGAGAGCATCTAACCTGCAAGTAAGCAGCCCTTGTAGCTCCGGCAGGAACAAAAAATCTTCTCAGTCTGCATTCACATAATTATATAATAAGCAAATGAGGTTGGGTCAAAACAGGTAACTAAAAGTTGGCAGAAAATAGGCCAAACTGGGTCGACCCGACCAAGATTTGAACTATGTCATGAAAATAATCTAAAGGTCAAATACTATTACAAAAAAAGTAACAAATTAAAGAATCAATAGTTTTCTAAGCTTTGAATGCGACCGTTTTTCCAGTTAAACTATCTGTTTGCATTTTATCCATTTGACACTTCAAAATATAACCCAAACCAACTGTTATAGTCAATGTCTCGATTTAACAACACTAGTGAGCATTGGTGAGGCTGTCCTATGACGAAAATCCTAAAACAAAAGATATTATTTACAAATAATGAAATGTTAAATTATTAGCGCATGTTTACCTCTTTATGGAGCATTCTTGAGAAATCCTTGAGAACATATATGCGTTCAAGTCCTCTACCCTCAATCTAGCGAGAATATTGCTTTACTTCTTCTTCACGAGCTTGTAATTGATATAATAACTGGAATTTGCAAAAGCATAACAAATTTGGTCATTTACATGAAAATTTCAATACCGATCATATCAGGATCTCTTGGAAGTAGAATGCAACATACCCGTTCCATTCTTGAATTTTCCCTTCCTTCAACCTTTTCCCGGAAGCAACTATCTTTCACTACAGAAGTTTTAAATGCATAATACGTAAGATTTTTTTTTTTTGGTAAAAGGTTGTTACACCCGGTAAATTTATTACTCCCAAAAAAACAGTAAAGTACATAGGAGGTGAGTGATTCTCATATCTCAGCCCATAGGCTAAATACAAACGCACTATTTGTGCTTCAAAAAAACCAATCATAAGAACTACAAACCAATTTTATGAAAAATTATTAAATAAACTACTTACGTCTAGTATGACCATGAACCCTTATATCATCGGCATCACCATGAGCTAATTGCATACGCTTCCGTTTAATCTTCATCATAGTCATCTTTCCAACGCTCGTATAAGCTCTTAACAACAAAAATGCTATACTTATTTTAAATTTTACGGATGTTGCGAGTCTTGAAAGTTGAAAACAAACCTAAAACTTACTAAAGTCATTGTACGGCGATACAATCCACCACAAAATAAATCGATTCGGGACCATTTATATCAAATATACAGGTTGTATGAACTTCATTATGTATGTGACAACTGAAATACATATATAAATTCGATATTGGAGATGTATAGTCATGAAAGTTACAGTCATAACCCAAAATGAACCAATATGAGTGAGTACGGTAGATATTTTTCTGCCATTGTGTGTTAGTCATGGGATTATGAATAGTTTATTTTATTTTATTTTATTTTATTTTATTTTTAACCAACTCTTGCTCTTCTACCTGAAAAAAGAGCACCTCAAATTCAAAAACATTCAACTCGTAAAGCTCCACCAATTTGAACATTTTTCAATTTCTTAATGACATAAAGAATATAAATTAACTACTTAGGTCGACATAATCAGACATTGAGTACTGTACGTGCAGGTATTTATCGAGCAATAGGTTAGTTGTTTATAACGTTTCAAGTCAGAATAATTAATTTTAACTGCATGTCCAAACACCCTTGCTCACATTTATAGACCTAGATAAAGGTACTTACTGATCAAGAATTACCCATCCTGTACGCGTTTTTGCTGCTATAGCAACTGATCCAACTGGAGTATACGCTACACCTTTTACCTCAGTATGAACCTGGATTCATTTTAAGCATTAGGTTAGTACATTTCAATGAATAAAAACGGCATCCGCATCAGACAATGCATATATACCTTCACTAATTTTAACGTAGTTTGCCAAGAGACACTGTTGATGTTCTAACATATCTTTTGCCTGACCAAGTTTAATGTAGGTGTGAGTTACAACCAAACTGAAAATTATTAATGTGATCTGCAGCAATCAAAGTCACAACTATTAAGCTTTGGTTAACTGGTTGTGTTGGAGTGTAGCATGGATGTAGTTATTGGTTTTGTAACACGAAATTATGGTCACATTGAACGACTATCATATCATATATATTTGATATCTTGTCACCTAATACACATGTAACAAATTACAATGATATAATGCAATTTCCCAACAATGTGTAAACAATAAGAAATGAAAAGAAGTAGCTTTGGATGCATTCAAATGACAGGTTTTTAGTACATAAACACATGTTGCATAGAAATGATATTGTGCAGTTTTCAAAGCTATTGTTTCTATCTGATATCTAAGTTTTGCAAAATATATAAGTTACCAAACATTCAAATGTTTCCCAAGGGTCGGTCACACCATCATTATTACGATACAAATGCAACATTCATGTGGTAGCAAAACATGAAAAATCTAGTAAGTTGGATCCATTACCTAAGAATATGAGACGAACGACATTCATTACTTTCATAATTATTGAAACTCACCTCATAAGAAAACATACTCTAATCCGCGACCTCCTTGGGGTTCCACTACATATCATATGAGATGAACCAGTACCTAAGAAAATGAGACGAACGACATTCGTTACTTGCATAATTCTTGAAACTCGCCTCATAAAAAACGTACTCTAATCCGGGACCTCCTCGGGGTTCCCCTACATATCATATGAAAATACATAGTCAATACCTATTGCATTTCTAATGAGACCCAATTATCTTGGAAAATATATATTGACATATAAATTGTGTACATGATTGAAAGATGCTCACCATGCTGTTTTTTTAATACCATATCAAAGTACTCCATGTGCACCAGCCGAATCAATTTTCACGATTGTGGAATTGACTCATGTTAGATACTCCAGCACTTTTAGAAGTTGATCCTTCTTCTTCACACACTCTATTTCCAAGTGAACAAAAAAAAAAGAAACATTTTAGTATACTTTCTCTACTATCTTAATAAACAAACTAAAAGAATGTATTGCCTTTAAAAGTGGTTGTCACTACTTATTTGTAGTAGCGTTGCAGTCATTGTAGTCGAAAATTCGCTTAAGGTTCACGTCTTCCATACCTCAGGCTAGTAATGGGCCAGGGTGCAATTTCGTTTAGCCGACACAAATAATTTTTTGTGGAACAAATGCGAGAAGGTATTCCAAACAACCTAATAGAAAAAAAATACAAATCTTATAATCATATACTAAAACCCCACCCAACTGTTTTGCTATAGTTTTCAAATATAGATCGTATGATACCCAAAAAACAGTTCAAACTTCAAAGTCGATAAAAATTGCACGGTTCCATAGGATCCTCACCAAATGAGTATATATATATATATATAAAATATTTCCAGCAAGTGTCAACCTCTGTGAAAAAGTCTTATATATTATCTGCAAGTATATAAAGGATTGTCTAGCTATTTAAGAAGAGATTTTTAAGTACCTTTAAATAAAAAAAAAAAAAAAAAAAAACTTACTTTTAACCTAGGGCCATAACAACCTTGTGTTATTGGTGTGCTTAACTTGTGTCTAAAGGACACAAGTTAGAAAAACCATTTTTGTTTTTGCTTAATTTATCTATGTTGTAATACTCATCATTTAAAATTTAATTCTTCAACTATAGTAACATACTACCTATATTTTATTCTTATAAGTTTCTCTCATAAATTTATTTAAATTACAATTTATTTTTAACTCATCGACAACATGATTCACATGGAAAAATTAAATCATTTTCTCTTAATCGAAAGGATCAAAACCCTTGTCGAGTCGCCCTCAGACTCTATCTACATATGCTGCTTATGTTGCTAAATGGAATCATATACATTTAACTTTTCAATTGTTGTATATAGTAACATACTACCAATGTTTCATTCTTATAAGTTTCTCTTAGAAATTTATTTGAATGGCATTTTGATATGAACTCATCAAAACATTTTCTCTTTTTTTGGGTATATTTCTCTTAATCAAAAGTACCGAAACCCTTGTCGAGAGTCGCCCTCAGACTCTACATATGCTCATGCTGCTAAATGGAACCATACTATCACATATTGTTACGGTTATACTTTTATGAAAAAAGAATGGTGATATTGTTGGCCCACTAAGATCAACACTCCAATATATTTGAAACAAACAAATCATAAACAAAACTGTCTTTGACCAAACAAAGGTAAAAGGAAAAGGTTTAGCAAGTTTTAGAACTCTATGCAATTCCCGTGACACCGCGAGACCACCAATTAACCATGAGACCACCCTTGATTCCACCGCTGCACGAAAATACATATGACACTAGATGAAAAGAAAGATATTTCAAAGAATATCATCATTATGAATTTTCAGCCCTGATTAAAATATGTTAAATTCTTAGATGGTTAGAATATGGGTGTTGATACACCATTTTATTTGATAGTTACACCACTTTGTACAAGATGTATAGCACACCGTACAACACTGTAATGCACATATTATGGTGAAAGTATAAAAAGTTGTGGTGTAAGTATCAACACCATTATAATACGTGTATGAATAATCTAATGAGATATTTGTTGGTTGTTGACTGTTGAGTTAGTGCTAAAAACGTTCACGGATTTCTTTTTGCGTTTTAATTAACCTGTGTGAAACTAAAGATAAAAATAGTTTCCACCAAAACATGTTTTACGCTAAAAAGGATTTAAAAAATTGTTAAGAGTTCATATGAGTTTTCATATGTTTAAGAACTACCGAGTTTTGTTTTTTTTAACTCTCCAGCTAATAAACACTTTGAAAACACTATACTATCCTAAACACATAACACTTGCATACCTTATGGTATATTAGTCGCAAACAATTTCTTTCTCCAACCTATGTGGGATAAACTAAAAGAATTGAATGTTGGTAAGGGTCTTTATTGTTGAGTTTATGATATATAAAATACAATAAAACATAAAGACATCAAGAGTACACAGCGGAAGACTTAAGATCATAACAAATAAATTAATTAACTAAAAGTATGCGTAACGTACCTCTTGCGAATGTCAAATCCCTTGGGCAAAGCAAAACAACCCTCGAGCAAAGCAAAACAAAGAAGTACTTATTGGTGTAAGAATAATGTCTTACAACCACGTTCTTGTACACACGAATTAACCAAACGAATCAAGCGATTGCTAGATCTAACACAAGTCCTCGTTTAAGAAAAACGAAACCAAACTCCCTTACTAATGGGGTGTTCGGCCGATTAAAAGAGAGGAGAGGAGATCTAGGGTTAATTCAATGCACAAGTGTATGAAACCCTAGAACCTAACCCTCTTTATATACTAGTAGGTAAACTTAGAGAACAAGTTTATGAATTAGGGCTTTGGAAAGGCCCCTATGGCCGGCCATGTAGACAAGCCCAAATGAAATCCATAGCTTTTCCAAGTTTTCCATTTCTAGTCCTTTCTCTTTTCATTTAACGGTCGTTAGTCATTTTTAAATACTTAACGATCGTTAACCGGACTTAATGTGCAATAATTAATCGTAAACATAAACATTAATTATTAACTTTAATTCTCATTCGCTAATGTGTGCAATCCCGTGGTCACGAGTTCGAATCCGGACATTCACATGTTTGTAAATATATACATTTCCAACAGCTCCCACTTGGATATGTTTACAAAACGTGAAATGACATTGGTTAGCGTCTAGCAACACGCCAATGCCCCCGGTACAACTCGTGTATGGTTTTCTGGAGAAAAACCAAGTTTGATGATTCATCATCATATTCATCCTTTTGTTTCTAATACCATGTTAATAAGAATATGGATCTCACTCATTTCTTAATTAACTATTCTGTTTCTCGCTTTATGTGATTTATTAAGATTACCAATTCTTCTGAACAGAAGACCTTGGGTATGGCCATACAAACATCTTAACAATCCTACGAGGGGCCCAGTTCTGTTATACTTCAAAATAAATTTGAAGGAAACAAATCCCATTTTGACTACAAGCAGGATTCACAAACTTCGCAACACTTCTGAAAACAACCCTTATAACTACCAGTTACGTATAGCGTTAGATTGCTTCACAAAAATGCACTACATCCATGACATATCTCTTGTATCTCAAGTCAGAGGATAAATATTCATGATGTACTTAATGACTAAGATCCATAAAGTATCATCATGTGGGTGGGATAAGTCCTATACTCAATTCATTGAATATCATCTGAAATTAGTCATGCTACGCATCAATATACTTTCAAATATATTCTAACTAATACTCAGATTTGTCTTAATTCAATATCATTCCCATGTTATTGATTGACAACGGACTATTTAGAATAACTTAAGTTATTCATGGATTTAAACATGCAAATATAGGACACAATATTATAAATGAAATTAAACGTATACCGTACTTTAATTCATTATAAATAATAATTGTTTAACATCCTTTATCCAAATACTAAATAGATCAATGCATGATAATTCTTAGTTAATGAATTTTGCCACAAGTCATGCAACTCATACTTGTTGACAAGGCATAATTTCAACTAACTTTGATCTATAAGAATTTTGAGAATACTTATTTCAAAAATTCAATAAGTGAATTTCTTGTATGTGTTTACACATATCTTGATATTGTCATATTATTCCAAAAGGTGCGTGATAACCTGAACCATCCTTTTATGACAATTATCTTTCAAAACCTTAAAGTTTTAAAGTATTCTTTATTCTTTAATGTATAATGCAACTATGCTCTTAGTTGAGCATAACTAGTCAACATGGTCATCATCAAGGATACCATGACTAGAATTGAGTGTCATCTCAATTATACTAGCATCATTGTGTACAACAATATGCTCTTTAAATATCCGTAAACTTTTGAACAGTTATAGTGTAATGTTGGTGCCTACCAAAACTCAAGTTTGTTGGCAATGACAATTATGAAACAATTGTCATATAATCATCCATAGAATCTAGGAGCATCTCCAGACTGTGGAATGTGATTCTAAATCCAAACATATTCCTTTTAAAATATTTATCACACTAACAACTTTCAATATTGTCAAATCATCTTGTAATCAAGCATGACACAACAATCTTATACACAACATGATGTTCATGATGAATCTTCAAGTTAAACTTTAAGATCTCATCTATCTTGTCAAAGATATGTATTCATCATGTTCTATTTGACTCATTTATTTACCGCATATGTTTATAATAATAAACATATATTCCAAAGTTGTATATATTATTTCCAAATCTTACAAACGAAGTTTCATTCCCAACTAAAACTTAATTTAAGTGGAATGTAGTTGCCCATACAACATATAAGATTTAAGAAAAAATAAATAATACTCCCACTAACTTTCAGGAATACTTATGAGCAATCTTATTTTAATTATTAAATCAAACATGGATTTAATATTAAACATAAGAAACATCTTCTAGATGCTTGCATATATCCATTCATGGATTCTTGCAGTTTGTGCATATCCAAGGATTATTTGAATTCATAAAACTTCTTTGTATTACTCATCGTCCTCGCAAAAGTAATTTCACAACAAAGAGTTATGACATTCATTGTCAAAATTTCATATCAATGAAACTAAGTATGACAATTATAATCTTTATACTTCTATTTAATGTATATAGGAAATAATATTCAATCATAGTTAATTGCTTAAGTATGATTGATATTATTATCACTAGACATACATTAAATACATGTACAATATTGTCCATATGATTTCTACACAAAGATTTAAACCACTAGGGTTTCCATCCTTTGAAGAAACTCATTTTCATTATTAAGATAAACCAAGTATCGAAAGTTGATTATCTTTATGGACAGCATCTCTACATTCATAGTATGATTGATTTTCCACAATTCAACATTTGGTAAATTTATCATTATGATTAACAGGCTTACCATGATCCTGTAACTCATATTCCTCAGCATATTAAATATCTGAGATATCCTTACGGATCTATGAATGACAATTCCATCATATTAAGGTCTATCATTTTCATGTTTAGCCTCATCATGATATTTGCTAGTGCATTTTAGAAGATTATGTATTTTGTAATTCAATCTTTCAAGATCTAAACAAAACTCCCACTTGCCTTTAACAATTCAAAGATTACCTTTAAATAGTTTAGCAAGTAGAGTAACAATACATTGTTCTCTTTTGGGATATTACAAAAACATTGACAGTTCCTAACATTAGTTTGTTACAACTCACTCTATAAGTAGTTTAACAAATTCAGAACTTCATTTATAAGACTTAATGTGATTCATCACATTCCATAAACAAATGGTGTCTTATTAATCTTCTAGGTTGGAGTCTTATTGAGTATATTCAATCTATACTCAATCTACTAACCTTGATAACTTTTGGAAGAAACTATAGTTATCTTGAATCAAATAATGCCAACAGATTTTGATTCTTCTAACAGAACATACCATAAAACTATGGTATTTCCTTAGAATTAATATTGTAAGAAAATCTAACAATATTTTAGATAACCATCTACTCTTTTGGCTTACCTATTTACCAACAAAGTAAAACTTAATGGTACAATAGAATTACCAAGTCAATTGCATGTATTATAACACAAATATTTTTGACCAAGTCAAAAGACATATTAGTTATAATCCCACTATACGTTATAAGTCATTGATCAACTCATTGACTTCATGCATATGTCTTAAAACATAGCAAGTTAACGTCTTACTTTATATTGTAAGTCTTGTATTAAAAGACTTCATGTTTGTGACTTTACAAAATCATAAACATTTATAATTAAAGTAATTATGAACACCACCTCGGGTTTCAATTCATATTTCAAGTTAATATTTACTACATATATTTAAGTCATTCAACGAATACTCAAATTCAAGGTAGTATTAGATTACTTCATTTAATTATGTCATTCCATGAAATGTTCCATGTAAGAAACTGCAGAATCATCCATGCTCGTTCTCACGACACGTGGATATTTTACCTTGGGCTACAATCTAGTTCACGTTCTCACGTAACATAAATTGTAACTACAAGTGTTTCTTAAATATTGAATGACATAAATATTTAAAATAAAGTAGTCTTTGTTATCATCTTGACACATGTTCTTAATAGGGCAATCATACATATATAAATGTATACTTCCTTTACAGTCAAGAGAATTCTTTTAAATCATATTAATATGTGTTGTACCTTGCACACAATAAGATTTCTCCCACTTGTGCATGGAACAACATCATGTAGCATATAAACAACACGATACACGTTCGTTTATTTGATTAATATGATTTGTGTCATAGATATAACAAGTAGATGTAGAACTATATTGTTTAGTAAGGAAACGTACACGACTATCCTTAAAAACATAAGTGTCTACAATTTGAAAGTAATTATCTTTGAAGATAATCTGGGTTACTACACAGGAAATAAGGCTTGTAGCTCCCACTGAATTAGAAATCATTAAAACAACTTCTTATTCAGTAATGCAACACAAATGCTCCCACTGAATCTGACAACATTGTAAGTGTTGCATAACCAGTGAAAACAACTTGCTTGCTTTTTACTTTCCTACACTTTTGAAGAACCATACGTAATTATTACTAAGGTACTAAAAGGTGTATTCTACTATATGAATGATAGGTTATCCATCAATGTTATTAACTCGAAAAATTGGGTATGCAATTTCTTCCTCAACAGGCCTACCATCCCCATACTGGTATGTAGTACCTTTAAAGGCTAAAGCAAAACAACTAGATAAAAATATGCTAGTTTGCCTTTTACCAATTTTTGCGATAATTAGTCTAGCTTCTAATCTAGTAACTCATATACATGTTTTCCAGTTAACCAACATTCATGTTGTTACAAAGGATTCATTCACCAAATGAGGGTAATGAAATCTTTATGGAAAATAAGATGTGCAATTCATTGCTAAGAGTTACATTAGAATTTAGACAATTCAAATGTTTCTATTATACCTTTCTCATTCATGAAAAGGAATAGGATTGAGTCTCATGCTTCTCTCATGGAAAAGAGACTTCGTTTGTCTTATCAGTAAATTATTCTCGATCAAACATTTGTTTGAATGCTAGAATGGATCAATTTACTAATCAAAGACTAAACCACGTTTACGGTTAAATGTTGCATTTATACATTAAAAAGAATTACAAAATTCAATTTTAGTATTTTCGATAATTAACCTTTTCAATAAACAATTAAATACCCAAGGTTCATATTCATATAACCAATTAATTATTATTGAAAACTAGGATCCAAATTGTCATAATTTCATCACGTCAGTTGATCTGCTAGTAATGAACCTTATACAAAATGGTAGAGCTATTGCTCAATTGCCAATTTCAATTGCAATTCCTAGATTTATGGGATTTACATATAGCCAATATCAATCGCCATGTAAACATGTTTTATCCAATCTTATGCCTTGAGTTGCCAGCTCTCACTACAAAACTCAATTAAGTTGTCCAACTTAAGAAACTGCAAAATCGTCCATGCCCGCTCTCACGACACGTGGACATTTTACCCTTTGATTACGATCTAAGTCACGATCTCACGCAAATAAAAAATAATCTTAGGTGTTTCCGTTTCGTTGGATGGCATATAACTTAAATTAAAGGGTAATAGTTTTGATGTTAAATCAAATATGTACAAAGATGTCATGCATTCATCTTTGTAGCATAGTTTTTATTAAAACATTTATATCTTGTTTTAATGTATAAGCTTTTCATCATCAAACTTTAATTGAGGTATTGGGTTCACCAATCAAGGAATTTAGTGTTAATTATCATCCATTATACCGTACTTTTGCATAAGTGTAAACACTTAGTGTTTCGGATAATTACCACCGAAGTGGCGCATGGAATTAAAACTAATTCGCCCTTAAGATGAGCTTGCACATTTAATGGCTTACTAAGTAGCTCCACTCGAACTTACAGAGGGCAGAGGACCAGGTACGCGCTAAAGCACAACCTTAGACATCCTTTCAGTGTGACTGTGCGCACTTCTTTAAACCCCTTTTATTAGTTCATTCTCATGGGTGAGCCTTTCAGACCATTTGTACCAAAGTCATCAATCAATTAAACGATTATGATTACTATTCTTAAAAATACATGTTTCACCATTGTTTAGGTCAGTTTATTTTTCTTGTAAAAATACCCTTGTTACACATAACAAACAAGCAAGTATTTATAAAAATAAACAAATAAACAATGAATGCATAACAAATAAAAGTCATGCATATCAAATAGCCACATGCAAACGTTTTGATAAATCCTATTAATAACCAATTCTAGATCTGTCAATATGCATATATTTAATTAAGACTTTCACCCGTTTTCATCTATGTACAAGGTGAACCACATGCATCGATTCATCGATTGCGCAAGTCAAAATTAAATACATACCACATAGCACATAATTGATTAAATTAATAATTATTGAGGCCTTCCCCAATTTTAGATCTATCATAATTTAGTGTATATCACTTAAACAAGAAAGACATACAATAAAAGCAGATCCATGATAAACCATGCAGATAATTATCATGGACATAAATTACACTTAACATTTAATGCAATTAAAACAGAGTTACGCAATACACATAAAGTTGCATGCATCTTAGGGTTTCTAATCCAATTAAAACAATAGTTTACAAAACCCTAATTAGGGCACCAAAATAAACGCCCCCCTCAAAATTAGGGTTTAGGTTTTGCAAACCCTAGATCTAAGCATACAAATAATAACACATTCATGTTTATTTTAATTATGTGTTTCAGTAATTAATTACTTGTTATACAAGGCTCGTGATGCCACTGTTAAGTTTATGATATATAAAATACAATAAAACATAAAGACATCAAGAGTACACAGCGGAAGACTTAAGATCATAACAAATAAATTAATTAACTGAAAGTATGCGTAACGTACCTCTTGCGAATGTCAAATCCCTCGGGCAAAGCAAAACAACCCTCGAGCAAAGCAAAACAAAGAAGTACTTATTGGTGTAAGAATAATGTCTTACAACCACGTTCTTGTACACACGAATTAACCAAACGAATCAAGCGATTGCTAGATCTAACACAAGTCCTCGTTTAAGAAAACGAAACCAAACTCCCTTACTAATGGGGTGTTCGGCCGAATATGACTAGAGAGAGGAGAGGAGAGATCTAGGGTTAATTCAATGCACAAGTGTATGAAACCCTAGAACCTAACCCTCTTTATATAATAGTAGGTAAACTTAGAGAACAAGTTTATGAATTAGGGCTTTGGAAAGGCCCCTATGGCCGGCCATGTAGACAAGCCCAAATGAAATCCATAGCTTTTCCAAGTTTTCCATTTCTAGTCCTTTCTCTTTTCATTTAACGGTCGTTAGTCATTTTTAAATACTTAACGATCGTTAACCGGACTTAATGTGCAATAATTAATCGTAAACATAAACATTAATTATTAACTTTAATTCTCATTCGCTAATGTGTGCAATCCCGTGGTCACGAGTTCGAATCCGGACATTCACATGTTTGTAAATATATACATTTCCAACATTTATAACCAAAAAATAGTAAAGAGTTGAGATCAATGTAGAACCAAAATTATCTAAAGATTTAATGAACTAATCCTAGCTACTAATTTTTTTCATTAAAAAAAAAAGAATATTTTCCACCTCTTTTTTGAAAATAAAATATCTTACGAAGAGTAAATTTTAAGTGAAAAAAAATGCACCATAGCGATCAGTATTTTTTTTTATCTTTCAGTAGACGGACACTTCAATATTCTTTTGACGAACTTTTTTTTGATTTTTTTTTTCAGGAAAAATCACATGTGATTTGTATCACAAATCAAATGCGATTTATGAAATCACATGTAAAAAAAATCACATGTGATTTTTCCAGGTGTAACTGAAATAAAGAAATCGAAAAAAAAAGTCCGTCGAAAGATAGAAGTGCCCCTTCTTCGCGATGGTATGATTTGTTTTACGTGACGATTAATGGTTTGCGAGATATTTAATTTTTAAAAAAAGAGTGAAAGTTTATTTGTTTTATTTTAATAAAAAAATGGATGGTCAAGATTGCTTCATTGAATGTTTAGAGAATGTTAGATCTACATTGAACTTTTCTCAACAAGTAAATTATTACAGCTTAAACAAGAATTTTAAGTACATGGTAAGAATAGAATGTTAGAAAAGATATCCATTCATATAATATTAAAGGTTCTTATGTACATGGAAGAAAAGAGATAATGCAAAAATTGGTGAAAGAAAGGTAAGTCACTTGGAACTCCAAATTGAAGTACAAAAGCAACTAAGCAAAGTTTTCGACGACAAACAACACTTACGTTAAAATTTAAAAGTAAGCAGCTAGGCAATCCTTTATTTATACCGCTTTGATAACATAAGTCATATGTTTTTATTGCTCTAATATGAACTGATACTCAAGTTTAAAATTGAGATTTGGCTAAATGAATTATGTCTATATTATGATACTTGTTGTGGCCTTAGGTTAATAACATCTCAAAATTCTAAAAGAGTACATATGTTAACATCTTATATTAAGTGGCTTTGATAAAGTAGTCATATGTTTCTATTGGCCTCTAAAATATGTGCTCCTTTCTAACTTGTGTGACATTAAAAATTAAAATGGTCTCCACCAAAACATGTTTAACAATATCAAAATAAAAATAAAAGAAAAAAGTGAAGAATTTTTTAAACTAAAAGATTGGATATGATACGAAGACATACAACTAATCTCAAGACACTTGATGTACATACACTTATGGTATATAACTAACTATCAACTTCTATCTTTAGCCGATGTGGGATAGATTTTCAACTTCAAGATAAAAGATTTAAAAATGTATGAGCTTACAGAAATATGTTTCGTAATCAAGTTACGTTTGTTATTTGTGGCGACGAAAACCATTGTGGTAACATTATAAGTAACCAGTTTTAATAAACTGAGCTCTAAACATTTCCATAGAGGCAAAATACATCCGTGATTTTTCACAAGTTCGAAGTTCATACAAGTTTTCATTTTAGTTGAACTTGTAAAGTAGCTAAGAAGTTGATGAACATGAGAACACTATACTATTTCAGGCATGTATGACCCACATAGACTAGCGTATATAACTAACCAATAACTAGCCACCAAGTTCTTTCTTGTAAGATTAAAGGTTAAGAAATGTCTCCATAGTATATAAGATATTTTTTCATAGGTGGTTGACCGGAAATATTTATAAGCATCTAACAAAAGTTCCACAAAAGGTGTAGATTGGCGGAAACATCCTGACTCGGGTGTCTTTTGACACCAGCCATTGTCCACTCCACAATGAATAGCTCCGGCAACTCTCCCGGCCTAGTGGGGCACCAACTGGAGTAAGCACGAGCCAAGACTCGAACCATTGAGCTCTTATTCCACAAAGTCTCTCCAGTGTGCCCATAAATTTTGCGAAAGTGGGTACCTATATATATAAAAGATAATTGAACCTCCAAATAAAAATATGCACCATTTCAACTCAAATTATTGGGCCTATGTCTAAAAGGCTTCAATCTCAATAGCTAGAAAGACCATGAAACTTTGTCAACCTTTTTGGGTCTTTGGTAAGGGTTTTTAGAATTCGGGTAACACAAACCGAAAATCGAAACAAAAACCAAATTTATAAAAAGTAAATTGAACCGAACTAAATATTCGGTTTTTGCTTTCGATATGGTTTTGACAATCTAAGCTGAAAACCGAATTCGTATAAAAATATATACATATATATTTTTAATATATTTATATACATGAAATGAACTTTAAAATTCTTTCATAGTATAAATATAATATTTTCTAAGCTTGAAATTTTATTTTTTTGCTAAAAATTTATATAAATAAATAAATAATCAAAATTAAGTAACTCAATTTATTGGGGCCAGTGTTCAGTTATTCGGTTCGGTTTAATGAAATTTGAATTCGGTTCGGTTTGGTTTTTGATTTTAAGATTGGTTCTAATTAAACTAACCGAACCGAATAACCGGATAACCGAAGGATGAACACCCTAGTCTAGTCTTTGGATAACGACAAGTTTACTCTAAATTTAAATAGCTTACCTGCTTTAACATCATTAACTACTCTTTTTCAAGTCATCAAAGTGTGGCTCCTCTTAAGATTAGGTCAAAAGATATGAAAAATCGGCTTGGAAGCCGTGATCCAAGACTTTAATAGCGTGTAGCTCAATTGGTTTCAAACGAGAAATAAAACTCGTAAAATCCTTGGGTCTTTTAAGAATCTCATAATAAATGTTATTTAAATTCACCCGTGGTTGTAGATAATATATGAGTATAGAGCATCTTTTAGAGTAAAGAAACAAAAATAAAAAATACGTAGTAAACAAAAAGTCAAGAGTTATATGAATTTTTAGACTATGTCATATCTCACAAATTTTATTAACTTGGGCTACATTATATTAGCTACAAACAATTTCTTTCCTCAACGAATGCGGGATTACGTTTTTGGGTCATGAACGTCAAAGTATTTCGATGTTTTGATATTTGTTTCAGCCCTAGGTTGTCTAGAAAAATTATTATGCCGATCAGTAAGCATGTTTTGAATGCTCAAATGTACAACTTTAAGTTTGCAACTAGCTAGGAAAACTTATGACAAACATGCTTATGTGAAGATCTAAAAATTAGTAGTTTGGCAATCCTTTAAGCTTATTATACTCATAAAGTGTGAAATGTTTTAGTTTATAAATCGTTTCGATATGTGCATGAAACTTTGAATTAATGAATGAGACACATTTTGGTTCTTGTATTAGACTATTGGGTTTATTTTACACGTCACTACTAGTAATTGCTGTTGTCAAACATCTTGCCGCAATATTCCGGTATTTTAATCATTTGAACGATATACCCACTGTCGCTAGACATATTTTTTCTTTTGTATCACTACTCCATCGCAAACATACAGTTGACCGGTGAAAAAATGGCTTAAAGAGAAATGACTCATGGGTTCAATCTCATATCCTAGCTAAATGGTCTAGGTCATTAGGGAAGGGTGAGTCAACACCCGGCCGTTTTAATCTTTTAAGGACATGTTCTTGCTTTTGCATTGCCATATAACATTCCCAATGGCAACATGATTGATAATTTCTATTTTCTTTGAAAGTCTTACATAAATGGTTAATTTACTTCACTTCCATTTGTTATTCTTTGCAATAAAAGAAACACCAAAACTCTATATCAAGAAACGATTACCTACATTAATCAATCTCCGATAAAAAATAGAATAAAGAAAGAAACTAATAAATACTAAAAAATCAAGAATTTATATTAGTTCTCAGCCATACGAAAGCCCTGATGCTATGTATTATTAGCTTGCAAACTTTTCTAAGCATGAAGTCTATCATAGAGCTGAAAACATAATACTAGACTGATTACAAGCAACTCACGTACAATATGGTATATTAGTAACCAACAACTTAATTTTTCAAACTATGTGGGATAGTATTGGGGATAGAATGTTAGGATAAAAGGATGGCATAGTTCTCTATAATAAATATTCTATAAAAGTAATTATATGTACATGCACAGAAAGAAATAATGCTAGAGTTAGAGCATGAAACATGATTGTAAGGATAACATGAAATTATATGTTGTTATAGCAGATTTTCTCTAAGCGTGTACTTATGTGAAATCGCTTATGTATCATGATACTTGCTTCGGACCGAACTTATTGAATTGGAATTGAATGAAAGTGCACATATATATTTAGATTGTTTTGTGACATTATAGACGTGTCCCGTTTATAAGTTCCCAATTTGTTAGTAGACGTGAGACTATGAAACTCTGTCTACATATTTAGTCTTCAACTCAACTTTCTAACTACATGCTCTTAGGACATATAATGGCTTAAATTGCATGGACGACAAACACAAATAAGACAATATTTCTTTTATTTTCGATTGCTTTACGTGTATAAATCCGTTCACTTCTTTTTATAGTCATCAAGTATGGCTCGTCTTATTTTTAGCTAGAAATATGTGCCAAATTTGTAAAAAAAATTGTGGCAAAAAAACTTAAATTTTTTCCTTTGACGCGTCGCTCAGTTTGTTCAAAAAAAGTGCGTAGCTCAATTGGTTCCAGAAAAAGTAACCTAGAAAGAAGCTAGACTTCTAAAATCCGGTCAAAGTCTTGTAGAAATTCTCATACCAAGAAGTTGCGCGTGTTTGCAAATAAGATTCGGAAAAAAATAGAGCAACCGTAGCGTGGATTATAGACCTTTAGATTTAGACATCCTCGAATATGTAAAGCCAATGAGTATCTATACATAATAATTGAAATAGTAGTTGTGGATCGTGACTATCATTTTTGTATTTGTGTAAGATCACATTTGAACAAAAATATGTACATCACTAGATGAAAAATAAGATATTCCTAAAGGATATCCTGATTATGAATTTTCTATGATGAAAATATGTTCATGCCATCAAAAGGTTTTGATATGTGTATGAATTATCTAATGAGAATTATGTTGGTTGTTGCATGTTGAGTTAGATTGTAAATGTATTTATTTTGTACGTTGCGTTTGAATCAAAAGAATTAAGATACACTTTTACATTTTTATTGTTTCTTAATTTAAAGAATTTATTTTTAAGAGTTCCTTCACTCCGTAGTTTACCAACATATCCCACAAATTGCCAGATTTTTTTAAATCATCAAAACTGAAGTTTAGAAGCAACTAATTTATAAAAAGAAATAATGAAAGGAATAATGCCCGAGTTAGAACATGAAACATGAACGTAACAATATGGATAACCTCAAACATGATGTTAGAGCATGTTTTTTTATAACTCTAACAGTGAAAGATTACGATTTTATATACTTTCAAGCAATACAAAATGATATTCACTTGTAATAACGCACAAGACGTTTACATATTCTAAAATCTGGAAAATTCTACTGTTTTGGTACGGGTCAATCCAGTATTCTTTTTATCGGTGCCAATCCACTTTCTACACGCCTAGTCAAGTATGGACAGCAAGTATTGGCTACCCTAATATACTTTGACCAAACCAACCCAACACATGTGAAACAAATCCGAACTAGGATTTCACATGGATAAGTAATACGATAATTATGTTTTTTTAAGAATTTTCTCAAATGCAGCTAGGGTCTTGTGAGCTTATTTTTCCGACCCGACAGCCAGGTTTTGCAATATAACTAGGTAAACCATATACTATGCCAAAATAGATACTTTTGGTGTGTGGAAAGACACCGTAGATATTGCTATCAAGAATTATCGACTACATGCACATCAAATGAACGAAACATCAATATCAACCATGTTTGAATATTTGGAAACATCAATAGTTAAGTATTCACAATTAGACAAACTATTGACTTTGACGTTTACTTTCAAATTATTTCTTATTTCTGTTTGTTTCATAAACTAACTTCTTGCAGCAAAAAAACAGTTGATGACTACTATCTGATTGTACAAAATAATCCTTCAAGTTGAAGTACTTCCGACTCTGAGAATATTTACTACATTCGTTTCATGAAAGTTACAGCTTTGTTTTACTATTAATGACTACTAACATTGTTAGTTTATATCATTATAAATGAATTGATTATAATGATTTACAGGATTTGTTTTTATTGAAAGATGTTTGATATTCACATACATAGGACAGAAGTACACTATTTTGATTGCCTAGCTTCTAACTGATGAGTTCAAAGACCGGATAACGTGGTTCAAGAGGTAGATTATTAAGGACGGTCACCCCAAACGGACCTGCTTTGAACTGTACCAGAATTATGCGTTTCGACCCATTACCCAACCCGTCTAACCCTCAAGGGTGGGGCCATGTGACGGGAAAACTAACACCCATTAGTAAACAACGCCTTTTTGTGGCTGTTTTGAAAAAAATGGAAATATTAGCTGCTGTTTTGCAACGAATTTCGTCTCTGGGCTTACGTTTTCGGAAAACATTAGAGATATAATTTGCAATTTACCCTTATCGATAATGTGATATAGATAAAAGCTATTAGTTATTGTATCCAAACAAAGCTTTTTTCGTCTCTGGGTATTCAAATTTTATACTAATTTTTTAGTTTTTCTTTTACAGTAATATTTTTGTTTTAAAACTTTAAGACTTCTTTTTATAAGAAGTCTTAAATGCTTTATAATGTAATATAGATAAAAGCTATTAGTTATTGTATGCAAACAAAGCTTTTTTCAAGTAAGAACTTTTTTCATAAAACAAAAAGCTAATAAATTTAAAGAGCCCCCAACCAAACATACGCTAAGTTTTTTTGGTTGGTTCACATTGTTGGAAATGTATATATTTATAAATACGTGAATGTCCGGATTCAAACTCGTGACCACGGGATTGCACACATTACGAATGAGAATTAAAGTTAATAATTAATGTTAATTGATTACGATTAATTATTATACAAAACTCGACTAACGATCGTTAAGTATTTAACGAAAATGACTAACGACCGTTAAATGTAAAGAGAAGGACTTGTAGAGTTAAATCTTAGAATGGAAAAGATATGGGTATCTCTTTGGGGCATAGTATGGCAGGCCAAGGAGAGGGTTTCACAACCAAAACCCTAACTTGTTCCCAAAGATTTTATAACACTATAAATATAAAGGCTAGGATTAATGGTTTTCATAGCTTTTGTGCACACACATTAACCTAACTTTTCTTTGTTCTTTCTCTTGCAAATAATCGGCCACAATACCCTTTAGGGTGTTTGGTTTTGTTTTTCTAAAACAAGGTTTTGTAGATCTAGCAATCTTTTAATTCGTTTGTTAATTCGTGTGTACAAGAACGTGGTAGTAAGACACTATTCTTACACCAACTCATTTGAGTTATAAAACGGTAAGGGATAACTCGTTAAACCACTTTGTCACATCCATTGAAGAGATCTACTGAATTGCAAGAGGTACGTTACGCATTCTTTTAGTTAATTATTTATTTGTTATGATCTTAAGTCTTCCGTTGTGTACTCTGTGGTGTCTATATGATTTTATTGTTTTCATATATCTTAAACTAAACACACATAAGGTAAAAAGAAAAGTTTTTCCGAAAATGGTCTAGCTAGATCGATAAACCCCTATGAAAATTAGAAATGTGTCCTAATTTGATTGACAAAAGTAAGATTTAAGATCATTTGAGGACAAAACATTATTTATATACCAAGGGATCAATCTACACCCTCCATTTTTATTTGATCTAATGGATGAGATTAATCCCAACAATTTAAAAAACCCACTTTCATCATTTTTTTTCAAATATTAATATCTTTCAACCCGTTAATCGGTAAGCGACAAAAAATATATCATTGCGACGAGCATTTGATTATCTTTCTACAGATAGGCACTTTGATATACTTTCGACAAAAAAAAAATTTCGTATTTTTCACGTTTTTTTTTTAAGTTTTTTCGTTTTTTTACGTTACTGAAATTTGCATTAAAAAATCATATATGATAAAACACTAATTTGAATATCACATGTGATATTAGTGTAATATCACATATGATATTACATATCATAAATAATTTAACACTAATATCACATGTGATATTCAATTTAGCGTTTTATCATATATGATTTTTTTTTCATGCAAATTTCAGTAACGTAAAAAAACGAAAAAACGAAATTTTTTTCTTTTTTCGAAAGTATATCAAAGTGCCCGTATATAGAAGGATAATTAAATGCTAGTCGCGATGGTGTAAATATTTTCACTTAACGATTAACGGTTTAAGAGATATTTAAATTATAAAAAATAGGTGAAATAATAAAATGTTTTTAATCTCAGCCATTGATTTATTTTTAGATGGATGATGGAGATGAGTCCTTTGGTATGTGAGAAAAGTTTAGTATGTAAAATAACTCTCCTCAAAGAATTAATATACATGTTTACATTTTCATTGTTTCTTTTTTAGCTACAAAATATTAAAGAAAAAGCTAAGAGTTTATAAGAGTTTTCAAATATTTGAAAACCTTCTCAGATTTTTCTGAAGAAGATATTCAAATTTCTAAGACATAATACTAGTCTCAACACATTTAACAAACATACAATTATGGTATATAAATAACCTACAATTTCTATCTTCAGCTTATGTGGATGAAGTTTCAATATAAAAGGCTGGAAAAGGTGAGCTTAAATGGATACGTTTTGTAATCGACTTACGTTTGTTATTTGTAGCAATGAAAAACATTGTGATAACATTATAAGTAAGCAGTTTTAATGAACCGATCTCTACACGTCTCCATAGATGTAGAATATAAAGTGATTTTTAATTATGAAAATGAGATTGCTTAGTTTGTTAGTTTACTTCACTTCCATTTGCTTAAACTACTTTGCGCCTATATGTTTTTAGGACATACAAGCGGCTTAAATTGCGTGAAGAACAACCACAATATCATCACAAAACAGAATTAAGATATACACATGCATTTTAATTAATGTTTTCATATTGTTACTTCGTAGTTGGCTTCCAAAATATTTTCTCTTTACTAACCTATGTGAAATGTGGAACGTCCATCAAAACATGTTTTACAGTACGAAAACTTAAAAAAAAAAAAAAAAAAAAATTTGTATGAGTATTTGGGTATTTTACATATTGTGGGTTTTTTTTATAACAGATTAAAAGTAGAATACAGAAAACATAATACCAATCTCAGCTCAACACACGTGGCATGCATACAATAGGGTATTCTACATATCTATACTATCTAATAAAATAGAGTTTTGTACATCCCTCTTATGCAGCATTTTATTTAATGCGCTGATGTGTCTTGAAGGATAGGGTATAGATATTTTTGTAAAGTACACCTCCATTGCAAAACTTCTTCCGTACACATTCAAGAAATTGTCAAAATATATAAGGATATCAGTTACAAACCTATTTTTGTTAGCCATTTACACCACAATACGATACCCATCTTCGATTCAAACATGCCGGTTTCAAAAAAGTTTTAATTTGTTCCAATATGAAAGTGCAGCCTCTCTTGTTGGGCCCCCTAAACATGCAATTCAATCCGCATAACACACAAAAGTTCATGCATTTAATTTTCTCCTAGGTTTTTTCTAAGGTTTTGCTACAACACAATTGAATTAAAATTAATCAAAGAAAATATTATAAATGAATCGAAACAAAATAAAATTGATTAATAAAAAACAAAACACATCAAAATAGTTGTGATACTTACCAATTCTCTTGTGTGGACAGGATATTAATCACCCACTGGCATAGATCGACTTTTTAGGGATGTTGAAACTGTTTGAATCAAAGATATGGACCTAACCTAAAGTGTTTTGTGATGTTTTTTGGATCTCTGGAATAATAACATGATTTGAATTTTTTTTTTTGTTTTTTTTTTGTTTTTTTGAAACCGGCATGTTTGAATCGAAGATGGGTATCGTATTGTGGTGTAAATGGCTAACAAAAATAGGTTTGTAACTGATATCCTTATATATTTTGACAATTTCTTGAATGTGTACGGAAGAAGTTTTGCAATGGAGGTGTACTTTACAAAAATATCTATACCCTATCCTTCAAGACACATCAGCGCATTAAATAAAATGCTGCATAAGAGGGATGTACAAAACTCTATTTTATTAGATAGTATAGATATGTAGAATACCCTATTGTATGCATGCCACGTGTGTTGAGCTGAGATTGGTATTATGTTTTCTGTATTCTACTTTTAATCTGTTATAAAAAAAACCCACAATATGTAAAATACCCAAATACTCATACAAACTTTTTTTTTTTTTTTTTTTTTTAAGTTTTCGTACTGTAAAACATGTTTTGATGGACGTTCCACATTTCACATAGGTTAGTAAAGAGAAAATATTTTGGAAGCCAACTACGAAGTAACAATATGAAAACATTAATTAAAATGCATGTGTATATCTTAATTCTGTTTTGTGATGATATTGTGGTTGTTCTTCACGCAATTTAAGCCGCTTGTATGTCCTAAAAACATATAGGCGCAAAGTAGTTTAAGCAAATGGAAGTGAAGTAAACTAACAAACTAAGCAATCTCATTTTCATAATTAAAAATCACTTTATATTCTACATCTATGGAGACGTGTAGAGATCGGTTCATTAAAACTGCTTACTTATAATGTTATCACAATGTTTTCATTGCTACAAATAACAAACGTAAGTCGATTACAAAACGTATCCATTTAAGCTCACCTTTTCCAGCCTTTTATATTGAAACTTCATCCACATAAGCTGAAGATAGAAATTGTAGGTTATTTATATACCATAATTGTATGTATGTTAAATGTGTTGAGACTAGTATTATGTCTTTGAAATTTGAATATCTTCAAAAAAATCTGATAAGGTTTTCAAATATTCAAAAACTCTTATAAACTCTTAGCTTTTTCTTTAATATTTTGTAGCTAAAAAAGAAACAATGAAAATGTAAACATGTATATTAATTCTTTGAGGAGAGTTATTTTACATACCAAACTTTTTTTACATACCAAAGGACTCATCTCCATCATCCATCTAAAAACAAATCAATGGTGAGATTAAAAACATTTTATTATTTCACCTATTTTTTATAATTTAAATATCTCTTAAACCGTTAATCGTTAAGTGAAAATATTTACACCATCGCGACTAGCATTTAATTATCCTTCTATATACGGGCACTTTGATATACTTTCGAAAAAAGAAAAAAATTTCGTTTTTTCGTTTTTTTACGTTACTGAAATTTGTTCCATATGTAATTGTGTTTTACAACATGTCACAACTGGAGGCAAGAAATTCGAGCCGTTATTCTCTTTCAGTCGCATCTCCCCTGATATTTTGGTAAAGTTGATTCTTATACTTGACTTGAGATCTCTATTTCTTTAGACCATAAACTAATAAATAAATAAGTTAATACCTTGCAAATTGTTGCTTTGGGTTTTAGACTTTAGAAATAGTATTAGAATAGTTTTTTTGGTGAACGGTTCGATTTGTGTGTATGCTTGAGAGTGCCTTTATAGGGAAATATACCTTCTTTGTTTAGCTATAGGGTCATTGTCATTGTTGCAAGTTTGACTACGGGATATTTCAGTGAACGTTTTGATAATGATTTAAGAGTTTGCAATTCATATTGCCTTTGAATCATCATTTGACCAATCATAATGCAAACAACAAATAGGTTTATTTGGTAAATGGTATAGGCATGTTGCACTAATAGGTTTATTTGGAACATCCACTTAGGTAAAGGGGTGTTGCTCAATGGTAAATGGTATCATGCTTAATTTTAACTGTATAGTCATGTCTCACTAACAAAATGCTTAACTAAAAATCAACATGGTGGACCATTTCTTGAAATATATGATACAATTTATTTATTGAGAATTACAATTATTAGGAGTACAATGTGTACTGCATCAAAGGAAATTTAATACCTCTCTATCTTTGAATTTCTTAATAGTATACATTATACATGATCTGAAAAAACAGTTTTTATGTTTTGTTTTTGTTCAATTACCTATAAAGTTTTTCTATGATCATGTTCTGCTTTCTTTATATTATTGTTTATCCTACATGTATACTGAATTCTATGATGCGATGTCCGTGCCAATGGCAATTGCAATGTTTAGTCATCTACTTCTTGGACAACATGCAATGGTTAAACCTTTAGAGGCCGAAAAGAATCTTTTGCAATCTACTACTTCTGCTGGAGGAACATGTGGCATTGCAGGACCATATGGTGCAGTTGATCGGAAGCTATATGTGGGAAATTTGCACTTCAACATGACTAAACTGCATCTTAAGCAGGTAAAATATATGGGCATATTTATTTGGTTAAATCTATACTATCTAATAAAATAGAGTTTTGTACATCCCTCTTATGCAGCATTTTATTTAATGCGCTGATGTGTCTTGAAGGATAGGGTATAGATATTTTTGTAAAGTACACCTCCATTGCAAAACTTCTTCCGTACACATTCAAGAAATTGTCAAAATATATAAGGATATCAGTTACAAACCTATTTTTGTTAGCCATTTACACCACAATACGATACCCATCTTCGATTCAAACATGCCGGTTTCAAAAAAGTTTTAATTTGTTCCAATATGAAAGTGCAGCCTCTCTTGTTGGGCCCCCTAAACATGCAATTCAATCCGCATAACACACAAAAGTTCATGCATTTAATTTTCTCCTAGGTTTTTTCTAAGGTTTTGCTACAACACAATTGAATTAAAATTAATCAAAGAAAATATTATAAATGAATCGAAACAAAATAAAATTGATTAATAAAAAACAAAACACATCAAAATAGTTGTGATACTTACCAATTCTCTTGTGTGGACAGGATATTAATCACCCACTGGCATAGATCGACTTTTTAGGGATGTTGAAACTGTTTGAATCAAAGATATGGACCTAACCTAAAGTGTTTTGTGATGTTTTTTGGATCTCTGGAATAATAACATGATTTGAATTTTTTTTTTTGTTTTTTTTTTGTTTTTTTGAAACCGGCATGTTTGAATCGAAGATGGGTATCGTATTGTGGTGTAAATGGCTAACAAAAATAGGTTTGTAACTGATATCCTTATATATTTTGACAATTTCTTGAATGTGTACGGAAGAAGTTTTGCAATGGAGGTGTACTTTACAAAAATATCTATACCCTATCCTTCAAGACACATCAGCGCATTAAATAAAATGCTGCATAAGAGGGATGTACAAAACTCTATTTTATTAGATAGTATAGATATGTAGAATACCCTATTGTATGCATGCCACGTGTGTTGAGCTGAGATTGGTATTATGTTTTCTGTATTCTACTTTTAATCTGTTATAAAAAAAACCCACAATATGTAAAATACCCAAATACTCATACAAACTTTTTTTTTTTTTTTTTTTTTTTAAGTTTTCGTACTGTAAAACATGTTTTGATGGACGTTCCACATTTCACATAGGTTAGTAAAGAGAAAATATTTTGGAAGCCAACTACGAAGTAACAATATGAAAACATTAATTAAAATGCATGTGTATATCTTAATTCTGTTTTGTGATGATATTGTGGTTGTTCTTCACGCAATTTAAGCCGCTTGTATGTCCTAAAAACATATAGGCGCAAAGTAGTTTAAGCAAATGGAAGTGAAGTAAACTAACAAACTAAGCAATCTCATTTTCATAATTAAAAATCACTTTATATTCTACATCTATGGAGACGTGTAGAGATCGGTTCATTAAAACTGCTTACTTATAATGTTATCACAATGTTTTTCATTGCTACAAATAACAAACGTAAGTCGATTACAAAACGTATCCATTTAAGCTCACCTTTTCCAGCCTTTTATATTGAAACTTCATCCACATAAGCTGAAGATAGAAATTGTAGGTTATTTATATACCATAATTGTATGTTTGTTAAATGTGTTGAGACTAGTATTATGTCTTAGAAATTTGAATATCTTCTTCAGAAAAATCTGAGAAGGTTTTCAAATATTTGAAAACTCTTATAAACTCTTAGCTTTTTCTTTAATATTTTGTAGCTAAAAAAGAAACAATGAAAATGTAAACATGTATATTAATTCTTTGAGGAGAGTTATTTTACATACTAAACTTTTCTCACATACCAAAGGACTCATCTCCATCATCCATCTAAAAATAAATCAATGGCTGAGATTAAAAACATTTTATTATTTCACCTATTTTTTATAATTTAAATATCTCTTAAACCGTTAATCGTTAAGTGAAAATATTTACACCATCGCGACTAGCATTTAATTATCCTTCTATATACGGGCACTTTGATATACTTTCGAAAAAAGAAAAAAATTTCGTTTTTTCGTTTTTTTACGTTACTGAAATTTGTTCCATATGTAATTGTGTTTTACAACATGTCACAACTGGAGGCAAGAAATTCGAGCCGTTATTCTCTTTCAGTCGCATCTCCCCTGATATTTTGGTAAAGTTGATTCTTATACTTGACTTGAGATCTCTATTTCTTTAGACCATAAACTAATAAATAAATAAGTTAATACCTTGCAAATTGTTGCTTTGGGTTTTAGACTTTAGAAATAGTATTAGAATAGTTTTTTTGGTGAACGGTTCGATTTGTGTGTATGCTTGAGAGTGCCTTTATAGGGAAATATACCTTCTTTGTTTAGCTATAGGGTCATTGTCATTGTTGCAAGTTTGACTACGGGATATTTCAGTGAACGTTTTGATAATGATTTAAGAGTTTGCAATTCATATTGCCTTTGAATCATCATTTGACCAATCATAATGCAAACAACAAATAGGTTTATTTGGTAAATGGTATAGGCATGTTGCACTAATAGGTTTATTTGGAACATCCACTTAGGTAAAGGGGTGTTGCTCAATGGTAAATGGTATCATGCTTAATTTTAACTGTATAGTCATGTCTCACTAACAAAATGCTTAACTAAAAATCAACATGGTGGACCATTTCTTGAAATATATGATACAATTTATTTATTGAGAATTACAATTATTAGGAGTACAATGTGTACTGCATCAAAGGAAATTTAATACCTCTCTATCTTTGAATTTCTTAATAGTATACATTATACATGATCTGAAAAAACAGTTTTTATGTTTTGTTTTTGTTCAATTACCTATAAAGTTTTTCTATGATCATGTTCTGCTTTCTTTATATTATTGTTTATCCTACATGTATACTGAATTCTATGATGCGATGTCCGTGCCAATGGCAATTGCAATGTTTAGTCATCTACTTCTTGGACAACATGCAATGGTTAAACCTTTAGAGGCCGAAAAGAATCTTTTGCAATCTACTACTTCTGCTGGAGGAACATGTGGCATTGCAGGACCATATGGTGCAGTTGATCGGAAGCTATATGTGGGAAATTTGCACTTCAACATGACTAAACTGCATCTTAAGCAGGTAAAATATATGGGCATATTTATTTGGTTAAAAGCTAAAATATAAGCTTAAAATTTGCACCATTTATGTTGGAAAGTAAGTTACTATTTTGTTTTTCAATTGTTTATTTATGATAATCTCATATCCATATTTTTGAAGATTTTTGAAGCCTTTAATTTGGACCGGTGGAGTTAGTGCAATTGCCAGCGGATCCTGAAACAGGACATTGTAAAGTCTTTGGGTTTATCCAAGTCAGTGATTTTATTTATAAATCATTTAATTTCAAAAGATTGTTCTATTCATCAACGTAGGCATATAACGCTTTTTTCCCTTTTATTTAGAAGTTTGCCCAACTTGAGCATACAAACGCAACACAAAGTTTAAACGAAAAGCTTGATAAAGCTGGCGTATAATCAAGGTAAAATTTTGTGCTTATGTAATTGTTGTATATTACAGTCACATTTGACCGTTCTTTATGTCCAGTTACCGATTTTATTTATTTATTTATTTGTAGGTATCTTCGTTACTGAGCATGTTGGGACACAAGACACTCGAGCAAAAGCAACCAAAGGTGGAGGTTTGGTGAGTCCACCTGCTTGATGACTTCCACATATATTATTTTATTTATAATTTGCAAAAATCATGTAAGAAGCTGATGAAATTTCACTACAATGATTTAAAAGGATGTAACATGAGATAAATAAAAAATAACATTACCTAAGATACATATAAAACTAGCAGTAAGAGCTATGATCATAGTACCTGTTACCACAAATAACATCAAATGTGGCGACAACAAAACAAGAAAGGTGCATCATTTAATATATGCAGTTAAGACGAGGAACACGATAATTACATGAATGCATGAGGACTCTGTTATACCAGATAAACAAAAGCGTTTATTGAAAAATGATTTATGATCTTTTATTTTCCAAGATTTTGTATGTCAAGTTGCTTGAAACATTTGTACTCATTCAAATAACCAAGTTTTGACCGTTTATCACTTGATATTGTTTCGTTTGAAGTTGTCTTTGGTTCTACACTTTACCGTATGTATCGTCGGAACATGTTTAAATAACGTTTTTGTCAATGGTTGAGGTTTAGTATGTCTTTTTTAGATGAGCCTTATATTTTGCTTACACCTCTATTATCTAATCTAAAATGAAAAGATGACTAGGATGTCGCGGGCCTTAGATTTGTCACGCAGATGGTAGTATAAAAAAAGTACTACAAACATTGTATACACTAGGTCTATAATCAATGTATAACACATATGTACAACTACATAAATGGCATGTTTTATATCGTTTTTTACATATACTTTTATCAACAACTTTATTTTATTTACTCATTTATCTTTTTATAATAGGTGTTCACGGAATGAGCATGGGCTACTCGAGTGTTTGACGTGTATTGCGACCATGCCTTTTGAAGACTATCACCAGTTGGATAAGGCGTGTACTCATGTGTTTCTTTGTAACGACTAATTGGTAAATAAATAAGCCATTATCTACTTTTTTGCCTCTCTTTTAAATACCCGTGAATTTCACGGGTCTTTTAGCTAGTACGTGCACATAAAGTGAGGTTTTTCCAGTTTAAAAGAAGTTTTCAGATATGATTTAATTGAATTTAATTTGCTATTTATAATGATCGGAACAAATTTGAATAATTTAATTGTTTCTCATACTCTTTCTTCATTGACTTCTTAAAAATACTTTTTCCTCTTATACTATATGATACTAAAAATTATAATGTTTTTCACCAAACATGTTTTATAGTAAAAAAAAGAAATAAATAAAGAAAAAAAGTTAAGAGTTTATATAAATTTTTTTCAAATAAAATACTTTTTTATTTAAATTTGCAACATTTTAAATGAAGAAAGTAATCTACTTGAAACATTATACTTTTCTAAACATGGAAACTTACATGTACTACGATATATTTTTATGTACATGGAAGTGTTAACGCTTATATTTCAGCGTCGGGTGCTTAATGCGGAGATTTTTCAATATCACCATCGTTGTGAACAGCAGCGTATAGTTAACCTTTGTTTTGCAGATGACCTTTTCTTGTTTTCTAGGGGTCATCTTGATTTTGTAAGTGTTATTATGGATGCTATGGAAGAGTTCAAGAATGTTTCTGGCCTTGTTCCTAGTATTCCTAAGAGTACTGCTTTTTTCTGTAATATCTCGATTGATGTGAAGTTGAGTATCCTTAATCTCATGCCATTCGCTGAAGGTACTTTGCCTGTTAAATATCTCGGAGTTCCTCTTATTTCCTCTAGACTTTTATATCGGGACTGTAAAGTTCTTGTTGAAAAGCTTGAGGGCCGGATTAATGATTGGCGTAATAACTTTTTGTCTCTTGCGGGAAGGCATCAGCTTGTAAGATCAGTTCTTTCATCTATGCATATATATTGGGCTTCGGTTTTTATTCTTCATGTTCGGATTATCCATGATCTTGAACAGCTTATGAGGGGGTTTCTATGGTGCCAAGGTGAAATGAAGAAAGGTAAGGCTAAAGTAGCGTGGGATTCTGTTTGCGTGCCCCAAACAGAAGGTGGTTTAGGTATTCGTAGACTTGATGATTTTAATACTGCACTTATGGTTTCTCATATTTGGTGCATTTTAACTCGCAAGGAATCTCTATGGGTTCAATGGATTCATTCGTACAAATTAAATGGTAGAAGTTTTTGGGATGTGCCATGTCGTGGGGATATGAGTTGGGGTTGGCGCAAATTACTCCAAATCAGATCTCGAGTTCATCCTTTTATTTGGCATAAAATCTACGATAGTAGGTCTACTTCTATATGGTTTGATAGATGGGCGGATGGCTGCCCTTTGCGTGATACTCTTACCGTTAGAAATATTGTTAGATCAGGTTTGTCTCTTAATAATACGGTTAGTGACCTTATTTCTAATGGTTCTTGGAGGTGGCAGACGGATTGGAGTGTTAGGTTTCCTGATATTGTTTCTATGCATGTTCCTGAACTTCATGAATCTCGTGAGGATTTGCTTGTGTGGCGTGATAGTAATGGGTGTTTTCATCAATTTTCGGTTGCTATTGCTTGGGACTCCCTTCGGGTTAGAGCGGCTGTTGTGGATTGGTATCATGTTGTGTGGTTTTCCCATTGTATCCCTCCTCATTTTATTCACCTTTGGCTAGTGATTCGGGAAAAATTGAAGACGCAAGACCGGTTGAGGCAGTGGGATGTTGGCCCTAATGTCGACTTAACTCTTCTAAGATGCCCCTTGTGTGATACGGTCCCAAATTCTCATTCTCACCTGTTTTTTGATTGCTCTTATTCTTCTAAAGTTTGGTCTCAGGTTCGGGTTCTTTGTGGTATGGATTCTATTCCTCCTCGGATGGATGATATTTTGGCGTTCCTTATCCCTATATCCAAGGGAAGATCTGCTCATAGTATCATTGCTCGTATTGTGTTGGCTGCTATGACTTACTTTTTATGGATGGAATGGAATATGAGATTGTTTAAGAAGAAGTTTTTTATGGCGGATCGTATTGTCCAAGTTATTTGTTCTACAGTTCGTTTGAAGTTAATTACTTTCAAATTTATGAAGATGACTACCAGATCTTTGTTGCTACTGGATCGGTGGAAGTTGCCCACTACGAGTATTTCTCATAATGGGAGTGTCGGGTAAGGGTCGTACTCTTTTTTCCTTCTCGGGGTTTTTCCATTGGGTTTTTCTCGAAAAGGTTTTTTAAGGAGGCGGCCTTATTTGGATCTTTTGCTACCATTATGTTGCTGCTGGTATGGTGGGATGCTCACCTGGTTTCAAGATGCTTTCTTGCTAGAGTTCGCCAATTTAGCATTTATTCCTAGTTATAGTGATTTGTAATTTTTAGCTAGGTTTGTTTTGTGTTTATAGCCTGTAATGAACACTAGTTTATCAAGCACTTTTACTTGAGGTTAATGCGGTACTTCAGCCACATTCCTTTTGTTCTTAACTTTGGTTTTTTGGTTAATATATTTACCGAGGTAACTCCCTTTACAAAAAAAAAAAGAAAGAAAGAAAAGATGAATGCAAGAGTGGGTGAAAGAAATAAATTTCACTTGGAATTCCATATTGAAGTTTAAAAGCAACTAGTTTATGTGTTTGGAGCCTGAATCAGGAACTTAAAGTATCTACATATTATGAAACTTCATTTGGCCTAAGGTGCCCAATTAATATTACCATACTTTTTCGTGTTATAATCCTCATCAACAACGTTCATTTTATTCATATATCGTTTTCAATCAAAAAAATTTTGTGACATTTCAAACACGTCCCGTTTATGAGCTCCTTGTAAGTTAGTAGACGGTAGACCATTAAACTTTGTCTATCGTTTTTCTTCAACTCTACTTTCTAACTACATGTTCTTAGGGCATATATTATTAGTTGCTTTAATTTCGTGAATGACAACCACAATATAATCAGAAGACAAATTATTTCTTTTATTATCTTTAGTGGCTCCATATTTACAATCCGTTCATTGCTTCTTTCTTAATCATCAAGTCTGGCTCTTCTTAAGATTAACTTGAGAGATATGCCATGTTTGCAGATTGCTGTGGTCTAGGAATTTAGTTCTTTTATTGACGTACGTGTAGCTCAGTTGTTTCTAAATGAAAAATAAGACTTGCAAAATTATTGGTTTTATAAACGAATGTACTTTTAGCTTGCTCAAAAATGTGAAAAATACTTGGAGAATATAGAGCGTCGTTTAGTAGGAAGTTACGGGTTTAGACATCTTTGAATATTCTAAGTCAATAAGCATCTAATGAGATTTATGTTGGTTGTTGACTCTTGAGTTAGATCGTACGCGTAAATATTTTGCATGTCGTATTTTAGTAACATACACTTTTACATATCTATATGGTCAAAACAACTTAATAAGCAACTAAAACAATGCTATGAAACAATTATAAGCTAAAACGTAAAGAAAACTTAAAAGGATAAAAAATATCTTCATTAAAAAAATGGTAAGAAAGAGATAATGCAAGAGTTCTTAACAGTTAGTGAAAGAAAAATTCGTTACATGGCACATTAAATTCAAATTTAGAAGCAACTAGTTTATATGTATATGACACGAAACATAAAGGCAGCAAGTTGGATAAAATAACCTATGATAATTTTTACTAAGAAATCGTCTATATAAAAATCTATAAGCTATTGTACGTGTTGAGGTCATGAATGCAATTTCTTGTTATATTGTGATACTAGTTTCGGTTTGTTTAAAAACTTGTTTGGCTGAGTACAGATCATTAAGCATTTTTTGAATGTTAAATCTGTAAATTCTGTACATGTCTCGTGTGTTTAAGAAGTTTTAAGAAATAAATTCATGTATGATCGAATATTGTGTGCAAGCACACAAAGTATAGTTTCATCAATTTAGTTCAAATATCCTTTTCAATCAACATGCATTTTGTTAAATAATATGAAGGACCAAATGTGTCAAGTTTCAAAGTCTAAATAAAGATTGTGTCTTAAATGGAGAGAAGAGAAGTTAAGGGGCTTAAGTGAAAGTTGGCTGAGTATATAAACAACTTACCCAGCTAGGGTTTCATATATTCCATTATTATCTCTGTTTTACTCTCTCTTTGATATTCACACAGTTGTGATCATTGGTCTTTGATATCAATCTTTGATATCAGATAGTGTTTCTGTATAAAGGATCAATCTCTTTATTTGATCCTTGTTTAGTCTGAGTGATTGAGTGTTGTTTGTAGTGAGTTAACTGGTGTCTTCCTAGAAGAGATCAGTTCTTGTTTCTTTGTATTTGTATTGATAAGCACCCAGTTGGGTACTTATCTTCTTGACATTCTTATAATAAAATACAACGTGGGGTGGTTGGCTGGGTGTAATAGCAGTTTGTTGTGTGCTCTTGATCATTTTTACATGGTATTAGAGCGCACGGTTCTGATCTGGTGGTTTTGAGATTCTAGGGTTTCAAGGGTTTCGAAGTTGTTTTTAGGGATTCTTGCAATTGGTGATTGAATTGGTTAATTGAGGCTGTTTTCTTAACAGCCGTGGTTGTTTTGGTCTGTTTGGGATTGGATCTGGTGATTTTGTGGGTTTCTTGGTTAGGGTTTTTTGAAACCCTAATTTGGTAATTTGGGGGTTTTCATCCCTGGTGGTTTTTTGTTGGTATTGGGCCTGTTCTTGATTCAATTTCACTAGACTAAGTGAATCTAGTGAGTTTTGTGTCTCATTCCGCTGGTATATCTATGTAAGTACTCTCTTTCTCTTATAGATAACACAAAATTGGTTAAGAAGGTGCAAACGGAACAGTTAACATCTTGATCTGCCAACCTAGATTGGTACGAATACCTGCTCTGGCTGTTCCCAGTCTTCTAGCTGATTTGTTGTTATTCATGGGTGTGAGTGATAGCTTATATAGATTGTTATTTCTGATCTTTAGTTTATTGTTGAGTCTAAGTCGAAGGAGGATAGGATTTGGGCAGTCTTGGAAGTTGTTTGTGTTGAATTGTTTTAATTGTTTGTTGGTCTTGCTGTTATTGTTTATTGTGGTGATTTATGCTTATTCTTGCTGTTTGTTCTTGTTAATTGATTATTATGGCTATTGAAGATGAACCTAGTGGTAGTAATACTCAAGTGTTAATTAATAATCTTGATGCTGACAATCCTCTTCATATTCAAACTAATGATAATAGTGGAACTGCTCTTATTCCATTTAAACTGCTTGGAACTGAAAATTATAGAATTTGGTTTGGTGCTATGAAATTGGCTTTGCAAGCTAGGAATAAGTATAGTTTTGTTGATGGTACTTGTCTTAAGGAATCATTTGTTACTAGTAATGTCTTGTGCGCTTAATGGGATAGATGCAATGCCATTGTCTTAACTTGGATTATGAATTATGTATCTCATGATGTTTATATGGGGTTGGTTTATTCGAAAATCTTGCTTCTATTTGGCAAGAATTAAAAGAAACATATGATAAAGTTGATGGTTACTGTATATACAATGCATTTGCAAAAGATTAATTACGTTAAGCAAGGTGGTAGTTCTGTTGCTGATTACTATCATAGGCTAAATTCTTTATGGAGAGAATTTGATTCTCTAAATAAATTGCCTAAATGTGTTTGTGAACATAAATGTGCTTGTGAGGCTACTACTGAGTTAGTATTACATCAGCAGTTGATGAAACTGATGCAATTTCTTATGGGTCTTGATGATTTTTATCATCCTGTTAGAACCGCTTTATTAACCAGAGATCCTTTACCTAAGGTTAAGGATGCTTATGCTGTTGTATCTAGGGAGGAGTCTCACAGAGGGATTCCTGAGTCTTCTAGTGTTTCTGAATCTAAACTAAATGCATGTTCTTTTGCTGCTAAGTCATTTAATAACAATAGAAGATTGTATAACAACAGTAATAACACTAGAGGAACCAATTCTAATAATAATACTGCTAATAGAGGTCCTAATCCTAATTTGAATTGTTAAAACTGTGGTAAGATTGAACATACTATTGAAAGATGCTATGAACTCATTGGTTTTCCACCTGGATTTGTCAAGAATAATAATCCACCTAAACAAAATGCTTTTAGACAAAACTATAATGCTAATTTTGATAAAGTATCTGAAAAGTCATCTGCTACTTCATCTGCAAATACATCTTTTGGTTTTACTTCTGAGCAGATGAAGAAACTTTTGTCTTTGATCAATGATAGTTCTTCTGGAAGCATACATGCCAATATGGCAGGTAGGGCTTCATTCTTTAATGGAAATGTTTGGTTTAATATTAATTTTTCTAAATATTTCTTTGGGAATTCTAGTCTTACTGTTAAAACTATATCTTTGGGATAGATCATTGATTCAGGTGCTAATCAACACTTGAATGTTTCTACTGTTGGTATGTTTAATGTTGTGGATATTTCTAGTCTTAAGATTACTGTTGGTCATCCCAATGGTACTCTTGCCACTATAAGTCATGTTGGAAATTTAAAATTAACTAATATTGTGACTCTTTATGATGTCTTAGTGGTTCCTGGTTACTGTGTGAGTTTGTTGTCTGTTAATAAACTGATTAGAGATAGCACAATGTTTGTTGGTTTTGATGAGGATACTTGTAATATTCAGGATTTGAAAAGGGAGAATGTTCTGGGGACTGGTAGTCAGTCTGATGGATTGTATTTGTTTGATATGCAGCCTGATAATAATTTGGGTGAGTGCAATATGGTCATGTCTTGTAATATGTCTAAACTTGTTTGGCATAATAGATTGGGTCACCCTGCTGATCCAGTCTTGTCTGTTCTTCAAAAGGAACTTGGTATTTCCAAGAATTCCTCTATTTCTGTTTGTGAGATCTGTCATAGGGCTAAGCAGACAAGGGAACCTTTCCCTTTGTCTGATCATAAGTCTAAGAATCTTGGTGAACTTGTTCATCTTGACTTATGGGGTCCTTACAGAGTAACAAGTAGAGAAGGATATAAGTATTTTCTTACAATTGTTGATGATTATTCTAGAGTTGTGTGGACTTATTTGATTAAAACTAAAGATGAGGTGTTTGATGTATTTTGCTCTTTTATTCACTTAATTTCTAATCAATTTGGTATTAAAATTAAAACTGTTAGATCTGATAATGCTACTGAATTTTTAAATAAGAAAATGAGTGGAATGTTTTCTTCTGGGTATAATACATCAAACATCTTGTGCTCATACACCTCAGCAAAATGGGATTGCTGAAAGGAAACTTAGACACCTACTCAATGTAGCTAGGAGTCTTATGTTTCAAGGGGGGATCTTCAGTTCTAAGTGGTAAATGTCCCTATGAGTTATTGTATAAAACTAAACCTAATCTTTCCCATTTGAGGTCTTTTGGCTGGCTGTGTTTTGCTACCATTCTAAATAATCATGATAAGTTGTCTTATAGGTCTGAAAAATATGCTCTAATTGGTTTTTCTTCTACTAAGAAGGCATATAAACTTTTGAGTTTGGATACTAGAAATGTGTTTTTTGCCAGAGATGTGAAGTTTTATGAAAATGTTTTTCCTTTAAAAATGAAAACCTGTGAGTCAACTGATACAAACAGTGTAAATGAGGTTGAACACTTGAAGGTTTTTGATAGTCTAAAGTCTCAAAGTCCCAATGATGAAGGGGAAGATACACCACCAGTTGAGGATGGTAGTATGCCATCTTCACATGATGCTAGTGATAATGAAATAGATACTACTTATATGCATCATGAAGATGGGCAATCTGCAACCCACTTTGGTGACCAACACTGGTCTGAGGGCAATTCTAGTTTTGAAAATACTGGTTTAGTTTTCAATCAGTCTGAAAATGTTAATGAAGATGTGTAGACACCTGTGTTAAGAAGGTCTAGTAGAGAGTCTAAAACTCCTATTAGGTTCAATGATTATGTGATGCACTCTAAAGTCAGATATGGTATTGAAAAATATGTGAGTTATGCTAGTTTGAGTAGGACTAATATGTGCTTTGCTTCTACATTGAATAAGTCTGTTGAACCTAAAAATTATGAAGAAGCTGTTAAAAATCCTAATTGGTCTGAAGCTATGAACAATGAAATTGAAGCTTTAAATAGAAACAATACCTGGACTGAATGTGAGTTACCTATTGGTAGACATGCTATTGGATATAAATGGATATGGAAAATAAAATATAAGTCTACAGGTGAAATTGATAGATATAAAGCCAGATTAGTTGCTAAAGGTTTTAATCAAAGAGAAGGTTTTGATTATGATGAAACCTTCAGTCCTGTTGTGAAAATGGTAACTGTTAGATGTTTAATAAGTATTGCTGTTAGCAAAAATTGGCTATTATATCAGTTAGATGTTAATAATGCTTTTTTATATGGGGATCTTGATAAAGATGTCTATATGCAATTACCTAAAGGTTTTAATGGTGGTGATGATACTAAAGTATGTAAGCTTAATAAGTCTTTATATGGACTAAAGCAAGCTCCTAGACAATGGAATGCTAAGCTTACTAATGCTTTAATTGAACATGGTTTTGAACAAAGTAAACTGGATTATTCTTTGCATGTTAAACAAAAAGGGTCTTTGTTTGTTGCTCTGCTTGTGTATGTTGATGATATTGTTATCACCGGTAATGATGAAGAAGAAATCAATAACTTTAAAAAGTTTTTGAGTTCTAAATTTATGATCAAAGATTTGGGGGAGTTGAAATATTTTCTTGGAATTGAAGTATTGAAAAATGATTATGGTATTTGTATGACCCAAAGAAAGTATTGTTTGGAATTGTTATATGAGTATGGTTTCCTTGCAGCTAAGCCTGCTGATACACCCTTGCCTGAAAATTCTGTTTTGAGTTGTGTTGAAGCTAAAAAAGATAAAGTGTTGAACAATATAAATAACTATCAAAAATTGGTTCGTAAATTGATTTACTTAACTAATACCAGACCTGATATTAGTTATGTTGTTCATTGTTTGAGTCAACACATGCATAAACCTTTACAATCTCATCTTAAGGCTGATCTAAGGGTTTTAAAATATCTGAAAAAGTCTCCTGGTTTAGGTTTGCAGTTTAATAAAGAGTCTGATCTTAAGCTTAAAGCTTATGCAGACTCTGACTGGGCTAAATGTCCTCTAACTAGGAAAATTGTAACTGGGTTTTGTGTTTTCTTGGGTAACTCTCTTATTTCTTGGAAAAGTAAAAAACAAGCTACTTTGTCTAGAAGTTCAGCAGAAGCTGAGTATAGAAGCATGGCTTCTACTACATGTGAAGTGATTTGGTTGAGTAACTTGTTGCACAGTCTTGGTCTTAAAGAGTTGTTACCTGTAAACATATTCTATGATAATAGTGCTGCAATTCAGACAGCTAATCCTGTGTTTCATGAAAAAACCAAACACTTTGAGTTGGATGTGCATTTGGTTAGAGAGAAAGTTTCTGCTGGAGTGATTAAAACTGTTAAGATTCATACAGATGTGCAAGTGGCAGATATTTTTACTAAGTGTCTTGGACAAAGACAACATTCTTTGTTTTGCAAAAATCTTGGTATGTTTGATCTGTTTGTAGGTGTTAACAATTGTGAAAAGAGTAGCAGTCAGGTGAAGGATGAAAGAAGTTCTCTAAATGCAGATGCAGACTTATCAACTTGTGGAGGGGTGTTAAATAATATGAAGGACCAAATGTGTCAAGTTTCAAAGTCTAAATAAAGATTGTGTCTTAAATGGAGAGAAGAGAAGTTAAGGGGCTTAAGTGAAAGTTGGCTGAGTATATAAACAACTTACCTAGCTAGGGTTTCATATCTTCCATTATTATCTCTGTTTTACTTTCTCTTTGATATTCACACAGTTGTGATCATTGGTCTTTGATATCAATCTTTGATATCAGATAGTGTTTCCGTATAAAGGATCAATCTCTTTATTTGATCCTTGTTTAGTCTGAGTGATTGAGTGTTGTTTGTAGTAAGTTAATTGGTGTCTTCCTAGAAGAGATCAGTTCTTGTTTCTTTGTATTTGTATTGATAAGCACCCAGTTGGGGACTTATCTTCTTGACATTCTTATAATAAAATACACCGTGGGATGGTTGGCTGGGTGTAATAGCAGTTTGTTGTGTGCTCTTGATCATTTTTACACATTTAGATTGTTTTGCAACATTGTAAATGTGTCGAGTTTATAAGCTCCCAATTTGTTAGTAGACCTTAGACCATGAAACTTTGAGAATTGACTTCTAAAACATTATAATGGTCTCCAAGAGAACATGTATGCTAAAAATATATAAGTAAACATAAAAAAGAGTTCATAGCTAATTATACATTTTCAGATTGAAACCCTAAGTCGATTTTTTTTAAACTCCGAGAAAGGTTACAAATCTGGGAACATAACATTATTCTAAACATGCATAACCCGCATACACTAAGTATATTAGTAACCAACAACATATTACTTCAACCTATGTGGGATACAATGTTACACTAGAGTATATTGGAACCAATGTTTTAAAAACCAGGTTTTCAATCGACCCAGTCGAGTCACTGGGCATCGGTTCAACCGGTTCGACCCAGTTTTCCATTCATTATTTTTATTTTTTTTCGACCGGGTCAACCGGTTCGATCACCGGGTCAACCTGGTTTTTATATAAAAAAAATGAAAAAAAACCAAACCCGGCCGGGTTTCAAGACCCGGGTCACCCAAAACCCGGTGGGTCTAACTGGTTAATCTGGCTTTAGAAACCCGAGTTTTTTGACCCGTTTTTGTGGTCGGGCACCGGTTCGACCGGTTGAACCGGCCATATCGACCCGGGTTTCAAAACATTGATTGGAACACAAGGTTGAATATTTAAAAGCAACAAGGTTATGTGTTAGGAGCACGAATTACGAGGGAACATCTTGGATTAACAGGAAATTACATGATCTCATATAGCTCTAAAAATGAAATATCGCGATCATTTAATCGTTGTATTAAAAGATTATGTAATTTGTATGAGATAAAAGGGGTTGGTGTTTACTTATCGTTTAAGTGAGGATTTTTCGTCTACTTCTTCTATTAAGAGGGTCAACCCATTCTCTAAAGTGTGAGAGATTGTGGTATCCGACAGTGATGATGAGGAGGATGTAAACACCTTTGATGAGTCGAGTAACTTATTTGGTGGTGGTCATGATCGTGAAGATGACTTTGATGACTATGGCTATGATAACTATGCGGAACAGGTTTACGATCTTCCAGGTAATTTGGATGCCTACTACGATACTTATGGTATCAAGCTCCAAGGCCTTGGTAGGAAGTAAATTTTATCTTCATAGGAGTCGGATGTTATAATTTGAGTAGTAGTTTATTTTCTTCTGTAGAAAATAGGAAGTATCTTGTTATGTAAGTTTTTCGCTTATGTAACGGGCTGAGATATGGGATTCACCCATATCCTTTGCACTTAAACGTTTTTTGGAGTAATATATTTACCAGGTCATTGACATTTTACCAAAAAAAAAAAACGTTTTTGGTTCATGAATATAAAGTATTTATATATTTCGTTACTTATCTTGTTTGTTTTGGCCATAGGTTATGGAATCTTATTATGTTAACATCTTTTTAATAAGCAGATAGGCAATATTTTATACAGTTGCAGTCTTGCAGATAATATATACGAGAATTTAACAACCACATAAGATATAATTGGGCATGAATATAAAGAACACGAATCCCTTCAGGCCAAATCATTTGGGCCATTGTCTAGTAGCTATCTTCTTCTCTTTTTGCTAAAGCTTGAGCCCAATAGTTGGACCCTCTGACAATGTACTTTTCGTACCTATTTCGTCTTCAACTCTGCTTTCAAACTACATGTGCTTAGGACATACAATAGCTTAAATAGCGTGAACGACAACCACAATATCATCATAAGACAATCTTTTCATTTATTGCTTTACCAGTTTAAATTTGTTCATTACTTCTTTTCTAGTCGTCAAATGTAGCTCATAAGATTATAGCTCGTAAGATACACAATTTTTGTAGAAGGTTGTGGCAGGGCCTTTTAAAATCTCATCTTAACTGCATAAATTTGATGTCCAAGACTTTAATTCTCTTTGTGACACGTAGATATTTATATAATAAATGTACTTTAAACTCATACGTGGTTGGGAAAAGGATTTAGAAATATAGAAAATCGTTTAGTATGTAGTATGGACCTATGGGTTTAGAAATCTTGAATATTCAAAGTCCATAAGTATCTGAAACATGATGATTGAAATAGTAGTTGTTGATCGTAACTGTCGTGTTGTGTATGTGCAAGACCACTTTAAAACGAAAATATATATGGCACTGGATGAATATAAGTTATTTGGATATCCTCACTGTGAACGTTCAACTATTAAAATTGGTCCATGTCATAAAAGGTTTTGATATGTGTATGAATTATCTAATAAGATTTATCTTAGTTATTGACTATCGAATTAGATCAAACGTAATGCAATTTTACATTTCTATTGTTTTTTATTAGCTTTCACAATCGCTTTCCTTTCTAATCTGTGTGAAATCAAAAATTAACATGGTCTCTACCTAAACATATTTTAGAGTACTATTATAAAGGAAAAAGTTAAGAGTTTATAAAAGTTTTCGAAAATTTCAACACCCCCTCAGATTTTTTAAACTAAGTGGTAGCTGAAATTTTCGAAGACTTAATACTAGTCTCAAGACATTCAACATACATAAACTTATGATTTATAATTAACCAACAACTTCTATCTTCTCCTTATGTGGGATAGAGTTTCAAGATAAATGGTGGAAAAATATATGAGCTTAATAGAATTGTTAATTTTCCTACCAAAATCTCTTACTTATCCTCCTACTGACAGGGTTCTGAAAAGTGTTATAACTGACGGTTTGGATGCGGAGAGAGAATAAGTGGAAAAAATATATATAATATTGTTGTGTATAGAAGGATTAGTAGGAGGATATTGTAGGAGGCTACAACAATGCTAATAAGCTTAAAGAAACATATTTTGAGATTAAAGATTAAACGTTGCCATAGATGCAAAATTGAAAGTGACTTTTAATTATGTTTTCCTCTCCAACCTTTTTGAGATTAAAGAATAAGATAGTTTCCACCAATACAAGTAAGAGTTCATATGAGTTTTGAGGTTGGTCAACATACGTTGAGTTAAGTTTTCTTAACTCGCAGGATGACGTTCACCCTAAAGATAATATATTATTCTAGACTAATATAATAACACTTGCATACATTATGATATATTAATCGTAAACAATACTTATATAGGATAAAATGAAAGAATAAAAGGTTAAAAAAGGTCTTTATAAACAAAAAATTGTAAATTACTACAGCATAGAAAAGATTTTTAAGTATATGAAAAGAATTAGCAGTTTTTTGAAACCCGGTTCGATCCGGCCGGTTGAACCGGTTCCGATCAGAAAAACGGGTCAAACTAAACCGGGTTTCTTATTTTCCAAACCCAGTTAGACCCGTCGGGCTTGAAGCGACCCGGATCAACCTGGTTCTCAAGACCCGGCCGGGTTTTGTTTTTTGACAAATAAAGTAAGTTAATTCTATATATTTGCTTCGTAATTTTATTTTTACATGTTATATTTGTTTGTAAAATGGTTTTTAAGCTCAATATTGAAATAGTCATGATTTATATATATACTTTTTTTGTATCATTTGATTTTTTTTATCTATTTTTTTGTGAAAGACCGGGTTGACCCGGTGGTTGAACTGGTAACTTGGTGACCCGATGAATCGACTGGGTCGATTAAAGACCCGGTTTTCAAAACATTGAGAATTAGATAATGGAAGAGTTGGTGAAAGAAAGATATGTTATTTGGAACATGAAAGTAACAACATGAAATTATAAACGTTAAGTTTAAGAGTTGTCCTTTGTGCTATAGAGAGTGAAATGTTTACTTTATAAATTGTGTTGATGTGTGTTTGAATTAATGGATGAGACACATTTTGGTTGTGGAGTTAGACTATGGTTTTATTTTGTATCTAATTATCAATCTTACTAGATTTCCTTTTGCACTTTAACAAACAAACAAACAAAAAAAAAAAAAAAAAAAAGGATATAAGCGATGTTTTGTATTTGTAACGACGAAACACATTCTGCCATTGTGGTAGAACAATAAGTAGCAAATTAATTGTTTTAAGTTATCTCTAGCCAATTACATCGGTGTCAAATAGGAAGTGATATTTTCATCCATAACAAGTTTCATAAATAGAGACCATGTAGTATGAGATTACATCATTACATAAATGGTTAGTTTACTCCACTTCATTTGCTATTTTTAATAATGAAAAATATACAAAATAGATAGTATCAAGTAACAATGTTACATACATGAATCCCTAACCAATTCCATATATGTGCACCTAAAGTGATATGATGTTTTTCAGATTCAGAAAAGTTTTAAGAAATAAGTTGTTTAAATCAATTTATTTGCTAAGTATAATGATCACAACAAAATTAACCAATCTAGTTGTTTCTCACATTCTTTCTCATTTTTTAGTCTTTCTTAATTGACTTCTTAAATAATTTTTCCTCTTAAACTATGTGTAAATAAAGATTATAGTGTTATAAATCAAAACATGTTTTATTGTAAAAAATGTAAGAAGGAACAAAAAAGAAAAGTTAAGAGTTTATATTAGTTTTAGATAGACATGACATTCTTGTAAATTTGCTTAACCTTGCTAATGTACAAGAATGAAAGACTTTGTCTGAAAACATAAGAGCATCCACAATGCATCAAGTCATTAAAGACTTGATGTATTTAATGCAATAAATGCATAGCATATTTAATGACTATAGCTTTTATGAAAAGCTTGAAGTTTATGAAGTCTTTGTTAAAAGCCTTTTCAAAAAGTCTTGTATGCAATGCTAAAAACCCCTTCAAATAGCTTTTTGAAATAGTAAAAAGCTATTATGTAATTTACCCATTGCGGATGCTCTAATATTATTGTAGACACATTTAACCAAAGTACAATATGGTATATTAGTAACAAACAATTTTCATCTTCTAGCTATGTCGGATACAATTTTAGGTTATAGTTTTAGGAACTGTCTCATAAAATGGAAAACTTTATTTAAAAGACTTATATTCACAAGGAAAGAAAGAAAATGCCAAAGTTATTAAAAGTTGGTTAAAGAAAGATATGTTACATGGAACTTCAGATTCAAATTCAGAACGTTAAAGTATTTCTGTATTACCCCAATCACTAAGCATTTTTGAAGGCTCAGTGTGTACATAATGGTTGTATATATATAAGTTCACAAGTAGCTAGGCAAAGTTTAGACAAAAATGCTTATAAGATGAGCACTTACGTCAAAACCTAAAGAGCTAGGGAAACCTTTTTGGATACACACAACCTCGACAAGTTACATTATATGTTGTTATTACTCTAAAAATGAGAAAATCTTCATTAATTGTAAGTGAATACGTGTGTTTAAGATCTCAATATTATATAAGCAGCTAGGCAATCCATTATAAACTTGCAGAAAGTATATACGAGGATTTTATAAGCATACAACAAGTGAACATATAAGAGATATATAATAGGGCCCGAACATAGATAAAGTTCAATTGTTCATCAATTTAGCTTGGGTTCTCTATCTTTTGATACCCATCAACCACATTTGAATCATCACTTGTCGAACACCACTAATGTATATCATTCTATAAGCTTCTCTTAGAATTTCATATAAATGACATGTTGATATATAAACTCATCCATAATATGACTCAAATGAAATAATCAAGACATTTGCTACATGTTCTTTGGATATATAGTAGCTTAAATTGCAGGAACGACAACCACAATCATAAGACAATTTTTTCTCTTATTTTTTTATTGCTTTCCTAGTTTAATATGTTCATTTCCTCTTTTCTTGTCATCAAGTGTGGCTTGTCTTAAGATTAGCTCGCAAGAGATACAATATTTGTAGGAGGTTGTGGCCAGGATATTTATAATCCTTCGTTGTCAGCGTGTAGCTCAGTTGGTACCGGATAGGAAAGGAAACTTCTAATATACTTGGTCTTGCGAAGATTCTCGTAATAATTGCGCATTTGGTTTTCTCAAATATTTAGGGATATTTATACCGTTTGGTATGGATCAATAGGTTAAAAGATTCTTGATTATTCTAACTCGAGGTATCATGATAATTGAAATAGTGGTTGTCGATTGTCACAATCATTGTTGTATTTGTGTAAACACATTATAACAAAAATATATTCCGAAGGATATCTCGTTATGATCGAACTTTCAACTATGATAAAATATGTTTATTTCATATATGGTTATGATAAGTGTATGAGTTATCTAGTAAAATACATTATGTTGGTTGTTGATTGTCGAATTAGATTGTGCGTATATTAATTTCTTTTGCACGTTGCATATCAATCAAAAGAGTTCATATACATTTTTATATTTCTATTGTTTCTTTATTAGCTTTCAAAATTAAAGATTAAACATGTTTTAGAGTACCAAATTAAAAGTAAAAAAAGCTAAGAGTTCATATGAGCTTTCAAAATTAAAGATTAAACATGTTTTAGAGTACCAAATTAAAAGTAAAAAAAATCTAAGAGTTCATATGAGTTTTCGATTACATCCTGAAGATTAGATTATGTCAACCTAACACACAGGGAGATATCCAAAGATATAACACTATTCTCAACACATTTAACACAAATACACTTATGGTATATAAATATCCGACAACTTTTATCTTCAGTCTATGTGGGATAGAATGTTAGGATAAAATGTTACAAATTTTTTTATAAAAGAATGAGTTAATTACATAAATGGTCTTTGTGGTTAGGCCAAAATTGCATGATTGTCCTAAAACATAATTAATTACACCAGTGGTCCATGTGTTTGTCAAAATTGAGTTGAGCGGTCCCTTTGACCGATTTTTCATCCAATTAAAAGTTAACGGTGAGGACATTTTCGTCCTTTCACATTCACAAGGACTATTTTTATAGCATATTAATCACAGGGAATATCTTTGTAACATATTAACCATAGGGGTGATTTATTAGTAACCCGCATTTTTTTTCTTCAACCAATATGGAATGAAATGTTAATATTTTTATTTGGAGACTGATGCTCAATAAACTCCCTTCTAGGGTTAACTTGGATAGAAAAGGTATCGATGTTGGATCGACCTTATGTCCCATTTGTCAGGCGGACGTCGAAACAGTCAATCATGTTTTCTTTTCTTGTGATATGGCTTTGGATCTGTGGGCTATGCTAGCTAGGTGGTGGGAGCTTGACATTCCGGTTTGTGCCAGTATTATGGAGTGGTTCGAGTGGCTTGGATCTCTACAAGTTTCGAATAAGGTAAAGTCTATTATTGAAGGCGTTGGGGGGACTCTTATGTGGTCTATATGGAGCTACAGAAATCGTTTGATTTTCTCTAACACTCCCCCAAAGAAGGCGGTGCTTTGGGATTCTATAGTTTCTAAATCATATTTGTGGATTTCTTCTAGAAATCCGAAGATTAGTATTAATTGGGTAGATTGGTTGCGTAAACCTATAGATTCTATAGTCCTTTTGTAATGTTCGTTTTCTAGCTTATGCTAGTTTTTTCTAATAAAATTTCGCCGTTCAAAAAAAAAATATGGAATGAAATGTTAGGATAAAAGGTTAGAAACTATAACAATGAAATTATATTTTGTTATTGCTATAAATATGAAAGATTGCAAACATTTACATGTGATTTTTTCTAGGAAAAAGGAGTTACCGTTTACTTATCTAGAATCATTATGTAGAACTTATACACCGTTGAAGGAATTATGTCTAGGAAAAAGGAGTTACCGTTTACTTATCTAATGAAATTTTTGTTGGTTGTTGACTCTTGAGTTAGATCGTACGCGTATATATTTTGCATGTCGAATTTTAGTAACATACACTTTACATATCTATATGGTCTCCACCAAAACATGTTCTAAAGTACCAAATTAAAAGAAATATCTATATGGTCTCCACCAAAACATGTTTTAAAGTACCAAATTAAAAGAAAAAATTGAGATTTTATGAGTTTTCAACTATGCCAGAACCGGTTGGATTTTTTCAAACCCGACAGATCACGGAATAATTGAAAGCAAGATACCATTCTCAAGACATTTGACACATGTACACTTACGGTAGATAACTAACCAACCACTTCTATCTTAAGCCTATGTGGGATAGATTGTTAGGATAAAAGGTTACAAAATATCTTCATAAAAAGAGATCATTCAAGAGTTCTTAGTATTTGGTAAAAGAGAGATTTGTTATATAGTAAATGAAAAAACGTAATCTAAAAGTGTAATGTATGCAGCAAAAATAAACTCTATTTATAGAATGAATTACTAGTATTTGTATCTCGGTGAGTCACGAACATGAGATGTTGACTACTTAAACTTTTTACAGTTCTTGAATTACCTTCATAGAGATTATAGTGTTGCTTGGATCGACATTCTTTGTCCTTGGTTAAATTAACAAAGTCTAGCCACCTTAAAAACAAAGATTAAAAAATATTGAATAGCATTTAGAGTTACAGAAAAAAGTAACTAAAATTTAAAACCATTTAGCCATCGTTATTGCGAAAACATACCCGATACACTTCACTTTAACGAATGACAAACTTTGCGTTCACATTGCAGACTATAGAAATGAAGCCAACATGATTCAAATGGTTAGGGGTGTTTGGACATGTGTTTTGAAAGGATCTTTTCGAATTTCTTAAATAAATGGATTCACAGCACCTGACTGAAACTTATCTACGGATTGTTTAATTTTTAAACGAGTTGATAACGACTCACGTTATCGGAACATCGTTAATTTATAATACTGACTTTAGGCCAAAATAATCACATATTAATTATTGTAACAAAAGTTCAGCCGCAAGAAAAGGTATCTGGTTTGCAAACTACATAGTAATTGTTTTCCATTAGTTCAATGTTTTCCTTTACTTCTTCACCGTTTTAACGATCCTAGTTTTGTTAGGTAAATTCTTGATTAAGATCACCTATGTGTTACCCTTCACACACACCACATGCAAGTGTTTATGATCATCCATCTCTTTTTCTCTTAACACCAACTTTTGCTCCTCATACAGTTTCTTTTACAGTCACGCTTTTCAAATCAGCTTCATTGATAAAAAGGGATTTTTGATACTATTGCTAGTAAAACATTATGAAAAAAAGTATACTGGTGCAGATGTGGCAAAATGGTGGGTCATACAAGTTGAGTAAGGTATGAAAACGAGTTTGTTTTGAAAATGGGTCAGTTTTGGTACGGGTCGAAGCAGGCCACTCTTGGTACGGGTCTAACCAGTGTTCTTCTTCACGGTACCAATCCAATTTCTGCACACGCCTAGTTAAGTATAGACGGCCATTGTTTTCTACCGTAACGGACTATGACCCAACCAACCCAGCATAGGTGTAACATACCCGAACTAGAATTTTACATGGATAAGTAATACGGTAATTTTATTTGTTTAAGCATTTGCTCAATTACAGCTTGCAGCTAGGATCTTATGAGCTTATTTTCGTGACCCGCACCCAACACACTGAAACAGACCCAAGTAATCGGCAATATAATCATGTAAACCATACCAACACCAAGCTATAAATTTTTGGCATGTGGAAAGGAAGTTTAAAAATACGTATTCTCGGAGGGTATCATTGATGTCCAAGATGGTGGACCGTAGATACTTTCACTACTGCGTCTAGGATCTTTAAGCCATATTTCTAATGTCTTGGATAAGAACAGAGAGATATAACATTAGTACTTTCTATGTAGATCTTGCTCTAAAGAATTATTGTTCAAGTGCATAACATTCCCCTTTTTGCATTCTAATTAACCTGTGTGAAAGTAAAGATAAAAATAGTTTCCACAAAAACATGTTTTACAGTAAAAAATATTTAAAAAATTGTAAAGAGTTCATATGAGTTTTCAAGTCCTCACAATCCGAAGAGTTACGTTTTCTTAACTCGTCGGATGATGATGACCCCGAAAATATCATATTATTCTAGGAACATAGCACTTGCATACATTATGGTATATTAGTCACAAACGAGTTCTTTCTCCAACCTATGTGGGATAAAATGAAAGAAACGAATGTTAGAAAAGGTCCCTAGCTTAGTAAACAAAAAATGGTAAATTATTACACCATAAAAAAAAATTTCAAGTGCATGGAAAGAATTAGATAATGCAAGAGTTGGTGAAAGAAGGATATGTTACATCGAACTACAAATTGAAGTTTATGTGCTTACAAAACATGAAGGTAACAACATGAAAATTATATGTTCTTATTGATTTGAAAAGTGAAAATATAAGATTGTCCTTCGTGCTTGTAGTCAAAGAGAGTAAAATGTTTACTTTACAAATTGTTTCTGATATATGTATGAATTATTGAATGAGACAGATGTTAAGTTTAAACATGAGAATTGAAATAGTAGTTGTTAATCATGACTATAGTTGTTGTATTAGGACGAAAATATATATGACACTAGATGGAAAATAAGATAATCTCCTCGTTATGAACTTTTATATATATATGGTTTTGATATGAGTATTAATTAATAGACATATATTGCTTGTTGAGTTAGATTGTACAAGATTTGTTAGCTTAGATTTAAGTTAGAATTTAGTGTAAATATTATTTGTCAATTATAATATTATGTTAATTTATATTCAAGTTTAAAAGTATGAAAATTGGTTTGACAATACCTGCGTATTTTTTCCCCTTCAATTTTGATATAACTAGTTGTAAATCACATCAATTTCGCAACAAAATTTTTGATTCTCAAATTCTAATTCTTTATCAACCGGCTTTCAAAGTATTCTTTCCTTTTATGCCATGTGATCTTAATGACAAAACCAATTTCACTAAAGCATGTTTTATAGTGAGTACAACAAAAGACAATAAAAATAATAATTGAGAATTCGTAATAACTTTCAAATCCGTCATCACATCACCAACTATTTTAGCTAGTGTGTAGATAGCAGATTGGAAAACATGACACTATTCACAACACGCGTTTCTCACGCAAGCTATGGTATATTAGTTTCAAAAAAAATTCTTTCTTCCATCAATGTGGATAAAATGTTAGGATTGGAGATGGAAAATGATCTCCATCTTATATAAAATATTTTTAAGCAAAGAGACAATGTAAGAGTTATTAACACTTGTTCAAAGAAACATGTCTTGGAACTCGAGATTGAATTTTTGAAGCAAACTAGTTTATGTTTTTGGAGCACCAATCATACACATTGGACGATAACGTGAAATTATATGTTGTTATTGCTCCAGAAATGAAATATTGCAAATGTCTAAGCAATGAACTAAAACATGTGATTTTTCTAAGAACAAGGAGTTAGCTTTTACTTATCTAAAATCAATTGTGAAGAAATTTTGTACATCGCTAAATATTGAAGTATTTTTGCATTATAATATCAGTTATGGCCATGGGTTGTTTAGCAAACTCATTATGCAGATCACTACACATTTTGGATGCTCAATCTGTATATTTTGAATTTATAAATTTAGGTTCGTAAGTAGCTAAGCAAAGTTTTCGACAAGCTTGCTTAGCAGATGAGTACTTCTGTCAAAATCGAAAAGTAAGCAACTAGGCAATCCTTTATTATATACATTTTTGATACTTTAAGTCATACAATATGTTGTTCGGCTGAATGAATTATGTTTTCAGTTGTTTGGGTAAAGTATGTTCTATATTATGATGATTGTTTGGTGTATTTTGGCCCTAGGTTAAAATCTTACAATCTCATTATAAGCAATTAGGACATCCTTTATATTTTTGCAGATAACAACGTAAATTTTGGGCCTGAATATAAAGAACATGCATCATTTCACCCCACATCTGCTGGGCCATTGTCTTCTTTTTATGCTAAAATTTGAGCCCAATAGTTGGACCCTCAGACCATGTACTTTGTGTACTTTGGTACATAATATTTTGTGTACATCAAATATACTTGGTCTTGTAGGGATTCGCAAAATAATTATACTCTAAACTCGCACATGGTTTTCTCAAAGATTTGGAAATATTGAACATCATTTTTTTGACCAACTAATCCGAATTTGAACCCACTGACATTTAGGCATCCCTGGATATTCAAAGTTGATAACTATCAAAATATAATAATTGAACTATATTGTACGTGGATATTTGCTCACTTTATAAGTTTGAACATGATTAACAATTTTATTGTTAGAAATTAAAATATAATCTTACTCAGATTTTTATATTAAAGTCTAGAAGTTAAAAAGAGTATGACATTATTTGCGTAATTTTTGGCTCAATTAATACTCAGTACGATTAGATTGTTTAATTTGGTCACGTCAACACAATTGTGCAATATCTGATGAGGAAAAAAATAAAGAAATACTACTAAATAACGTTAACAAGATTAAGAATTCATACTAACTTTCACTTGTATGACCAAAGCATAATGTTATGTATTATTTGTTTGATCGATATACTTTAATCAAACTAACTTAACTAGCTTGTTAAGATTTAACAACCTCGGATAAATCCTAAGTTATCAACAAAGAAACACTGAGCAATCTTTATCAAGTACGCGGAATTTACTTAACAAAGCTAAGAAGAATAACTTTTATTATTAACTCTAAATCTGCTTATTATGCAGATACTCTAAACAACTCTAAGATTATCGAACTTCTTTCTAAAACACTAAATAATTTGTGAATTCGTAAACTCTAAAACTCTAAAACTCATATCTCTAATGCCAATCTAGGAGTCCTTTTATAGGCTCAAGGATATCCTAGTCGGTTTACAAATTGTATCCTTGTACGACAAGTAATCTAATATAGAACATTCTAGAGTTACAATACTTTCCATAAACGAATATAACAGTTCTTTGTTCTTGCAGTACTTTGACTTCGTTGTGCAGTACTTTGACGTTATCTTTAGCAGTACTTTGACTCTTTGACTTTAAGCAGTACTTTGCATCTTACAGTACTTTCATATCTTCAGTACTTTCATATCTTCAGCACTTTCATATCCCAACAATCCTCCCCTAACTTGAATTCTACTTGATTGACTTCAAGTTCCTTTGTAAATATATCTTTAACAGCTTCATCTTTAAGAACAGATTGTTTCATAGTCTTTGAATTGTATTTCTGTAGTGTCTGTGCTTGTCAAAATATCTCTAGAATTATTCTTTCTCAGCAGCATCCAGCAAGCTCCATCTTTTCAGCAACATATGACAATTTGTACATTAATTCAGTTTAAGTTGCATACTTTTCTCATCACTTCCAGGTGTGTTAACTCCTGTGAGAGGTGAATCATTGAAAATTTAATGGATTTAGATCTCTTTACCAAAGCCATTAACTCTGGAGTAGCCAAATGTTTTGGTGTGTAAGACCATGGTACATTGATAACCATATGATTTTTAGCAAATCATCAGCTATCAACAGATTTGTTTTGTCTTTACCAAAAGCTGTACCCTTCTGGACTAGTTAGTTCTTCTATCTAATGGTGAACTAATTACCAATAATGGTTTTTCCACAGCCTTTACCACAAGCCATTTTCTTGTGGGCTAGCCAACTCTTCACAATAACTGATATGGTGAGTTGATTACCATACAACTTATTAGCAAGTTGTTAACTAAAAACGGATTTGAAATATCTTTACCAGAGCCGTTTGCTCATGGATTAGCCAATCTTTTTGTAACCATGGTGGATTGATGACCTACTGATGTTGCCATCTCAAAATCCATTTATTTCATATAACCTTTTTGTTTCAAAATATTTGTTACTTAACAAAAGGTTTCTTCCAAAAATCATTTAACTGGCTTAAAAACTGCAAGCAGTACTTTGATGAAAGTACTGTTTGATCAGCAGTACTTTGAATAAAGTACTATTTTATCAAAAAAAATTTACTTAAGGAATTTCATACCAGTTTATTCAGCATTATCAGCAATGGCAGTCCAGTTGATAAACAAATTTATGACCATGCAAGCAGTTTCATTATCCTCTTCTACTTCCATTCCATGCTCTAGCATTCTTCTCATGTGCTCGACTGTGAGAGGGTATCTTCTGTCTGCAAACATATGTATCATTGTACCATTTTCCAGCTCTAAAACATGAACTCCAGACTCTGCAAAGAATCTCCAGCTGACAATTTCCCAATTCTCTTGATTCTTCCAAATATCATCTGTGCTTTCCTCTTCAGTTTCCCACATAGTTATGAGATCTCCAAGCAGAACTAAACCGATTCCTGCTGTTGGATTATGTTCAAAGTAAGCCTTCACCACATGATATAGATAGAATAGATCCACTCTATCTATAATGTGCAATAAATCCCATATCCTATTGAAGACTTTGAAGCTTTCATCTTCTTTATGAAAAATCATATAATTTCCATCTTTGGATTTCATAACTTCAAAAGCACTAATTTTAGATCTGTTCATCTTCATATCAGCATCTTCTTTGGAATATTCAAAATCTACTACTCTGAGATAATTTTTTAGTTCATCCCTAGTCTCAGATCTTAATTCAACTTTTTCTTTCTTTGAGAACTGAACATCTGTAACTTCAGTTTTCCTTTTTCTTTTTAAACTCTTCTTCCTTTCTTCTTCAGTCCAGTTAGCTTCTTCTCTAAAATCTTTGATGCCTGCAACATTCTTCTTATAAGCCTCTGTCTCAGCATCATATAATCTTTTCATATCAACATAATTTAGCTTCTGCAATCCTTTATATCCTCGACCTTTCAAATAAGCCATCATAGCATTTCTGTCTTTAGCTAAATTAGGTCTTCTTGGCATATATCTAACAGGAGTAGGTGACTGTAATGGTTCAGCAGCTTTAGCATCTAATTCATCTTGTAACTTCTTAGCTGCTTCTCTACTATGAGCTTCTTCAGCTTCCTGAGCTTCTCTATCTTTAGCATTTAATTCTTCTTGAAACTTTCTAGCTGCAGCTTCATTCCTAGCAACTTCAATTGCTCTAAGTTTCTATAACAGTTGTAGAAGGACCAGCTTCCTCTTCAAAATCTAATACTCTTGGAGTTATTACCTCTTGTCTGAAAGATCTTTGTTGTTGAAGAGCAGTACTTTGTTGTTCAGTACCTTGAACTTGAACTTGAACTTCAGTACCTTGAACGTTCTGTTCTTCAGTCTTTGAATGTTCTTCAGTACCTTCAGGTTCTTTCTCCTTCTCAACATCTTCTTTCAAATTTTCTTCTTCTAAATTCCTCCCCAAGTTGACAGAAGATGGTTTATGAACTTGTTTGCCTTTTGTTGTCTTCTTAAATTTCCTGCGGCGCTTGTGTTCTTCCTTAACCCATAAGCGATATCGTTTAATAAAAGGTGCAACATAATTCTTTAACCTTCTAAACTTGAGCTTTAACCTCGTAATCTGTCTTGCTTGAGCCTCAGTAGTCTTTTTCAACTTGACCAACTCCCTTGTTAAAGCATAATTATCCAGTGTTAAACCTTCATGAGGTATAGTATATGGATCATCTCCTTGAATTGGTGAATGTTCCTCTGGTTGAGAATCAGGATCAGAATGTTGTGGAGATAAAGCAAGTGAACCTGCAACTTCTTCTTGAACTTCAATACTTGGGGAAGCAGTACCTTGAGTTGCAGTACCTTCTTGAGATGCAGCACCTTCTGGAGATGCAGCACTTTGAGAACCAGTACTTGCAGATGCAGTACTTGCAGGTGCAGTACTTGCAGGTGCAGTACCTTCACTTGCTTCATCATCTTCAGCATCAGCCTAACAGCTTGAACAACTTCCATCATAGAAGTAGTTAAAGGAGTGTCTGGACCTCTGAATAGATCACTTCTTCTCGCCATAAAAGTAAAAATCTTTGCTTGTTGTACAAGAACAGGTAGTAAATCTGTAGGCTTTGGTACATCAGCAAGTTGTTTGTTCAGAAAAACTTGAATAAACCTGGGATACATTAACCACTTTGATCCATGAGAGATGTGAGAAAGCATGCCATCTAGAATCAGCCTTGAAAAATTGAAAACACGATCTGTAGCCAATCCCACCATAGCAGATGCAATGTTAGATCCAAATTGCTCCCATGAAGTACTTTTAGCACTAATACAATGAAGCAACGCATACACTAAGAACTTCCATTTAGGACAAAATAGTTGTTTCCTGAAAGTTTATTCTGTTAAAGACCCTTCATAACCAAGGTGCCCAAAAGTTTCCCAAATCAACTCCTTAGCAAAACGAACAGCCCCGTCTTCATCATTAAACAACAAGTCTTCAAGAATAGATGCTTCAGTAATCCTTACAGTTCTTCCAACAACTGTAGCCCTAATATAAAATTCATCATTCTCCATATTATCCCTGGCAGAAGCCCAAAATTCTTGAATCCAAGGTTCAATTATATTCGGCTCTACTAGAAGAGCATAACTAATTGGTGAACCAGTGAGATAATCAATAATATCATGAAAAGCCTCATTATCTTCAGTCTTGTCTAAATTCGCCACCATATTGTGCTTTGAAACAGTAGGACGATTCGCCATGGTGTAGTATGTAAGCACAATAAGAATTGTAATCGAATAATAAAGAGATGAGAGAAAAATGGAAAAGATGCTAAAGTATCAATATGAGAGGGAAAGTCGGAAAGTAGTTATTTATAGGTGAGATTTGAAAAATCACAGCCCATAATTACAAAGTGACCGTTAGTAGAATTACCCATCAATATTACCCGTTGGAACAGTACTTTAATAAGACAAACAGTACTTCCACGTATGCAGTACTTTCCCAAGCAGTACTTTCATGAAAAACAGTACTTTTCCAAAGCGTTCTGTATAAACTAAGTATACATAAATATCCTCCCCTCTAGCAATGCACAGGACTATACTAATACTAAATAGTCCTCCCCTTAAATGTAGCTCAGTAGTTAATCATGCCAATACTTACTACCAAGTGATTAAATCTTGAAACATCAAAGCCTTTGGTGAGTAAGTCAGCTACATTATCATCTGTGTGAACCTTAACCACATTAATGAGTTTATGCTCATAGCAATCTCTGATAAAGTGATGCCTAATCTGAATGTGCTTGGTCTTGGAATGATAGACTGGATTCTTCACAATACAGATAGTACTCTCATTATCAATATTGATAGGAGTATTCTTAAAATTGAACCCATAATCCAAAAGTTGATTCTGCATCCACAGAACATGTCCACAACAACTTGCAGCAGCTACATATTCAGCTCCAGTAGAGGATGTTGCTGCAATTGTTTGTTTCTTACATTGCCAAGAGACTAATCTTCTTCCAAGATATTGGCATCCTCCAGTTGTTGATCTTCTATCATAGTTATCACCTGCATAATCACTATCTAAAAAAGCTTCTTAGTGAAAAGGTGACTCTTTTGGATACCATAACCCCAACTTTGGTTGTTGCTTCAAATAACATAAGATTCTCTTTACTGCCTTCATGTGAGAAATCTTTGCTGAGACTTGATCTCTTGTACATAAACAAACTGCAAACATAATATCAGGCCTTGATGCAGTAAGATACATAAGAGAGCCAATCATGGATCTGTATAACTTGACTTCAACAGGTTGTCCATCTTCATCTTTGCCCAAGGAATTGATAGATTTAATAGGTGTAGTGACAGTCTTCATATCATCAAAATTGAACTTCATAAGTATGTCAGTAACATACTTGTCTTGACTGATAAAAATACCTTCCTTTGACTGCTTAACCTAAAGTCCCAAAAAGAAAGTCAACTCTCCTATTGAACTCATTTGAAATTCTTTCTGCATCAGCTACTCAAACTCCTTAACCATGGACTGTTTGGTAGCCCCAAAGATGATATCATTAACATAAACTTGAACTAACATGATATCTTTCTTGTCTCTCTTTATAAACAAAGTCTTGTCTATAGCTCCCCTTCTGTATCCATGTTGTAATAAGAATGTAGAGAGTCTCTCATACCAAGCTCTAGGTGCCTGATGAAGGCCATAAAGAGCCTTAACCACCTTGTAAACTTTGTTTGGGTGTTTAGGATCTTCAAAACCAGGAGGTTGCTTGACATAAACTTCCTCTGTAATCTTGCCATATAAAAAGGCACTCTTGACATCCATCTGATAAACTTGAAATCCCATATAAGAAGCAAAAGCAAGAAATATCCTTATAGCTTCTATCCTTGCTACAAGAGCAAACACTTCATCATAATCTACTCCTTCTTCTTGTTTGTAGCCTTGTGCTACCAACCTTGCCTTGTTCTTGATCACATTACCTCTTTCATCTCTCTTGACTCGAAAAACTCATCTGGTTCCAATGACTCTCTTCCCATCTGGAAGTTCACATAAAACCCAAACTTCTTGAAGTTTAAATTGAAGAAGTTCTTCCTGTATAGCTTCAACCCAACTTTCTTTTGTCAATGCTTGAGCAATATTCTTTGGTTCCTCTTGAGAAAAAAAGCAAGTAAACAGACATGTTTGATGATCTTTATGATTGAGCCTGTTCTGTTTATTGACAAAGCTAAGTAAAGCATTATGAGATTTAGTAAAACTCTTAGCTCTGTGTCTAGTCATCACTCCAGAAGTAGAAGGACCAATGATTTGATCAGAAGGATGATTCTTATGAATTCTTAAGCTTGGAGACTGTGGAACTCCATAAGTATCCTCCAAATTAGTAACATCAACATCTTCATTGGAATATGAGAAAATACCTTCATCTTCAAGTTCATCATCAGTATCTGCTAATCCAGGCATGGTAGGATCATCCAAATCATCTAAAGTACTGTCAACTGGTGCAGCAATACTTTGGTCAAAAGTACTGTCCAAAGTACTGTAAGAGTATTCTTTAGTAGTAGTATTTTTCTTTGCTGCTTCATAAGCTCTTCTTTGTTCATCAGAATAAGAATGTGCCATGACATCTTGTAAAAGCATCTGATTAAGTGTCTCTTGAATATCTTGATCCTCAGCAGATAGTGAAGATTTTGGTTCATCAGTACTTTTCGTTGGTGCATCAGTAGTTTGTGTTGGAACTTCAGTACTTTGCTTTGTAGCATCAGGAACAGCATCAGGTTTAATATGAATTCCATGAACAACATATTGTGAGTCTTCTACATCATGTACAGGTTGATTTTCTTCTCTAACAGGTACATAGTTCATAGAAGGAGTTAAAACCTCAAGATCAAACATCTAATCAGGACCTTTACCCTTCTGATTGTCTTGATCTTCTAAAAATTCAACATGAAGACAATCTTGAATCTTCTTAGTGACTCTGTTGTACACTCTAAAGCCCTTACTGTTAGTGCAATAACCCAATAAGTATCCTTCTTCTGACTTGCAATCAAACTTCCCCAGATTATCAATGGTGTTTAAAATAGTGAGAGGGCATCCAAAAGGCTTCATAAAACGAATGTTGGGTTTATTGGCCATCAGCAATTCATAGGGTGTCTTCATCTGCGGTTTGGTGACTAAGACTCTGTTAAGTACATAGCAAGCAGTACTTACAGCTTCTGCCCAGAATTGAATAGGTAGATGGGAATCTGCGAGCATTATTCTTGCTGCTTCAATCAAAGTCCTATTCTTCCTCTCTGCAACACCATTTTGCTATGGTGTTCTTGCAATACTAAACTCCCTCTTTATGCCTTTGTTTGCACAAAATTCATCCATAAGCTTGTTCTTGAATTCAGTCCCATTATCACATCTAATACCTCTAACCTTGAGTCTCAATTGGTTTTCAAGTGCTATAATCAGTGTCTGAATAGCATCAAAAGTATCATCTTTAAAACCCAAAAAGAAAACCCAACTGAATCTACTACAATCATCTGTAACAACCAAACAGTATTTTCTCTTGTTTAAACTTGCCACAGAGACAGGTCCAAACAAATCCATATGTAACAGCTCCAATGGTTCTCTAATAGTCCTCTCCTCAAGCTTCTTGCAAGAAGTTTTGTGTTGTTTACCCTTCTTGCATGTCAAGCATGATTGATCATTCTTGTAAGTCTTTGAAGGTAAACCTCTAACTAGATTGCCTTTGACCAGTTTGTTGATATTCTTGAAATTAACATGGCCCAATCTCCTATGCCATTGATGTGCCTCTTCAGATGTTGCTTTAGCCACCAAACATGTGGCTCTTCCATAAGAATGTATACTCTTCATGTCTAAACTATACACATCATTTGTTCTTGGTACTCTAAGTACTACCAAGTCATCATCAACATGCTTAAAGTCAGAGGAAAGGATGAGACATTCTGTGTCAGTGAATAACACAGGATGCTTTTTATCACAGATTTGAGAAACAGATAATAGGTTGAACTTAAGCTCCTTCACATATCTAACATTTTCAAAATCTATAAGCCCGGCTTTGATAGTTCCTTTGCCAGAAATCTTTCTTCCATTTGGATCATTCCCAAATGCAACTCTTCCTTCACTAATATTTCTAAAATCATACAGGATCTCTTTGTCTCCTGTCATACTTCCAGAGCAACCACTATCCACAATTAGATGATCTTTAAGCTCCTCTTCTGGGTTGCCCTGCACACAAAGAAAAGAGTTAGTGATTTTTAGGAACCCAAGCCATTAGTGACTTGTGTTCCCCTTGTGGAGTTACAAACTCAAATTCTTTGAGTATGTAATGTCCACTATCTTTCAAATGATGATCCAGAATTATCTTTTGATCTTTAGCATGTGGTTTTTCAAAACTTTCTGGTTTTTCAACAAAAATCTCTTTTACAAGTCTAATCTCTTTTTCTTTTATCACAAAAACATCTGATTTCACTTTTTGTTGAAAGTACTGTTTGTCCCTCTGCAGTACTTTCCCTCTTAACCCATTATGGTTTAACACATGGTTCCTGTGATCTAGATCCCCTATGTGAATTGTAATACCTTGTAGGTTGATAGTGAGATCTCCTAGGATTCCTATTCCAAATAGTGTGATCAGTACCTTGTTTTGGCTGAGCAGTACCTTGGAAAGTACTGTGAGATACTGAAGGTTTTGAAAAAGGTCTTCTCTAATGTGGGTATCTATGATTTGGTGAGAAGTTTCTGTGATTAACTCTATTGGAATTATTCCAAACTGGTTTATGCTCTCTAGGTTGATGGTTGGCAGACCTGTTCTTTGGAAATTTGCTAAGGTATTCTGAGTGATGTGCACAATCCTTGATTAAATGAGTAGGACTAAAACACACAAAACATAGTTTTTGACCCATACTTCCAAAGTGATTTCTTCTATGTCTATGCCCACAATTATTTTGCCTTTTTGGTGAGTGATGAAACCTGTTTTGACCAAAGTTATCCCAAAAAGGTTTAGCATTACTGTTTTGAAAAGGTTTTGCTGAAGGTACTGCTTGTGGAGCAGTACTTTGATTTGAAGGTACTGCTTGATTTTGAACATTATTTTCAACAGCTTCTTTGGGTTTTTCAGACCTAGATTGAGCTACAAGTTTCTTCCTAAACTCTAGACTGTCAACTCCAAAGCGAGAAACATCTGGCCTAGGGGGTTGATGAATGCCAGTGGGATGGGGAGCAACATGATAACCATTATCTTTCTTATACTCAGGAGGTGGTTCACTTATTGAGCCCTCATTACTAGATGTATCTACATAATTAATGAGTTCATCATCACTAGTGGTTATATCCTCAAAATTACCTTCATCCTGATCACTAGGTTGGTTTTCATCTATGTTACTAAAATCCATTCCAAAACCTAAGCCAATTTTAATGTAAGATCTTCTCTGTTTTTCAACATAGGTAACATGTGACAGACCAGACTCACCCCAAGCAGCAAACTTAGCTAACAAATCATCTCTTTCCTTAGTCAATTTCTCAATTTCAGCAATTTTACAGTTTAATTTCCATTCACTTAGTTTTTATTGGTAATCCTGTTGTTCATATTTTTTAGCCCAAGCTACTTCATTAGTTTCATGTGCTATGATTTTGGCTTCCATAGATTCTAAGGTTATTTGATAACCAACTACCTCAGACCTAGCCCTAACACAATTATCTCTTTCAATCACATAACTGTTAAGTAATTTTTGATAAAACTCATAACAGTTTGAGCATACCTCAGAGATAGGAGACTGAGTTGGTGAAGTAGCCACCATTGCAAGAAGAACATGATCTTCTTCACTTTCTTTGCTCCAATCAAATCTTCCAAAGCCATCATCAGATTCCAAAGCAGCATGTTCAGATTCTTCATCAAAAGCAGTGCTCCAATCCAATGCTTCCACTTTTTCTTCAACTACATCTTCCACTGCTACCATGCAGTAAGTCACTGGTTCATCATCAAACTCTTCACTCCAGTCAACTTCTGATAACTTCTCTTGAGCAACCAAAGCCTTTGTTTCAGTAATTGGAATTTCTTTGAGCTCAAGTTTTGGCTTCTCAGATGTCCTGTTTGCTTGATACTTAGCAAACTTGCACTCTCTTGCAAAGTGACCAGTCTTTTGACAATTGAAGCATTCAATTTTGGATTTGTCAAAAGTTATTCACTGTTTTGGTTTGAAATCAATGCTTTTGCCTGTCTTCTTCATATACTTTTTGATTCTGGCAGTGATCATAGCAACTTGCCACCTGATATCAATTTCTTCAAGTGCATCTTCTTCAATCTGTGCTAGATCTTCTTCATAAGTGACAGGTAAACTAGCTTGCTGTGCAAAGCAGGAGCACACAACTTCATCTGAGTGCATAGTGGTAGTTGGTGAGGCCTGCTGAGCATATGTGGAGAGGGTGTAAACAGCAGTACTTTAAGAAACAGTACTTTGAGGAGAAGCAGTACTTTTGATTGAAATACTGCCCTTCTTTTCAGAAGATAGAAAAGCAATACTGTGAGACTTGGAATTTGTTTGACCACTCATTTCATGCTCATACACCTTCAATTGATGATAGAGATCATCAAAGTCCATGACATCCAAACCTTGTTGTCCTCTGATCATTGTAGCAATTACATGCCATGTAGATGGCAAGCTCCTTAGAAACTTCAAATTAGCATCCTCAACTGATACTTCTGCCTTGTATAACTCCAACATGTTGAGGAGATTTTGAAACCTATCATATGCAGCATCAAGACTCTCTCTTTCACCGACTGTGAAAGTTTCAAACTGTTGCTTGATTTCGTGCATCTTCTTAGAAGCTTCATTCCCTCCAAATCTGGTCTTGAGAGCAGCCCAGAGCTGCTTAGCATCTTTAGCATCATGAAATTTTAGAAGATGACCATCTGGAATAGCAGACAAGAGAATGTTGAGTGCCTTCTCTTGATTCCTTAAGGTTGCTGCTGGTAAGACTGGTTTTGGTGCTTTGGGTTGTCCAGGAACATCAATAGGGTCTGGAACTACTTCATTGCCATTTACAATTACATTCCATATAGCATGGTCTGTAATGGCAATATACTGCCTCATCTTCATGCACCAGAGATCATATTCTCCCTTCTTGATGATTAGAATTATGAGTGAGGTGATTGAGGGTGGTGGAACAGCTTCAGTCGACATCTTGAATATTGTTGTAGTAGGGCTTCTTCCTAGTCAGAGTTTCCACACAAGCTCTGATACCACTTGTTGGATCGATATACTTTAATCAAACTAACTTAACTAGCTTGTTAAGATTTAACAACCTCGGATAAATCCTAAGTTATTAACAAAGAAACACTGAGCAATCTTTATCAAGTACGCGGAATTTACTTAACAAAGCTAAGAAGAATAACTTTTATTATTAACTCTAAATCTGCTTATTATGCAGATACTCTAAACAACTCTAAGATTATCGAACTTCTTTCTAAAACACTAAATAACTTGTGAATTCGTAAACTCTAAAACTCTAAAACTCATATCTCTAATGCCAATCTAGGAGTCCTTTTATAGGCTCAAGGATATCCTAGTCGGTTTACAAATTGTATCCTTGTACGACAAGTAATCTAATATAGAACATTCTAGAGTTACAATACTTTCCATAAACGAATATAACAGTTCTTTGTTCTTGCAGTACTTTGACTTCGTTGTGCAGTACTTTGACGTTATCTTTAGCAGTACTTTGACTCTTTGACTTTAAGCAGTACTTTGCATCTTACAGTACTTTCATATCTTCAGTATTTTCATATCTTCAGCACTTTCATATCCCAACATTATTAGCTTGCAAACTTCTTAAGCATTAGGTCAATCATAAAGCCGAAAGCATAATACTAGTCTAATCACAAGCAACTGACATAAACTATGGTATATTAGTGACCCACAACTTCATTCTTCAATCTATGTGGGATAGAATGTTTGGATAAAAAATTGGCATAGTTCTCTATATTATGTATTCTGCTAATGACATTGAATAAAAGAAATGCAATAGTTAGAAATCGCACTCATAATTTGGGGTTCTTACAAACCAGACATACATAGAAAAACATAGAACCACTAGAAAAATATAAGAAATCATAGTCTATGTTTTCATCTGATATACTTTCAAGCGATACCAAAAGATATTCACCGGTAACAACGCACAAGACATTTGCTTTACAGTTGGTCTAAAACTGCAATTTATGCAGCAAACATAAACTAGAGTTATAGAATGAATAACTACTTAAATTTATACATCGTCGAATAAATTAAGTTTTTTGGTAATAGAGTTAAAAGCAGAGGCGGAGCCAGTGGGGTGGCAGGCGGGTGCTGGGCCTCCCCCAACTGGTCTAACCGTCATGTCCAGCCCTGGCATCGGGCGAAGCGGGCGACAACGAATATAAAAACAATGCCTAAATTTGGAAGAAGAATAGGAAATAAAAAGAGACAGAACTTGTGATAAAAAGATTCTGCCGGAAAAATTCTTAGTGGATAGTAAAGAAAAAAAAACAGGAAGCCTAGCATCGGAAAAATTCTTAGTGCCGGAAAAAGAAGAATAGGAAATAGGGAATGAAGATGAAGATGAAAATGAAGACTCCTTTCTTCTTATTGGTTGAATGGTCACACGGGGTCAAATAAAGTAAAATATGAAACTTTGTGCATATAAAAATGAGAAATCAGTTCAATTACATTTTACTATTTATTATTAGACTATCTTTATCAACAACCCAATCTCTTAATAAAATATTATTTTCTTTTTCCTCCACCTACATAACCAATACATTCAACCAATCTATGTTTGTCAACCATTTATCAACAACCCAACCAAAAATACTAAAGATTTAAAAAAAATGAAAACAAACAAAAAACTAGCTAATAAAACAATGTTTTGTCAGATTGTGGGTTGGGGATCTGGATTGCCAAGTGACTAATATTGCAAGCAAGATTGTATACAAAAATTAAAAAAGTATTATTTTTATATGTATTTTGAGTGGGTTGGGTTGGCAACCTTGCCAATAAGACTATCTTTATCAACAACCTATCACAACCCAATATCTTAATAAAATATTATTTTCTCTTCCTACACCTACACAACCAATACATACAAGCAATCTATTTTTTTTTTACCATTTATCAACAACCTAACCCAACTAATACATACAACCAATCTATTCTTTAAAAAAAAAAAAAAAAAAAAAAGTAGTCATTCACCGGTTGCCATGTGGCAGATTGGAGGTTGTCAACCTAGATTGCTTTGTGACCTTGGTTGATGAAAAGATTGGATGAGTTTTATTAAAATATTATTATTTTGGTATGGTACACCCAATCGATTGGGTTGCCAACCCATGGATAAACATAGTCTAAACATAGTCTTATGTCTTCACTTTTTGGTTACTATTAAGTTTTCTTCTAATAGTATCCAAAATTTTATTAATGTCTTCTCTCTTTGCTGATTGCCAATATTTGATGACTTTTGTCAATAGCCCATCTATACTATCTATAATAGAAAAATTGTCAAAGTGAAAAGTGAAAAGTGAAATGTCAAGAAAGTGAAATGTGGAAAAAATTAAAAAGGAAATGTTGAAATAATAAATAGAAAGTAATTTCAACTATTAATACCTACATATGTTTCAAAAGGAAACTATTAATACACATTGAAAACCGGGTTGACCCAGGACGCTTCAAACCCGGTAGGTTGACCCGGTTTAATTTGACCCGTTTTTTCGACCCAACCCGTCGGGTTGACCCGGTTTATATTGACTCGTTTTTTTAACCGGAACGGTTCAACCAGTTGAACTTCCCGGGTCGAACCGGGTTTTAAAATATTATGTTAATCCCCAATTTCTCAAACTTTTATTATTTTTCGTTTATAACCCATAAACGTTTTTTATCACTAAAACTATCTTATTAAAAAGTACAATAAAATTTTCACAATGTACAATTTAAACAAGCAACAACATAATTCTAAATATAAAATAATTAAACATACTAATTAATATTATTTTTAAAACATCCTAAAATGAAAAAGTACATGTTATTATATACATTATACAAATTAATAAAACACACAAAGCTTCATACAAGCTAACAAGTTGATGGTACATATAGTTTTGAAAATCGGATCGGACCAACGGGTTCAACCGAAAACCGGTGTCGCCACCAGTTCGGCTAACCAATAACAGCCATCCGAAAACGAACCAGAGAGGACCCGTTGAAATCGATACAAACTGGTGAATCAGGTCTCATCGAGATCTATTTTTCCGGTTAATCGTCACAGGGTACCCACCTCCGCAACGCGCGGGGTACCCTGTTACACTATATATAAAGGAAAAACCAAAAAGTAAAATGTGAAAATTTGAAACTATTATTACATATCGAAAACCGGGTTGACCCTGGACGCTTCAAAACCGGTGGGTTGGCCCTGTTTAATTTGACCCATTTTGACCCAACCTGTCGGGTTGACTCGGTTTAAATCGACCCGTTTTTCGACGGGAATGGTTCAACCGGTTGAACCACCCGGGTCGTACCGGGTTTCAAAACATTATGTTTAATCCCCAAATCTTCAAAATTATATTATTTTTCGTTTAGGACCCATAAACTTTTTTTAACACAAAACGATGTGTCGTTATATAAAGATATTATATATATAAGTTTTTTTTCAAAAACGATTGTAATGTTTTACAATTAAGAAAAAATATGTGCCCGTTAGTGCACATTTAACTTTTCAATGGGCTAAATACGCTTATTTCAAAAAGAAAAATGAGGCTAAATGTGCCCAAATCTTTTATAAAATAGCCAAAATTAGCCATTTTCTTTGGCTAATCACATTCATGCTAATTTTGGTACTTGCGTTATTCTTAACAACGGCATCATTAACTCCATCCTTGTTAGTTTTACGCGACAAGTAACGTGTGTTGTTAGTTTTTCTCTCATAACTGATGTAATGTTTACTTTCATTTTCATTAAATGTTTTTATATGTTGTTTGATAGATATTAAGAATTTTGTCTAGACTTTAGTTATCGTATAGTACAACCGTTTGCAATTGCATTTTCATCGGTTCACGTTCTATTTCAAACGCTACACAAAACACTCACCATAGTATCACAAATCATTAATTATCTGACGCTAGAAACCGCTGCCGCTAGGCGCGGGTACTCGCCTAGTATAATAAAATGTCAGTTAGTATGAAGTTGGCATATGCTTACTCTTGAAAAAAGAAATAAATATTGATACTGATGTCTTGTAATTAGCATATGATTATAACTAAGTTATCCAATTAGAGTCTAATACGATTTGTAGTTGGTTTATGATTTATCGTTTTTATGTTTAACAAGTATGTGGCCAATAATAATTGAGTTCTTATGGAATTGAAGCCTAGCTTCCTCTTTTTCTAAAGAAAAAAAATGTTAATGAACATTAAAAACAACCATAATCACGTTTTGAAATTTTGATTTGGCAAAGTTTATAATATTCTTCCATTTAAAATTTATAGGATCTTTTCATTCATTCATATTTCTTATATAAGACATTCTACGTCATTCAACTGGAGCTATTTCTTGTGGGTGAACAATGGTTGGTGCCAAAAGACACTCGGGGTCAGAGGGTTCCCGCCAATCTACACCATTTGTGGAATTCTACGTCGTTCAAATGCAAAAGTTGTTACAATGTGGCAAAACGAAAAAAAGTCCGGCCCCCCTTAACTTGAATTTCTGGCTCCGCCCCTGGTTAAAAGTATTTTTGCTTTATAATACCTGTTATGGGCCTTATCGCCATGGGTTGTTTAAGAAACTTATTATGCGGATCACTACACATTTAAGCATCTCAGTCATTTTTCTATTGAATATACGTATTTTGATTCGCAAGTAGCTAAGCAAAGTTTTCGACAAGCATGTTTATCAAATAAATACTTACGTCAAAATCGAAAAGTATTTTCGGCGATCCTTCATTATATACAATTTTGATAACTTAAGTCATACAATATGTTCTTATTGCTATAAAAAGATGAATTGTTATTCAAGTAGAAATGGATATTCAGTCGAATGATTTACGTTTTCATTATAAGCAGTTAGGCAATCTTTTATATAGCTGCAGATAATATATACAAATTTTATTCGTAGGGAGTTAGTTGAAAATATTTGTAAGTAAAGGTGCATATTTCGGTTTTTTTCCCAAACCGAACCACTTTTAAAACTGGTTTCGGTTCGAGTCAACAAGTCAAAAATCGGTTTGACCAAAACCTGTTCGGTTTAAAACTGGTTTTGAGAGAGAAAATGTGGTCGGTTTGACCCAGAACCTGTTTAAGCCCGAACCGGTCCACTTTAAAATGGTTCTCAAACCGATTGACAAAAAAATGTATAAAACGGTTACAAAACCGATTGTTCGGTTAAAGGGAAAGCTTGACAAACCGTGTTTAGTTTTTTTTTATCGGATTGATCTTTGATTTTTTGTCACCTCTATTTGTAAGTATATAACAATGACAAAAGATATAATTGGGCCTGGATATAAGTAACATGCATCACTTCAGCCCAAATAATCAGGATCTTTTAGTTATTTGCATAAATTGCATAAAGTGTGAGCCTTGGTCTTTTAAATTCCTGGCCAAATTTGCATAAATTTGTGGTCCGAGACTTTAATTTTTTTCATGACGCGTAGCTCAGTTGCAAGGGCGGAGCTTAGTGAGGACCGGGAAGGGTCCCGGCCCCCTAGGCCTAAGTCCGTTAATTTATTTTTTCACGATTTCATGTGTTAAAAAAAATTTGTTTCATCTCGGCCCTCCCATCTAATGTTTTTCCGGAAAAATTTTTGTTTCGGCCCTCCCACAAAATTTTTTCTAGCCCCGCCACTGCTCAGTTGGTTTCAAATAAGAAATAAGATTTGTAAAATCCATGGTCTATTAGACATTCTCATAATATACTTTAAACTCGCACGTGGTTGTGAAAAAAATTTGGCAATATAGAGAATTGTTTAGTATGGAGTACGGGCCTATGGGTTTAGAAATTCTTAAATATTCAAAGTCGATAAGTATCTAAACATGATGATTTAAATAGTAATTGTTGATTATCACTATCATTGTTGTATTTTTGTAAGATCATTTTTGTAAGATCGTATTTTTGGGCGTTAGATTCGTCAGGATATTCTGTCGCATCTGCTCGGTCTTTGATTGATTCCAAAACCTTAGATACGGCTCCTACTGCTACTCGATGGGTTCGTAGCATCCCTATCAAAGTTAATATTTTTATTTGGAGACTGATGCTCAATAAACTCCCTTCTAGGGTTAACTTGGATAGAAAAGGTATCGATGTTGGATCGACCTTATGCCCCATTTGTCAGGCGGACGTCGAAACAGTCAATCATGTTTTCTTTTCTTGTGATATGGCTTTGGATCTGTGGGCTATGCTAGCTAGGTGGTGGGAGCTTGACATTCCGGTTTGTGCCAGTATTATGGAGTGGTTCGAGTGGCTTGGATCTCTACAAGTTTCGAATAAGGTAAAGTCTATTATTGAAGGCGTTGGGGGGACTCTTATGTGGTCTATATGGAGCTACAGAAATCGTTTGATTTTCTCTAACACTCCCCCAAAGAAGGCGGTGCTTTGGGATTCTATAGTTTCTCAATCATATTTGTGGATTTCTTCTAGAAATCCGAAGATTAGTATTAATTGGGTAGATTGGTTGCGTAAACCTATAGATTCTATAGTCCTTTTGTAATGTTCGTTTTCTAGCTTATGCTAGTTTTTTCTAATAAAATTTCGCCGTTCAAAAAAAAATGAAATGAAAAAAAAAAAAAAAAAAAAAGAAAAAGAAAAAAAGACTTCGTATGAGTTTTCATCTATTCCAAGGTTTGCTAGAACTTTTCAACCTGGCAAATCATGAAATATCCGATGACATAATACTAGTCTTAAGACATTTAACATAGATACATTTATGGTACATAAGTAGCCAACAACTTCAATCTTCAGCGTATGTGGGATATTGTATTAGGATAAAAGGATATAGTTTTAAACATGAATAGTTGGAAGTGAAAAGGGCATTGATTGGTACATCTTACAAGTAAGTGTTGTTATTAGTATTATTAGCGGACACTCTAGATAAGTAAAATAATCACTTGAAGATACGGTGAGTAAAATTTGTAAACTGAAGATGAAGTTTGAATAAGTAAGATCCAACCAGTCTCTATGTAATTCTTTGGTCTTCAACTGAATTCTTTAACTATATGTTCTTAGGACAAATAGTAGTTTAAATTGCGTGAACGACAACCTCATTATAATTTTATAAAGTTTTCCCTTGTTTTTAATTACTTCGCTTCAAGTCATCAAGTGTGGCTCCTTTTAGCATTAGCTCGAAAGACATGCCTGCCACAGTTATAGAAAGTTGTGGTTAAGACATCTAAAAATTTTGGCCGGCATATAGCTTACATGGTTTCCAATGAGAAGGCTTCGCAAGGAGGCTACTAAAATCAAGGCTTTTCAAAAATCCTCATAATAATTGTATTCTTAATTCGTACGTGGTAGTATCAAATGGTCAGGATTAGGCATCCTTGAATATTCAAAGTCAATAAGTATCTAAACATGATAATTGAAATACTAGTTGTTGATTGTCATCGTTGTTGTATTTGTGTAAGATCACATTTGATCGAAAATATGTACGTCACTACATGAAAATATGTTGTTCCAAAGGATATCCTCGTTATGAATGTTCAACTATGTTAAAAATATGTTCATTTCATGTATGGTTATGATAAGTGTATGGATTATCTAATAAAATTTATGTTGGTTGTTGACTGTCGAATTAGATCGTGCGTTGCATTTTAATCAACAGAATTCAAATACATTTTTACATTACTATTGTTTCTTTATTAACTTTAAAAGATTGTTTTTTTTTCTAACTTGTGTGAAATTAAAGATTACACATGTTTTAGAGTGCCAAATAAAGAGAAAAACAAAAAGCTAAGAGTTCATATGAGTTTTCGAACGTTTCCTTCTTCTTTCCAATTTTTCAACCGGATAGAGAGTGAAATATCCGAAGACATAATACTAGTCTTAAGATATTTAACACGCATATACTTATACTACCTCCGTCCCAAAATAATTGTCCCCTTTTGACTTTTCGAAGTCTCTTTTTTTCAACTTTGATCTTAAATATTTTTGTTTGTGTTATATAATAATTGATGCAAAATATATAAATGGATTGGTTTTTAAATGTTTTTTCATTGATATAATTTTCATCAACTATTATATAACACATACAAAAATATTAAAGATCAAAGTTGAGAAATTAAGACTTTAAAAAGTCAAATAAGGACAATTATTTTGGGACGGAGGGAGTAATATATAAGTAACCAACGACTTCTATCTTTAGCCTATGCGGGATAGAGTTTCAATATAAAAGGTTGAAAATTGTATGACATTAAAGAAACTAGAAAAGTACCCGTGCATAGCAGCGGAATTTTATAGCGACGGATCGTTTAGTGATAAAAAAAAGCTTATGGGTTATAAACGAAAAATAATAAAAGTTTGAAGATTTGGGGAATAAACATAATGTTTTGAAACCCGGTTCAACCCGGGTGGTTCAACCGGTTGAACCGTTCTGGTTGAAAAACGGGTCGATTTAAACCGAGTCAACCTGATGGGTTGGGTCAAAAACTGGTCAAATTAAAGTGGGTCAACCCGCCGGGTTTGAAGCGTCCCGGGTCAACCCAATTTTCGATGTGTATTAATAGTTTCCTTTTGAAATATGTGTTTTCAACATGTCCTTTTTTAGTTTCTAACTTTTCACTTTTTACTTTTTGGTTTTTCCTTCATATATAGTATAGCAGGGTACCAGCACGTTTCGGCGGTGGGTACCCTGTGACGATTAACCGGATAAATAGATCTCGATGAGACCTAATTCCACCAGTTTGTATCGGTTTTAACGGGTCCTCTCTGGTTAGTTTTCGGATGGATTTTATTGGTTAGCCGAACCGGTGGCTGATTGAACGCTTTGGTCCGGTCCGGTTTTCAAAACTATAAATACCATCAACTTGTTAGCTTGTATGAAGCTTTGTGTTTTAATAATTTGTATAATGTGTATAATAACATGTACTTTTCATTTTAGGGTGTTTTAAAAATAACACTAATTAGTGTGTTTAATTATTTTATATTTTGGATTATGTTGTAACTTGTTTAAACTGTAGCTTGTTTAAATTATACATTATGAAAATTTTATTGTACTTTTTAATAAAGGGTGTTTTAATTGGTTGTTTTTAATTTGGTATATATGCTTTTAATTGATTGTACAATGTGAATAAATTATTGTACTTTTAAGTAATATGGTGTTTTAATAAAAGTATTAATTACACTATACATTTCTCTCACCTTTGACTTTCAAAATTTATTTTTCAAAGTTTGACCATACACTATTTATATGCAGTATAGGTATGTTTTGTAATCAACTTATTTTTCATATTTGTAGCGACGCAAAACATTGTGGTACCATTAGAAGTAACCTTTTTAGTTTAAACCAAGCTCTAACATTTCAATAGAGTCAAAATAGTAAGTGATTTTTCATCAAGAAAAGTCTCACAAACGGTAATCATGTATGAAATTGGTTAAATGGTTAGTTTACTTCACTTCCATTTGCTAATTATCCCGTATACGTGCACATAAAGTGATGTTTCTCAGTTAAAAGATGTTTTAAAATATGATTTATGATTTAATTTAATGTGTCCATAGAAAAATGGTACTCATCATAGTAGAAAATTATTTTCTACATGCATAACAAATGAACGAAACACCAACATAACCCGTGCTTGAATCTTTGGAAAGCCAACATCCTTATTAAGTTTAAATGCACTGTGAGGACCATTCCATACTCGGGCCTGCTTCGTTACAATAATGGCATCCTGAAATCGAGTTTTCGAGAATAAGTAAGACATTCCCAAGATGTAGAAAAAAGGTCACAACGTATACAAGATGTAGAACATTATTTTAATACAGTAACATATATAGTTTTTGGAATGTATCCTACCTGCCCAATTTACATCTTCTACTTCAAACTTCCACATTTTAGAGTCTTTGTCGTCGCTCTCCCGTATATATATTTTATACATGAATGGTTGTAAGTGAAAAGGTTATTATTTAAACCGCTTAGTCTCATGTCTCTTACACTTTAACTGTACTTGCTCATGATATATTTAGATATCTTGTAAAATTCATAAGATAAACAAATATAAATAAAGTTCATAGCATTTCCATCCAATAGAAAGTTGTTGTCACACCCCCAAATTACCTGTTTTGCAGCGGAATGGAATTCCTGGGGATTGACTGTCATAGCATCAAAATCACAGTTATATTGAACGACCTAAAGTGTCGTTTGAAAAGAACATCGTTTGATTTAATAAAACAATCAGAGTTTACAAAGTATAGGTCCCAAATGAAAATCAACTTGTGCGGAATTAAGTTTGTTACAATTCAAACGATGTTTTAAAGTGCATAAATCCATGAGAGACGCGTCGTCACCACGACTCTACGATAAGTCCTTATGCATGCCATGAAGTGAATGCCTTAGATACCTGAGATAAAACATGCTAAAAATGTCAACACAATGGTTGAGTGAGTTCATAGAGTTTGTGTTGAAATGTAAAGCCTTTCAAAATCGTTTATGCAGCAAAGGCATTGTAAATTCACTCAGTTCCAAGTTCCGCCCATACAAAACTTGCAACCTGTGTGTTCACAACCCACTGCCAAAATATGTATAGTTTATGTTCAAGCGCATGATGTCAAATGAATTCACATAATAGTGCGTATATTAATGTATTAATAGTTACTTGACATAACACATACGAGTGTTGCTTCAAATTGTACCAAGACATTTAGCTCAATGATAATACCAAGACATTTAGCTCAATGATTATACCAAGACATTTAGTTCCATGATAATACCAAGACATTTAGTTCCATGATAATACCAAGACATTTAGTTCCATGATAATACCAAGATATTTAGTTCCATGATAATACCAAGACATTTAGTTCCATGATTTATGATATAGAATATGACTAAACATTCAGTTCAGATAAACATATAGTTTGCAATTAATCATGATTGTCATAAAAATAGATGAGCATGTATCTCCCCCAAAAGTAATTCAAAACAATTAAAAGAGTAGGGGCTATGACTCACTTGGTACAATGATGCGATGACAAAAGTGAGTACACCGAAATGTAGCGTGAATCTCTAAACTGGACCTATTATGAATGATATGATATATAATAAGTTATGATGTAATGTTATGCATGCAATTCGGATGATATTTATACCACTTATGAATTTTTGAAAACAATACTTTTCGTCGAAAAAGTAATCTTTTAACGTCTTGACCATATTTAAATTACTATGATGATAATGATGCCAATGAAATGTAGACTAAACCTAGTCTATGTGAAATGCCCTCGATGATATGATCATGAATTCGCAGCTAAACCATTAAGGTTACGCAAATTTTGAAACTCGTAAACCTAGTTTACGATAAACGATGAATAATGAAATTGAAAAATGACCTGAAATTGCGAGTTGTCACATTCGCCCATCCAAAAAGGAATTCAGTCCCTGAATTCAGTTCGTGTTAGTCTATCGAATTTTTGAGTTTGTGATGAATAACGAGGATAGAGGACATGTAGATGTGTCGTTACGGTTATCGGTGATTGAGAGCGTACAAAACATCGTAGTAAAGAAAATATTGGATGAATATCTTCGATGAGCATCACTTTGACTTGGAATATGTGGAAATTTTTGCTTGCACTAGGATTTATAAATAACTGCTCCCAACATAACATGATCCCTCCAGAATTAGACATAGTTAGCTAGGCTATGTATACTTAAGGAACGATAATGTGACGTTCGGTTTAGTTGTTATAACTCTCAATGTTTACAAAGATTTAAGCTGTGTCGTTAAAATGGTAGTTAAAGTGAAAGGAAGTAAAACCCTTGTAAATGATATCGAATCGGAAGAAAATAAAGTACGATAGATGAGAATATTTTACAACGAGTAGTTTATCAAGCAGTAATACATCTTAAGTTATAAAGATCCGGATACGATGGAAGACATAAACTTAGTACGACATAGTACATAAGGAAAATAAGACCGTTAGTTTCCGAACTTCTTCAGTCTTCCGCGTCGTTGATACCTTGACGAGCTTCTTCTCCTTCTAACATGTATGCATTCCTATGAGCACCTTCAACTTGTTGACCTTGGTTTTGAGGACATTGATTCCGATAGTGTCCTTGCTCCCCACATCCGAAACATGTAACTATGGTCTTGCCTCTACAATTCCTGGCATGGTGTCCTAGTTTTTGACACTTGTAGCACTTAATAGGGCAAAGACCCGAGTGATGATACCTACATCGGTTACATAGTGGGTAGGTTCCAGCATAACCTCTGCCTTCTATTGGTGCAGCAACATAAACCATTGCGGCTCCTTGTCCTCTATTCTCCTGTTGATGATGGTTAGTGTTACGGTTTTGGTTGTTGTTATCATAACCTCCCTGGTCATTTTCCCATTTTCTTTTGTTGTGGTTAGTTCGGTTGTTGGTGTTGTTGTTGATGGTGTGATTGTTGTTATTGTTGTCGTGGTTATTGTTGATCATATTTTCCCCTTTCACAACTTGAGCCATGAGTTTTTGAGTTATCCTGATAGTTTCTTCAATTGTTTGTGGATCGGAAGAAGTTACATCTCCTGGAATACATTGTGGAAGTCCTCCAATGAAGTTTTCTAGTAATTTCTCATTGTCTGAAACCATTAATGGACATAGTGCAGCCAATTCTTGAAACCTCCTGATGTAGGTCTCGATGTCATAACCAACAGTCACTAACTCGTAAAATTCCGTTTCTAATTTCTTCACCTCCGTGCGTGGACAATACTTCTTAGTTACCAGATTCTTGAATTCATCCCACGTGAGCTTGTAAGCATTTTCAATACCAATAGGTTGCGCATACGAGTTCCACCATGACATTGCACCATCTAAGAGTGTACCAGTGGTGAACTTTACCTTGTAGTCATCTGGGCAATTGCATAAAAGAAACACCGACTCCATTTTCTCAAACCATCGAATCATAGCAGTGGCTCCTTCCGTGCCTTTGAACTTTGTGGGATCACAGTTCTTAAAGTCCTTGTATGTACAATTTCGAACTCCAAACCCTCCTACAGCTCCTGTAGCAGCAGCAAGTCTAGCGGCTTCGGCAGCAGCCGCTTGTCTAGCAGCTTCAGCAATCCTAGCGGCTTCGACAGCAGCCGCAGCCTCAGCGGCAGCAGCCACTGTTGCCCTTTCAGTCCTTAATGCCTCGGCTATACTATCCCTTACATACTTTTGCATAGCCGCTTGTGTCAATTCGGGTGCAGCTTTCTTCGGCGGCATATCTTCTTCAAAATAAGAGGAAAAAAAATGAGACGTAGCAAAGTCCTATGTAAAAAAAATAACGCTCTAAGGAGATATGATATGAGGTGATAAGTTTGAGGTTATTTTTCAAAATGATCGACGGGTTCCCAAAAGATGGGTTATGAGATGTTGTAAGTGCTTCAAATGTATGATGGTTTAGTGACTTAATGTGTGAATAACGTGTAACTCGACATGTTAGTGGTGAAACAAAGGAGTGAGAGTGACTTTGCCCTACTTAAAGGTTTTGTCTCGGCATTCGACGTTATCGGTAATGAATCAACTGATGTTAAAATCATGATAGGGAATGACAAGGCATTCTCCACATTGGAGTATGAAGAAGGAATAGTGGAATGGGTATTTAAAGGCATCCATGTGACAATCGATTTGGAATAAAAGTAAATAACTCGAAAATGTACGTATAAACCGCATGTAAAGTGAACATGCACTTATGATGAAATGATGAGATGCTATGATAATGTAGTTATAGTCTAGGGTCAATGATGCAACCTAGTTCTCTATAACCGAAGCTCTGATGCCAATCTGTCACACCCCCAAATTACCTGTTTTGCAGCGGAATGGAATTCCTGGGGATTGACTGTCATAGCATCAAAATCACAGTTATATTGAACGACCTAAAGTGTCGTTTGAAAAGAACATCGTTTGATTTAATAAAACAATCAGAGTTTACAAAGTATAGGTCCCAAATGAAAATCAACTTGTGCGGAATTAAGTTTGTTACAATTCAAACGATATTTTAAAGTGCATAAATCCATGAGAGACGCGTCGTCACCACGACTCTACGATAAGTCCTTATGCATGCCATGAAGTGAATGCCTTAGATACCTGAGATAAAACATGCTAAAAATGTCAACACAATGGTTGAGTGAGTTCATAGAGTTTGTGTTGAAATGTAAAGCCTTTCAAAATCGTTTATGCAGCAAAGGCATTGTAAATCCACTCAGTTCCAAGTTCCGCCCATACAAAACTCGCAACCTGTGTGTTCACAACCCACAGCCAAAATATGTATAGTTTATGTTCAAGCGCATGATGTCAAATGAATTCACATAATAGTGCGTATATTAATGTATTAATAGTTACTTGACATAACACATACGAGTGTTGCTTCAAATTGTACCAAGACATTTAGCTCAATGATAATACCAAGACATTTAGCTCAATGATTATACCAAGACATTTAGTTCCATGATAATACCAAGACATTTAGTTCCATGATAATACCAAGACATTTAGTTCCATGATAATACCAAGATATTTAGTTCCATGATAATACCAAGACATTTAGTTCCATGATTTATGATATAGAATATGACTAAACATTCAGTTCAGATAAACATATAGTTTGCAATTAATCATGATTGTCATAAAAATAGATGAGCATGTATCTCCCCCAAAAGTAATTCAAAACAATTAAAAGAGTAGGGGCTATGACTCACTTGGTACAATGATGCGATGACAAAAGTGAGTACACCGAAATGTAGCGTGAATATCTAAACTGGACCTATTATGAATGATATGATATATAATAAGTTATGATGTAATGTTATGCATGCAATTCGGATGATATTTATACCACTTATGAATTTTTGAAAACAATACTTTTCGTCGAAAAAGTAATCTTTTAACGTCTTGACCATATTTAAATTACTATGATGATAATGATGCCAATGAAATGTAGACTAAACCTAGTCTATGTGAAATGCCCTCGATGATATGATCATGAATTCGCAGCTAAACCATTAAGGTTACGCAAATTTTGAAACTCGTAAACCTAGTTTACGATAAACGATGAATAATGAAATTGAAAAATGACCTGAAATTGCGAGTTGTCACAGTTGTGGTCAAGACTTTTTAAATTTTTTGCCGGCGTATAGCTCAGTTATTTTTGAATGAGAAGACTTCTAAAATCCATGGCTTTTAAAAAATCCTTATAATAATTGTATTCTTTTCTCATGCTTGGTTGTATCAAATGGTCCTACGGGATTAGGCTTCCTTGAATATTCAAATAGTAGTTGTTGATTGTCACTATCGTTATTGTATATTTGTAAGATGACATTAGAATGAAAATATGTATGGCACTAGCTAGTTGAAAATAAAATATACCGAAGGATGTCTTTGTTATGAACTTTCAACTGTGATAAAAATTTGTTCATTTCATTATGTTGGTTGTTGACTCCTGAGTTAGATCGTACACGTATACTATATATGTTATGTTGCATTTTAATAAGATACATTTTTACATATCTATAAGGTCTCCACGAAAACATGTTTTAAAGTACCAAATCAAAAGAAAAAAGTTGAGATTGTTTATGAGTTTTTGAAGATTCCAAGTAGCTATCGGGTTTTTTCAACCTGATAGATTCTGGAATAATCAAAGACATGATACTAATCTCAACACATTTAACACCCCAAACTTATGGTATATAAGTAACCAACAACTTCTATCTTCAGCCTATGTGGGATAGAGTGTTAGGTTACAAAATATATTCATAAAAAAAATGTTATGAAAGAGATAATGCAAGAAGTATTAACACTTGGTGAAAGAAAATTTTGTTACATGGCACATTAAAGTGAAGTTTATAAGAAACTTTTATGTGTTTATAACATGAAACACAAAGGATACGGCTTAGTTAAAAGAAACTATGATGATTTTTACTAAGATAAAAAGATTAGCGTTTACTAATCTGAATTTGTTTATACAGGATTCTATATGTTGTTGAATAAGTTATGTGTTCAGATCATGAATGCAATTTCTTGTAATATTGTGATACTTGTTTTGTTTTGTTTAGAAACTTGTTCTGCCGAGCAGGGACGGAGCCAGGGGGTCCCGTGGGTGCCCGTGACACCTATGGATTTTTTTGATTTAGTGTGAATTTTTAGAAAAAGCATCAATTTTTTCCAAATGCATCTCAAATGACCCCGGTCCATTGAAATGTGTTTTTAGTCTTATTTAGGTAGCATCTTAAACTCTATGGCCAACGTATAGCTTAGTTGGTTTAATTACGCGTTAATTAATTATTTCTCTTCAATTGGCTTCCCTATTTAAAACTCGTTAATTAATTACTTCTCTTCAAGTCATCAAGTATGACTGCTCCTTTTAGTATTAGCTTGAAAGATATGCCAAATTTATAGGAAGTTGTGGTCAAGACTTTTAAACTTTTAGGCCAGCGTATAGCTTAGTTGGTTTCCAGTGGGCAAACTTTGCAAGGAGACTTCTAAAATCCATGGTTTTTATAAAATACTCATAATAATTGTATTCTTAACTCGTGTGTGGTTGTATCAAATGGACCTACGGGATTAGGCATCCTTGAATATCCAAATTCGATAAGTATATAAACATGATGATTGATATTGTAGTTGTTGATTGTCACTATCGTTGTTGTATTTGTGTAAAATGACATTAGAATGAAAATATGTATGGCACTAACTAGATGAAAATAAGATATAACGAAGGATATCTTCATTATGAACTTTCAACTATGATAAAAATTCGTTCATTTCATTTTGTTGGTCGTGATGCTGAGTTAGATCGTATGTATATATATTTGTTATGTTGCATTCTAATAATAAGATACATTTTTACATATCTATACTGTCTCCACGAAAATATGTTTTATAGTACCAAATTAAAAGAAAGACCAAAACATGTTTTAGAGTACCAAGCTAAAAGAAAGATCAAAACATGTTTTATAGTACCAAATTAAAAGAAAAAAGTTGAGAGTTTATATGAGTTTTCAAATGTTTCTGATAGTGTGAGATTTTTCCATCCTCACATCACAAGAAATCATTGAAAACATAATACAATTCTCAACACATTTAAAACACATACACTTATGGTATATTAGTAACCAACAACTTCTATATTCAGCCTATGTGGGATGTAATATTGTTATGATAAAAGATTAGATACTATCTAAAAAAAGGATTTTCTAACAAGTGCTTGCATCACTTAAGGTGTATTAATTCATCTCGAACTTTTCTTTTAAATTGAAAAATGCATTTAATAAAAATTAATTGATTTTATAATATACCTTATTTAGTTCTAAATTTATAATTAATAAACATAAAATTTCCTTATTTAATCATTTAAACTAGTGCCCGATGGCACTCGTTCCACAAACCCTTTAAAAATGTAATAAACACATAATTCAATAGTTCTCAACAATTTGTGAAATAAAGATTTGTTTTTTTTTGTTTTTTTTTTTTTTTTTTTTTTGAATGGCGGGATTTTATTAAAAACTAGGAAAAGCAAGGAACAATTACATAGAAGCAATACAAGCTAAAGCATTTTGAACCCAACCTACCCAACTAAACTTAAACTTAGGATTTCTAGATGAAATCCAAAGAAACGATTGTAAATGCGAGGAATTAAGCCACACAACCCACTTCGAAAGATTTGTTACATGAACCTATGATGATTTTTACCAAGATAAAAGGATTGGCGTTTACTTATCTGCAATCGTTTATAAAGAAATCTATGTGTGGTTGTATAAGTTACATGTTCAGTAATTTAGTACCATTTACCTTGAAACTTTATCTCACACAGACTAAAGATAGATGTTTTTTGTTACACTAGGCGAGTATCCGCGCCTAACGGCAGTAGTTTCTAGTGTCAGATGATTAATGATTTTTGATATTGTGGTGAGTATTTTGTGTAGCGTTTAAAATATAACGTAAACCGATAAAAATGCAATTGCAAATAGTTGTACTATACGATAACTAGAGTCTAGAAAAAATTCTTAACATCTATCAAACAACATATTAAAACATTTAATGAAACTGAAAGTAAACATTACATCAGTTATGAGACAAAAACTAACAACACACGTTACTTGTCGCGTAAAAACTAACAAGTATGGGATTAATGGTGCCGTTGTTAAGAAGAACGCCAGTACCAAAATTAGCATGGATGTGATTAGCCCAAAATAAAAAAAAAATAAAAAAACTCCTAATTTTGGCTACTTTGTAAAAGATTTGGGCACATTTAGCCACATTTGTTTTTTGAAATGGGCATATTTAACCTATTGAAAAGTTATATGGGCACTAACGTGCACATATTTTCTCTCAATTGTAAAACATTATAATTGTTTTTGAAGAAAAACTTATATATATATATATATATATATATATATATATATATATATATATATTTATACAGCGACAGATCGTTTTGTGTAAGTTTATGTGTAACACCCCGACCCGACAAGGGTAAAGATATCACAATACGGTTTCATATCAGAACTTTAAATACTATACAATAGCGAAGGCCTTTACAAAATATTCAAAAAGAAAACATAAATAGCTAAACTTCAAAATAAATCTAAGATCTCTAAAGGTCAAGTCTTGCTCTCAGCTCTAATCTCAACCCAGATCAGCTATCCCATAAGCTCATCTTGAATGCTTAATACCCGCCGCAGGAAAAGAAAAGTGCGGCTGAGCTTACAAAGCCCAGTGAACAGATATAACGAAACAAAAACTAAACAAAACGAAATATACAAATGACAAAATAAAATGAAATAATGACGAAGGATCTTTCAGGATTCTGCGGAAGCACAAATATACAGAAATCCAAACATTCAACATATCAAGAATAACAATTTACTTATAGGCCAAACGAAAAGTCTAAAGCTAACGAAAACACTTTCTAGCAAATAAACATGGCATTCAACAATTAATTAACCTTCTCTTAACACTTTTAAAACATTAAAGCAGCAGCGGAAAATAACAGTCCAAAACATGGCAGTCTCACAAACAAATAGAAACATAGTAGACAAACTATAACTAAATAAGCAAAAGACATAGCATAGCAATTATCAAGTTAACAGACCAGGCATCATAAATTGAATCATTTCCCAGATCAAATATTAGCATAAGCAGAACTTAACATGGCAGGTCACATAGGCAATAAAACACTAACGTATAAACAAAGTTTCCCAAAATTAACTGATCAGACTATACATATTAAACTTATAGAATACTCACTATCACACTAACACATTCATCCCACAGTTCAACGAATTCACATAACAATAAACTAACATGACATCAGATAACAGCATGCAAACCCCATTTAAACGTATTAATCACAACATAGCATTATAAACGGTAATCACATATACATACAGAAGCATACACATATATAAGATCATATAATAACCCAGCACATAATCATAAACACTTGAACACACCAAATCATAATCAGAACTTAACATAGAAATAACAAATACAGATTTAGTTAACTACCTCGAGCCCAGAACATATCATATCCGAAATATCTTTCTTATTCAGAAGGTAACCTCATAAACTAATTGGAGTAGCTAGCTCCCCGAATTTTGTGAAGACGCGTATTGCACACGACATCATTCACCAGACAAATCATATCGGATAACAGATCAGATCTAGGATGCATCCATACCCCCACAGACAAATATAGGTAATATAATACCAACTGAGCTCATAACAAATAACAGATAAGGGACGTGGCAGAACATCACTCTACTGCCCTAGAGTCATGTCAGAGGTGCATCACTGACACGGACATGGAACCCCATGACTAGTTATTATTTGGCTCGGGTGTCAAACTAACTTAGGTCAAATCAGAATGTCATAACTGACATAGATCATGTTTTATCAAATGTTTAATCATGTTTTCAAAATCAAAGTCTTCATATCATATAGTTCAAAATCAGATGTTTCATAATTCAGAAATCAAAGTTCAGATAAGCAACAGCTCAAAAGACACATTAGTGTTCATAGTAATTAACATATCAGATAACTCATATCATAAGGTTCATATTCAAATATAACAAGGTTCAACTAATATGCACATCAAAGTCTTCCTAACATAAAGTTCAAATCAGATAACGCATGGTTCAATAAAACATAAGTTCAGATAAACAACAGGTCAAACAAACAAGAAAGGGTTCATAGCAATGGCATCGGAAACCCTAATAAGAAAAGTAGGAAAGCTAACGAAAATAACATCATAAGGAACCTTTTTGAAAAGGTCAGAATATATGTACGATAACATAAGTGTCTTAAAGTAAGACAGAATATCCGTACCTTAAAGCAATTGAGAGAAAAGTAACGAATGAACGAATACGAAGATGTAACGTCGCGTCTCCTCCAACGAATCTACACGGATTATGATTTATTTAATATTTTAGCATCATTAATATTATAACGGATTTATCGCATTAATACTTTTAGAGTTTTCAGAATATTCTCATTTTAGTGACAGACGAAATCTCAACATTTTAGGGTATTCCTCATTAATTCACCAACTTCCAATTTAGGTTCTAGGGTTTCCCATACTCTTTAAATATTACTAAATACGCATTAAATTCACATATTACTTCTTTTAATGATTTCCCAATTTAACCTAGAACGTAAATGATAACAAACCGAAATTAACGTAACTCATGCGTGTCCTTACGTAATTTATTTACACATGTTGACCCATAATTGCTCAGAATTTCAAATTACACCCTTGACATCTTTAAGTTCACAATCTCACCTTACTTTATCAGATTTTACACTTTAACCCAAAGGTTTTAGAATTTACAAAACGTACCCTAATAATTTAAATACAACTCGAATAGCCCTTTAAATATCCAAAATTACATGTTTAACCCCCACACTTATTTTTATACGTTTAGTACCTTTATTTTACTGTTCCCAAAAATAACCTTTAAGTTTCATAATTTACAAAACCAACCCAAAACTTTTGTTTAAAACCGAATAAGTATAATTTAAGTACAAACCCTAAACCTAAGTTTAACCAATCATTAGCTCATCATTACTACTTCATTAATTACCTTTAATGATTACAAGAAAACCCTAATTCATGCAAAACCCTAATCGTCCCTTTTTAAAACCTTCCTTATTTATATACGATCGACAAATAAAACCCCAAACAAATCACACAAGCTTCGAATTCATGGACATGTATTTTATTCAGGTTGTATAACATGTAAGAGCTTCTGGAAAAATCAAATCATGGTCTTAAAAATTATCATAAGCTCATTCGTTATATTTATACGCTTTCTAGGGTTTTAAATCAAATTAATTCCATACGACTTATAAAACATGCATGGCCAATTTTTATGTGTTATATGTGACTTGTAGGACTGAAAGCAATATTAGGAACATACCCTTGATGAGCTTGGATCGTTAGAACAAAAGAGGCACAAAAACTTCACTCGCCGAAACCCTAATGTACTCAAAAACTAACTACGATCAAAACAGTAGCTTAGGACCTTGAACACGATTTTTCTCACCTCCTTTACCTTCAAACTCGTCCAAGAAAAATGGCTTTAAGCTCTGGAAACTGGAAATCGAATTATTTAGGGTTTTGGGGTCGGTTTATGGTTAATCGGCAATAAGGGATTATGTGGACCGAATATATGTATATATACTTGAGTTACTATTTTTCTTGTGGGCTTTATAATGTATTGGACTTAAAATAAATGGACTCTTAGTTTTGTAAATTTATTTTGGGCTTTTATTAATTAATTTCTTTTATAAAACATTTTAATATATTCGGCCAATTATGAAAATACAAAATTGATATTATAAACTTATAATCTATAAAATTAACTTTACAAAGTCATTCAAGATTTATTTGGATCATACGTAATATTTCTTATAAGTTTTCTGAATTTACATAGCTCATTTGGTGTTCTGTTTATTTAATTATTCTTACTTTTGATCATAAGGGTATTTTGGTCTTTTTGTGAATTTTAGAAATTCAGGTATTACAATTTCTTCCCCTCTAAAAAGAAATTTCGTCCTCGAAATTGAACAAGACGGAATAGTACGGCGACAAATGTGGATTTTGAAACTTCATGGAATGTATGACGAATGCTAATCGTATACTTATTAAAGTATTAGCAGTAAAAGATGAGATAAAGAAAATTAAAAAACACGCTCTAACTTATACAGGTATCAAATGATGAAAACTATCATATGCATGGATGGAACAAATCCTAACGGTCTTACTAATGGCAGGAGTATGAGAAGACATACAGATCTAAGGCAGGCATAACAATCTATAGGTTAAGACAGATAATAACAACTTCGGATCCCAATGGTACAAAACTTATATGCAACAGATACCGACGAAAATCTCATAATCAGATACAGAATCTCAACCCAATATGAAAAGTACCAAATATCGGATACAAGGCAAAGTCTATACACACATCAATCACAGGCATTTCCCAGACGTCGTATACCTTCAATAAGTTCAGATTATGTGATCTCGGTATTATTACGTTGATCAGGCGTCATAATACTTGCATCACATAACAAGTTCTTATTGTCATTATATTCAGTCTCGGGTCATGACAAAACACATAACTAATATCAAATCAAAACCTACCACATACAGATAACACACAGATAGCAAGAAACATACTATAACAAACCAGATACACATTCATGCAGCATATACGACATCAAAACAACTTACCATACTACAACAAAAAGGAAGGTGACCAATGCACAAAACAGTTCCTCATGACTCATTACTGACGATCCAGAAAGAAAAGCTGAGTTATACCAGAATGCTAAATGATAAAACTTCACGATTCAAACCGAGTTCTGAACGAATCAAAGAAAAGTAATGCCGATCAAAATCGCGTAGCAAGATATCAAACTGCCTCAAAACGCGTGACAAACGAATCAGAGTAACACACGTCGCGCCCAAATCATATGAAGTAGATGAACCTTCTCAGCCACCGGTTGAATCTCATCTCCGTCCTTTGCGCCTTTGGTTGGTCCGTCCAGCTTCCTCTAGCAGCATCCTGAAGTCTCCAACAGCACGGCAGTCGGGTGTGGCTTCTGCTTCACGAACCTCTCCAGCACAGGGACTGTTGCAGCAACGCAGGGTCGGCACCATCTTCTTTGGCTTCACGGGTAGTCTCCATCTAACGATCGACAAACGGACGAGCGAAAACAAAATAACAAAATTCAATGCGAACAGAGGAGGGCCAATTCAGTGAAGGCAAAAGGATATCGAAGTCAAATCTGAACGGCCATCAAAAGGAATCGAAAGATATCTGAACAGACGGAAACCTAATGTCTACCCAATTCTCACAGGTCATAGCCTAAGCTCTAAGGGTCCTAAAACTGGCTCGATACCATAAATTGTAACACCCGACCGACAAGGGTAAAGATATCACAATACGGTTTCATATCAGAACTTTAAATACTATACAATAGCGAAGACCTTTACAAAATATTCAAAAGAAAACATAAATAGCTAAACTTCAAAATAAATCTAAGATCTCTAAAGGTCAAGTCTTGCTCTCAGCTCTAATCTCAACCCAGATCAGCTATCCCATAAGCTCATCTTGAATGCTTAATACCTGCCGCAGGAAAAGAAAAGTGCGGCTGAGCTTACAAAGCCCAGTGAACAGATATAACGAAACAAAAACTAAACAAAACGAAATATACAAATGACAAAATAAAATGAAATAATGACGAAGGATCTTTCAGGATTCTGCGGAAGCACAAATATACAGAAATCCAAACATTCAACATATCAAGAATAACAATTTACTTATAGGCCAAACGAAAAGTCTAAAGCTAACGAAAACACTTTCTAGAAAATAAACCTGGCATTCAACAATTAATTAACCTTCACTTAACACATTTAAAACATTAAAGCAACAGCGGAAAATAACAGTCCAAAACATGGCAGTCTCACAAACAAATAGAAACATAGTAGACAAACTATAACTAAATAAGCAAAATACATAGCATAGCAATTATCAAGTTAACAGACCAGGCATCATAAATTGAATCATTTCCCAGATCAAATATTAGCATAAGCAGAACTTAACATGGCAGGTCACATAGGCAATAAAACACTAACGTATAAACAAAGTTTCCCAAAATTAACTGATCAGACTATACATATTAAACTTATAGAATACTCACTATCACACTAACACATTCATCCCACAGTTCAACGAATTCACATAACAATAAACTAACATGACATCGGATAACAGCATGCAAAACCCCATTTAAAGCGTATTAATCACAACATAGCATTATAAACGGTAATCACATATACATACAGAAGCATACACATATATAAGATCATATAATAACCCAGCACATAATCATAAACACTTGAACACACCAAATCATAATCAGAACTTAACATAGAAATAACAAATACAGATTTAGTTAACTACCTCGAGCCCGAACATATCATATCGAAATATCTTTCTTATTCAGAAAGTAACCTCATAAACTAATTGGAGTAGCTAGCTCCCAGAATTTTGTGAAGACGCGTATTGCACACGACATCATTCACCGGACAAATCATATCGGATAACAGATCAGATCTAGGATGCATCCATACGCCCCACAGACAAATATAGGTAATATAATACCAACTGAGCTCATAACAAATAACAGATAAGGGACGTGGCAGAACATCACTCTACTGCCCTAGAGTCATGTCAGAGGTGCATCACTGACACGGACATGGAACCCCCATGACTAGTTATTATTTGGCTCAGGTGTCAAACTAACTTAGGTCAAATCAGAATGTCATAACTGACATAGATCATGTTTTATCAAATGTTTAATCATGTTTTCAAAATCAAAGTCTTCATATCATATAGTTCAAAATCAGATGTTTCATAATTCAGAAATCAAAGTTCAGATAAGCAACAGCTCAAAAGACACATTAGTGTTCATAGTAATTAACATATCAGATAACTCATATCATAAGGTTCATATTCAAATATAACAAGGTTCAACTAATATGCACATCAAAGTCTTCCTAACATAAAGTTCAAATCAGATAACGCATGGTTCAATAAAACATAAGTTCAGATAAACAACAGGTCAAACAAACAAGAAAGGGTTCATAGCAATGGCATCGGAAACCCTAATAAGAAAAGTAGGAAAGCTAACGAAAAGAACATCATAAGGAACCTTTACTGAAAAGGTCAGAATATCTGTACGATAACATAAGTGTCTTAAAGTAAGACAGAATATCCGTACCTTAAAGCAATTGAGAGAAAAGTAACGAATGAACGAATACGAAGATGTAACGTCGCGTCTCCTCCAACGAATCTACACGGATTATGATTTATTTAATATTTTAGCATCATTAATATTATAACGGATTTATCGCATTAATACTTTTAGAGTTGTCAGAATATTCTCATTTTAGTGACAGACGAAATCTCAACATTTTAGGGTATTCCTCATTAATTCACCAACTTCCAATTTAGGTTCTAGGGTTTCCCATACTCTTTAAATATTACTAAATACGCATTAAATTCACATATTACTTCTTTTAATGATTTCCCAATTTAACCTAGAACGTAAATGATAACAAACCGAAATTAACGTAACTCATGCGTGTCCTTACGTAATTTATTTACACATGTTGACCCATAATTGCTCAGAATTTCAAATTACACCCTTGACATCTTTAAGTTCACAATCTCACCTTACTTTATCAGATTTTACACTTTAACCCAAAGGTTTTAGAATTTACAAAACGTACCCTAATAATTTAAATACAACTCGAATAGCCCTTTAAATATCCAAAATTACATGTTTAACCCCCACACTTATTTTTATACGTTTAGTACTTTTATTTTACTGTTCCCAAAAATAACCTTTAAGTTTCATAATTTACAAAACCAACCCAAAACTTTTGTTAAGAACCAAATATACATAATTCAAGTACAAACCCTAAACCTAGGTTTAACCAATCATTAGCTCATCATTACTACTTCATTAATTACCTTTAATGATTACAAGAAAACCCTAATTCATGCAAAACCCTAATCGTCCCTTTTTAAAACCTTCCTTATTTATATACGATCGACAAATAAAACCCCAAACAAATCACACAAGCTTCGAATTCATGGACATGTATTTTATTCAGGTTGTATAACATGTAAGAGCTTCTGGAAAAATCAAATCATGGTCTTAAAATTATCATAAGCTCATTCGTTATATTTATACGCTTTCTAGGGTTTTAAATCAAATTAATTCCATACGACTTATAAAACATGCATGGCCAATTTTTATGTGTTATATGTGACTTGTAGGACTGAAAGCAATATTAGGAACATACCCTTGATGAGCTTGGATCGTTAGAACAAAAGAGGCACAAAAACTTCACTCGTAGAAACCCTAATGTACTCAAAAACTAACTACGATCAAAACAGTAGCTTAGGACCTTGAACACGATTTTTCTCACCTCCTTTACCTTCAAACTCGTCCCAGAAAAATGGCTTTAAGCTCTGGAAACTGGAAATCGAATTATTTAGGGTTTTGGGGTCGGTTTATGGTTAATCGGCAATAAGGGATTATGTGGACCGAATATATGTATATATACTTGAGTTACTATTTTTCTTGTGGGCTTTATAATGTATTGGACTTAAAATAAATGGACTCTTAGTTTTGTAAATTTATTTTGGGCTTTTATTAATTAATTTCTTTTATAAAACATTTTAATATATTCGGCCAATTATGAAAATACAAAATTGATATTATAAACTTATAATCTATAAAATTAACTTTACAAAGTCATTCAAGATTTATTTGGATCATACGTAATATTTCTTATAAGTTTTCTGAATTTACATAGCTCATTTGGTGTTCTGTTTATTTAATTATTCTTACTTTTGATCATAAGGGTATTTTGGTCTTTTTGTGAATTTTAGAAATTCAGGTATTACATTATGGGTTATAAACGGAAAGTAATAATTGTTTGAAGATTTGAGGATTAAACACAATGTTTTGAAACCCGGTTCGACCTGGGTGGTTCAACCGGTTGAACCGTTCCCGTCGAAAAACAGGTCGATTTAAACCGAGTCAACCCGACGGGTTGGGTCAAAACGGGTCAATTAAACTGGGTCAACCCACCGAGTTTGAAGCGTCCGAGTCAACCCGGTTTTGGATATGTATTAATAGTTTCCTTTTGAAATATATGTTTTCAACATTTCTTTTTTTAATTTCTCCTTTTGACTTTTGACTTTTTGGTTTTCATTTGTATATAGTATAGCGTGGTATCCGCGCGTTGCGGCGGCGGGTATCCTGTGACGATTAACCGGAGCAATAGATCTCGATGATACCTGATTCACTAGTTTGTATCGGTTTCAACAGATCCTCCCTTATTCATTTTCGGATGGCTTTTATTGGTTACCCGAACCAGTGGCGACACCGTTTCCCGATTGAACCCATTGGTCCCGTTCGATTTTTAAAACTATATGTACCATCAACTTGTTAGCTTGTATAAAGCTTTGTGTGTTTTATCAATTTATATATTATGTATGATAACATGTCCTTTTCATTTTAAGGTGTTTTAAAAACAACATTAATTAGTGTGTTTAATAATTTTATATTTAGGATTATGTTGTAGGTTGTTTAAATTGTACAATGTGAAAATTTTATTGTACTTTTTAGTAAGGGGTATTTTAATTTGATAGATATGCTTTTAATTGGTTGTACAATGTGAATAAAGTATTGTACTTTTAACTAATAGTGTGTTTTAATAAGAGTATTAATTACACAGTACATTTCTCTCATCTTTGACTTTCAACATTTTATTTTTTAAGTTTTGACCATTTTTCTTTTATATGTAGTATCTTAACTACATAAAATAGAAAAATGGTCAAAGGTGAAAGTGAAAATTAAAAGTTGAAAGTTGAAAGTCAAGGTGATTGTTGAATGTTGAAAATCATGCATGTAATTTTAAGTTGACATCTTCATTTTCTGGAAGAGCAACTCTCCATGCATGTCATTCGTTTAATGTACATAACTATTGATAAGCTAATGGAAGAATGTTTGAAGAACTAATGGAGGAATGTTTGAAAAGCTAATGGAGGAATGCAAACTAATTGAAAACTAAATGAGGCTAATGGAGAAATGCAAACAATGCGTTTAATGCATAAAGAACCGATGCCGTCAGGCGCAGGTATCCACCTTGTAGATATATATACCTTAAGTTTATTAAGTTAATGTATTTTGAATGTTTTGAGACTACTATATGTCTTCGAAAGTCTCATGGCACTCTTCGGTTGAAAAAATTTTAGAGCGTGTTGGAATTTTGAAAACTCTTGTTTTTCACAAAATATTTTGTAAAAAACAAGGAAAATAGAGATCGCGTTCAAAGTATCATTTTCCAACAAAATGTTTTGCAAAACAAAAAATTCCTTATTCCTAATCTAACAAGGAAAATTAGAAAACAAATTTTAGTTGTTTTCCTTGTTTTCCTTTTTAACCTCCACCTCTCTCTCTTTCTTCAAAATAGAAAATACAAATATCAACTAAATGCATTTTCTATATTTTCAAGTATTTTGTAGAGATAAATTTCCCATCAAAATTTTTACAAAATTAAAGATAGAAAACAAGAGAATTTTTTTTCTAACTAAACGCACCCTTAACTTTCTCTTATTTTAGTACTCTAAAAACATGTGTGTTGGAATTTTTGAAAACTCTTATAAACTCTTAACTTTTTCTCTTATTTTAGTACTCTAAAAACATGTTTCGGTGGAGACCATATAGACTTCTATATAAACATGGTACCATATTGTTTTTTTCATTAGCTTTCAGTAATCATATATGAGATTGCTTAAATGGTTAGTTGACTTCACTTCTATTTGCTAATTTTCCCATATACGTGTTTAAAAGATGGCACAACGAATGAACGAAACATCAATATAAACCATGCTTGAATCTTTGGAAAGCCAGCCTACTTATTCAGTTTAAATGCGATTTGAGGAGCATTCCATACCCAGGCCCGCTTCGTTACAATATTGGCATCATGAAATCGAGTTTTTTTCTAGAATAAGTAAGACATTTTCAAGATCGATGTAGAAAATTGTCAAACAGGTAAAAGATGTAGAATATTATTGTTATACAGTGAGACATATTTAGTTTCTGAAATGTATACTACCTGCCCAATTACATCTTCTACTTCAAACTTAAACATTTCTAAGTTTCGTCGTCGCTCTCCTGTAGAGTTTTACACAGGAATCGTTGTTAGTGAAAAGGTTATTATTTCATTGGTTTAGATTATACTCTTATTGTGTTCATGATGTATTTAGATATCAGTCAAATTCATGAGATCGTGAAGGTCCAGCAATTTTCAAGAGGATGCATTCATGGAAATCATCACTAGTTTCTCCCGAAGGCATGGTATGGCTTTGTTCTTGGAACAAAAATAAACATATAGGAGTGAGTAAATGTAAAAACAGTGATATAAATCGAGTTTTCTACTCATATTATTAGAACGATCTGGTTTTATAAAAACTAAATTTATTAAACATAAATCTATGAAAGTCACGCGACACCCCGAGACCACTAGACCCCTGATTCCGCCACTGCCCAAAAAAACATATGGCATTAGATGAAAAGAAAGATAGTTCAAAGATAAATATATGTTGGTTGTTGACTGTTAAGTTATTACTAGAAACATTCATGGTTATCCTTATACCATTCTAGTTAACCGGTGTGAAATTAAAGATAAAAGTAGTTTCCAACAAAACATGTTTTACGGTAAAAAAAAATAATAATAAAAATAAAAAATTTCAAGAGTTCATATGATTTTACAAGTGATCAACATGCTCCGAGTTAAGTTTATAACTCGCCGAATGCTTATCACTTTAAAACATCATGTTATTCTAGACACATATCACTCGCGTACATTATGGTATATTAGCCACAATCAATTTCTTTCTTCAACCTATGTGGGATAAAAATTAGTATAATGTTAGAAAAGGTATCCATAAACAATAAATGGTAAATTATACACTACAAAAAAAAAATTTATGTACATATAAAGAAGAGATTATGCAAGAATTGGTGAAAGAAAGATCGAGTAAAATGTTTTACATGTGGTTTATTTTACACCTCATTATTGTTCTTATCAAACATCTTACCGTAATATCTTTGTGCCATACTCCATAATTCAAAGAAACTCAGGATATACACACTGTCGACATGTTTTTGCTTTTGGATTGTTATATAACAATCACAATTTACCAAAAAATAGATAACGCATTAAGCAATATATAAAGTGATATTCACTGTTTTCTAAGAAATTTAAAGAACAAAACTCAAGTATGAAATTATAGAAAATTTCCACAAAAGCATGTTTTACAGTGAGAAAGAAAAAAGTTACCTATGTGAGATTTTAGATAACAATGGTTTTACCAAAACATGTTTAACAGTAAACAACAAAAATAAAATTGATTAAAAAAAATCAAGAATTTTTATGAGTATTCAGAAAAGAGTCTCCAATCATGTTTTTTAACATGAAAGGAAGATATCTACCTGGAAGCATACTATTATTCTAGACTTATATAACCCATACACACTACCATATATTAGTAAACCATAATTTCTTTTTTCAACCTATGTGGAATAGGATGTTAGGATAGATGGTTCCACTAAGGCTCCATAAAAAAAAGTTGGTACACTATTATTAATTAAATCCTTTTAAACACATGAAACGAAAAAAGAGAAGTATTATTCTAGACTATGATCACCCTGAAAACATCATATTATCCTAGACACATAGCACTTGCATACATTATGGTATATTAGTCGCAAACAATTTCTTTATCCAACCTATGTGGGATAAAATGAAAGAATATAAGGTTTGTAAAAGCTCCATACATAAAAACGGAAACACGTTTTAAGCATAAAAAAGATTTTTTATGTGCATGGAAAAAAGAGATAATGCAAGAGTTTATGAAAGAAAGATATGTTACTTGAAACTAGAAATTCAAGTTTATAAGCAACTTTTTTATGGATTTGGAGCACGAAACATAAAAGGTAACAACATGAAAATATATGTTGTTTGAAAGTGAAAGATTGCAAATGTTTAAGATTTGTCCTTTGTGCTTATAGTCATAAAGAGTAAAATGTATTACTTTATAAATTGTTTCGATATGTGTATGAGACTATGAGTTAATGGATGAGACACATTTGGTTGTAGAGTTAGACCATGTCGTTTATTTTGCACATCATTATTGTTCTTATCAATCATCTTACAGACAAAAAAACTTAGGGTGTACTCATATACTCACTGTCAACATATTTTTGCTTTTTCATTGTTGTATAAACTTACAACTATGGTTAAAATATGTTCATTTCTTAGATGGTTTTTATATGTGTATGTATTATCTAACGAGACATATGTTGCATGTTGAGTTACATTGTACGTAGATAGTTTGAACTTAATTGTAAATTTTATTGAAAAATAAAAATATAATGTTATTTTAGACTTAAGTTTAACAATGTAAAAAAACGTATGGTGTTAGTTGCGTAATTTGTTTTTCCTTTCTAATTTTGGCTTAATTTTTGTCAATTAGGTTGCTTAATTTTGTCACATTAGCAAAACTAAGCGACCTCGGATAAATAAGAATATAGAACGATAACCAAGAAAAGTAAAAAAGATCAAGAATTCATACTAATTAACCAATATATGTTTTTCTGCATGCTATGTATGGTTAGTTTGCAAACCTTTTATGCATGAAGAAGATCATATACCTTAAAACGTAATAATAATCTAGTCACAAGAAACTCACGTACAGCATGGTATGTTAGTAACCAACAACTTCTTTCTTCAACCTATGTGGGATAGAATGTTTGGATAAAAGAACTTTGTGTTAGAATAGAATTGTATACTGGAAAAAAAACGTGTCGTTGGTGGTTGATGTAATAATGAAGGATGTGTTGTTGGTGGTAAGCACGCTTTGATGGGTACCTATTACACATAGTATGAGTATATAAGTCACAATATAAAAACCATTAGCAAGGTCATACCTACTTCTATATCTTAATTAGTACACATCTACAAAAACAATACCGCCATAAAAACAAATGAGGTACACTATAATCGGTTCAAAATAAAATTTTCATCAAACCACATCAACTATTCCACTAATGCATAAACACCTGCCGCAACGCACGGGGTGACAATTCTCGTTCTTGTTCTCTATCAATTGGCTTTTAAAATGTACTTTCCTTTTAAGCCATGTGAAATCATAGACTAAAACAGTTTCGCTAAAACATCAATTCATGTATGCTATGGTATGTTAGTAACAAACAATTTCTTTCTTCAACCAATGTGGGATGGAATGTTAGGATAGAAGGTTGGTTTGACATAAAAGATTTTTATGTGTACATGGAAAGAAAGAGATCATGCATGAGTAATTAAGAGTCGGTGAAAAAAGGATATGTCACTTGGAAGTTGGAACTCAAAACTGAAGTTTAGAAGCAACTAGTTAACATAATACTATTAGCAATGGCTCTTCATGGTTTGATCCTCATCAACTGCGTTCCATTCTTCATTTTACGAGTTTCTCTTATTCACAAGGAGTGCCCGAGATGGTAAATTGGCAATTGATTATCATTAACAAAGTGGAAAAATGTGAAAAAGTGACATATTTAAACCTTGCTTGGTACAAATTAACTAACATGAAATGATCACGTCAACCTAGCTCCTAAAAGAGATAGTTTTAGCTAATTTAAGTCTTTGTGGCGACCTGCTTAAAAACCAAGTAAATTAGTCAAGCAAAATTGTTAGAAATTATTGTTAACTTGAATGAAACATTTATCGAGCAGCCCCTCAGGTGGTGCATACATTGTTACTTATTTTATTTGTTACATGAATTTTATTTGACAGATAAAATGAAAAACGATTTAAGCCAGCAGCTCAACCAAGAACTTTGTTAGAGGAAACTGATTTCCCCAAAATGTAGAACTATAGTCACAGATTTGTCTAGCATGTTAATATCTATAAATCTAGAATAAGTTGAACGGAACCATACATGTTCTTAGGACATATGGTGGCTTAAATTGTGTGAACGACAACCCAACATCTTGTAATGAATATCATTATAAGACAAGATTACTCTAAATTTCAATTGCTTACGTACTTGAAATTCGTTAACTACACTTCTTCAATTCATCAAAGTGTAACTCCTCTTGCAGGTAGCTCAGAAGATATGCCAAATTTGCAGAAAGTTGTGGTTAATACTTTTAAAATCCTTCGTTAGCATGTAGCTAGTTAATTGGTCCCTCCGGAATTTTCATACTGATTGTACTTCAAAATTACGCGTGGTTTTCTCATAGATTTGGAAATACATAGCATCGTATAGAATGAGCGTATGGGTTTAAAAATCCATGAGCATTATAAGTTGATAAGTATCTAAACATGATAATTGAAATAGTAGTTGTTGCTTGTCACTATCTTTGTTGCTTTTAACATATAAATATTCTTGTACCCATTAGAGTACGTTTATCTTATGATGTATTAATGTGGTAATTCAGCCACATTGTTGTACCTAAACGCTTTGCTTGTCAATATATTTACTTAGGTAAAAATCCTTTTACAAAAAAATAAAATAAAAAATGTTTTGATACGTGTATAAATTATCTAATAAGATTTATGCTTGTTGTTGAATATTGAGTTATATTGTATGTATACTTATTTTGGATATTTTAATCAAAAGAATTAAAATGCATTTTTTCATTTCTATTGTTTTTTGTATTAGCTTTCACAGTTTGTTTTCCTTTATAACCTCTGTGAAATAAAAAATAAAACGTTCTCCACTAAAACTTGTTTTAGAGTACCAAATTAAAGAAAAAAAAAAAAGAGTTCATATGAGTTTTCGGAAATTTCTAGCCATGTTGAATTTCTTTCAACATGATAGTGAATAATCCGCAAACAAAATACTATTCCCAACACGTCTAACACACATACACTTCCCGTATATAACTAAACAACAACTTCTATCTTCAGCCAATGTGAGATAGAGTGTTAGGATAAAAGGCTAGAAAAATATTTTCATTAAAAAAATGGTAAGAAAGAGATAATTCATAAACATTTGGTGAAAGAAATATTTGTTACATGGATCATCAAATTGAAGTTTATTAGCGAATAATTTATGTGTTTATAACACGAAACAAAAAGGCAACATCTGGGATAGAGGAACCTATGATGATTTTTACTAACAAAGAATTACTAGTGTTTACTTATCTGAATTCTTTTATATAGAAATCTATATGTTTTTGTATAAGTTACATGTTTGATCAGGTCATGAATACAATTCCTTGTTGTATTGTGATACTTGTTTAGGTTTGTTTAAAAACTTATCCGGCCAAGTAGAGATCACTAAGCATTCTTTGAATGCTAAATGTGAAAATTGTGAATGCACATATATAGATTTGCATGTAACTGGGCAACATTCATATATTTTGCATATGCTTGAGATAGTTCTTAGCCTTGTAACAGTTCTTCGAAACTATATTAAAAGCAATTGAGTGGTCATTACGACCATCATCCATCACTACTGTCAATTTAGCACCAAATTCGTTTATCCTATCATTTACTTTACTTCACCGTGATCACTGCAGTCACTGCTAAAAACAACATTAAGTTTGCTCGTGGTTCAAACCACGAGTTGATGAAGGCCACCACGAGCTAACCACTTACTGTATCAATTTTCAAGCATACACATGGCTCGCTAGTTCCGTCATCACAACCTTTTTAGTAAATTTAAACAAGTAATATCATTGCGTATATGAAACTATTCTAATAATGTGAGACATATTATCTGTTAACATGTATGCGTTTCCACTTATTGGCTTATATGGAAAAAAAATGTGTTTCATCAAATTAGTCATAGATTTATTTTGCACGTCATTTTCATTCTTGTAATCAAAAATCTTTCGGCAATCCTTTTTCAATTTAATCAAATACGATATGCACTTTTTAATTCATTTTTACATATATCCTTTCTTAATTTAATCAAATAAAGTAAAAAGTTAAGCGTTTATAACAGTTTTCCGGTGTTAAAGAAAGTAGAGTAGCTTGAAAACATAATACTATTCTTAACACATTTGACTCACAAACACTATGTGTATATTAGTTCCCTCCAACTTCTATCTCAAGTCTATGTGGGATACAATGTTATGAAAAGTCTCACAGGCACAAATCCCATGTATGAGATTGCTTAAATAGTTGGATTACTTCACGTCCATTTGCTAAATTTTCCATATACGTGCGCATAAAGTGATGACTTCCGGTTTCAAATATGATTTAGTGTAATTTCATTCGGTATTTATAATGATCAGAACAAACTTGGACAATTTGATTGTTTCTCATGACTGAAGATTAAAATGTTTATACTAAAGATTAAAATGTCTTCACCAAAGCATGTTTAACAATAAAAAAAAACAATATAAATTGAAGAAAAAAAAAGTCAAGAGTTCATATAAGTTTTCATACATATCACTGAATTGTTTAAATTTGCAACAATTTAAACAACCAAAGTGATCTACATGAAAACATTATACTCTTCTAGACACATGAAATTTAAGTATACTACGATATATAAGTAACCATAAAGTTCTTTCTACAAACTATGTGGGATATAATGACAGGATAAAAAGTTAGAAAAGTGTCCATAGAAATACGGTAAAAAATGGTAGAAAATATTTATATGTACGAAAGAAAAGATTAGAGTGGGTGACAGCAAGGATGTCAAGATCACGATCTCGCGTGGGATTGTTTTTGTCTTTGCAAGATCGAGATCGTAGGATCGGATCGCGATCCTAAGATCATATCAATTTGTCATAGTTTGTAAGCAAATGATAAATGAGTCAAACTGTTTTACATTTCTACTCAACGTCAAAGATAAATTCATATAACATCCTCTTGAAAAATGACAAAGTTCCAATTTCAAAGAGCAAAGTAATAATAAAACACAAAAAAATTAAGTTTCAATCGTTAAATTAACGATTTAGCGGAATAATATTACATAGCATGAGTCCTAAATGTCTCAAAACATACGAGCCATCTACATGATTTCAAAGAAACAAACATTTCATTAGTGGCATTCCAAAACATACCCTTTGACCGGTTTAATCACAATGAAGTAAAGTAAAATTGAATTATTGAACACTTTTAGACTATAATCTATTTAGAAAAGTAGAAAACTAGGTACAAACTATAATCTATTTAGAAAATGAAACAATAGTGGTTTACTTATTAGACATTAGTAAAATACACGTTTGGTTTTTGGCCTAAACAAGTGAGATGGACTTAAAAAAAAGGTTTAACTCGGATCGCTTGATGATCTTACGATCTTATGTGCCATCCTACGATCCTACCACATATGCGATCCTACCACGATCCTACACGGTTTTAGCTAGTGAACACGTAAACTCGTACGATCCTACGAGTTTACACGCGATCTTGACAACCTTGGGTGAAAGAAATAAATGTCACTAGAAACTCCATATTGAAATTTAGAAGCAACTAGTATACATGTGTTTGGAGCATGAATCAAGAAATTAAATAACACCCTCAAAATTTGGTACAATGGAGCATTCGGGTCGTGGGGTGCTACTAATTGATATCACAACAAAAACTATAGAATAACGGTTTTATATTCACGAATTTTTTTAAACAAATGTATAAAATTTACATTATTCAAAAAAATAGTGCGGAAATACATGCCCATAATAATAATAAAGCGGTCTTAAAAATGTCCAAGTATTTTATGACCATGTCATGCCATGCCAAAAGCCTCCAAGGTAAGTTGTCGCGTTAAACCTGAAAATACATGCTAAAAAATGTCGACATGAGGTTTGTGAGTTCATAGGTTTGAAATAAAGTAGTAAATGAGTTTTGCTGGCCATTGATAACCAAGTAGGATATGTATAAGTAATAGTGTTGAGCAAGCAGTAAAAGATATGTATCTACATCATGCAATCCGACCACGACGTGGTCACAATAGAAATCCAAATACATTGGGTGCCTCTTCCCAAAGGTAAACTGGATGCCTCTACCCAAAGATGAACTGGGTGACTCTCTGTAACACCCCCAAATTTGGTACAACGGAAGCATTCGGGTCGAGGGGTGCTACTAGTTGGTATCACAACATAAAGTATAGAGCAACGGTTTACATTAAGAAAATTCATAAACAAATGTATAAAGTTTACATTATTCAAAAATAGTGCAGAAATATAGGCCCATAATAATAATAAAGCGGTCCCAAAAATGTTAAAATATCCTATGACCATTCCATGCCTTGCCAAAAGCCTCCAAAGTAAGTTGTCACGATAAATCTGAAAATACATGCTAAAAATGTTAACACGGGGTTAGTGAGTTCATAAATTTAGTTCCCAATATCCCAATTTATATTACCATGGTTTTTTCGTGTTATAATCCTCGTCAATTACGTTCATTTAGTTCACATATCCTTTTCAATTAACATAAATTTAGATTATTTTGCGACATTTCAAACGTGTCCGTTTATGAGCTCCCATTAAGTTAGTAGATGTTAGACCATCAAACTTTGTCTAGCATTTTTCTTCAACTCTACTTTCTAGAAACGTTCTTAGGACACTTCGGGGGTGCTTGGTTGGGGGTAATGGGGGGTGAGGAATGGCAAAGGTAATGATTAAACATGCTTAGTTAGAACTAGGGAATGCAATCATTGTTTAGTATTGGGTAATGGGGCATTACCTAGTAAATTGGGAGGTATGGTAATGATTACCCAGCACCACCAGAAGCAGCCATAGCAAGTAGTAGCCACCACCACCACCACCAGCCATCACCACCACCACCACCACCAGCCACCACCATTAGCAGCCACCACTACCACTACCAGCCACCACCACCAACCACTTCCACCACCACCACCACCACCAGCCACCACCACCACCATTAGCAGCCACCACCACCACCAGCATCCACCACCACCACCAGCAGCCACTACCACCACCAGCCATCACCACCACCAATAGTCACCACCACCACCACCAGCCACCACCATTAGCAACCACCACCACCACCAGCAGCCACCATCACCACCACCAGCCACCACCACCACGAGCATCCACCACCACCACGAGCATCCACCAGCAGCAACCACCACCACCAGCCACCACCATTAGCAGCCACCACCACCACCAGCATCCACCACCACCAGCAGCATCCACCAGCAGCCACCACCACCACCACCAACCATCTACCACCACCATCTACCAGCCACCACCATCACCACCAAAAGCAACCACCACCACTAACCATCACCACCAAAAGCAACCACCACCACTAACCACCACCACCACTAACCATCACCACCACCACCACTATCAGCCACTACAACCACCACTTTGGAGGTTAATGTATTTTTCACATGCCAAGCACTATCAAAGATAATGATAATCACCATTCCATTCCTTTGCATTCCCTTTGCATTCCCGTTGCCTTTCCCTTTCCCATTCCCCATTTTGAACCAAGCGCCCCCTTAGTATTATTGGCTTAAATTGCGTGAATAACAAACTTTTTCTTTCATTTTTTAGTGCCTCTTTAGTTTAAATCCATTGATTACTTCTTTCCTAATCTTCAAGTGTGTATCCTCTTAAGATTGGGTCAAAAGATATGCCAAATTTGTAGATTGTTGTGGTCCATGACTTTAGTTCTTTTAGTGAAGAGTAGCTCAGTTGGTTCTAACCGAGAAATAAGACATGCAAAATCCTCGGTCTTTTAAACATTCTCACAATAAATGTGCTTTAAACTCACGCGTGAATGTGAAAAAGACTTACTTGAGTATATACAACATTGTTTAGTAGGTATTATGGGTTTAGACATCCTTGAATATTCAAAGTCGATAAGTATTTAAATCCATTCATTACTTCTTTTCTAATCTTCAAGTGTGGCTCCTCACAGGTTTAGCTTGAAAGATATATCAAATGCGCATATTGTTGTGGTCCAAGACTTTAGTTCTTTTAGTGACGTGTACGTCAGCTGGTTCTAAACAAGAAATAAGACTTGCAAAATCCTCGGTCTTTTAAACATTTTCAGAATAAATGTACCTTAAACTCACGCGTAAATGTGAAAAAGACTTACTTGAGTATATACAACATTGTTTAGTAGGGACATATGGGTTTAGACATCCTTGAATATTTAAAGTTGATAAGTATTTAAACATGATAATTGAAATACTAGTTGTTGATTATCACTATCATCGTTGTTGTATTTGGGTAAGTTTTGTCCCAGCGTGATGTTTCTGGATAAGTTTAGGGACCAACAGCGTATTTTTGTCAATTAATAATTACTAGTATATGTGTTTGGAGCACGAATCCTGAAGGGATCACTTTCGATAACCTGAATTGATAAGCTGTTACCACTCAAAATATGAAAGATTACAAATGTTTAAGCGTTGATATAAGAGTTTGTGATTTCTTATAAGAGAAATAGGGTTAATGTTACTTATCATTATATAAAGCGATCAAGTTACATTTATTGTGGTAAAATTAAGTTACATGTTTTTTTCACAATGCAGAATAGAAATGATGTTTTCATTCATGACAAGTTTCACAAACATAAATCATTGAGATGATAACGATCGAAAACATGAAAACATTATATCTATATATCAAGTAACAAATTTACATACATCATAACTATTTATGTGCACAGAGAGTGATGTCATCCAATTTTAGAAATGTTTTAAGAAATAAGTTGTTTAATTCATTACATTATTTGCTATTTATAATGATGAAAACATAAATGCGTAATTTGATTGTTACTCACACTCTTTCTCAGCTTTTAGCCATTCTTAATGACATAAAAAATAATTGTACTTCTTAAGTTATGTGAAACTAAAGATTAAAATCTTTTCCACTAAAACACGTCTTATAATTGAAAAGCTTATGCAAAACTAAAGATAAAAGGGCAAATGTTTTTAAAAGGTATCATACTTGCCATCATTTATTTTGTGGGTAGCGAACACAATTTTTTGATTTTCTGGGTATCTTTCAAATTTATCATTTTTTTTTTTGGTATTTTGGGAAATTTTTGACAGTTTTGCCTCTCTTAGCTAAGAGAAAAAAAAATTCCCGAAAGGCAAAAATGTCAAATAATACCCTAAAAATGATGAATTTAAAAGAGAATTACTCAAAAAAACAAAAAAATTTGTTCTCTACCAAAAAAAGCAAATGATAACAAGTATGATTCGTTTTAAAAACATTTGCCCAAGATAAAAATGTTTTCCACCAGAGCATGTTTTATAATTAAAAAGATATTAAAAAAAGTTTGAAATTCATACAAGCTTTCAGGCGATCAAATTGATGGAATCTTTGTAAGTTGCTGAACTTTTAAAGATTCCACGAGATTGTGTACCTGAGAACATTATACTATTCCAAGCTCATACAACCCCATAGACTAGTGTATATAACTAGGCAACAAGTTCTTTCTTCAACTAATGTGGGATTAAATGTTAAGAAAAGTCTTCATAATATATAAAGATTTTTATGTACACAGAAAGAAAGATGTAAATACCTAATGAAGAGTTATGAACAGTTGGTGAAAGAACTATTTCTTACATGGAACTCCAAATTCAAGTTTAGAAGCAACTATTTTTTGTGTTTTTGGAGCACGAATCATGAAGGGAACATCTTGGATATCATGAAAGTATATGTTGTTCTTTCTTTAATTTGAAAGATTGCAAATATTTAAGCATTGAACTGAAACACACCCTGTGTTTTTTTCCAAGAACAAGGGGTTAGCTTTTACTTATTTTGAAATCATTCACGAAGAATTTTATACATAACAGAATAAATTACGTTTTTTTGTCATGGTGGTTAAAAGTATTCTTGCATTATGATACATGTTAAGACTATGGGTTGTTTAACTAACTCATTATGCGGATCGGTACACTTTTTTGAATGCTCAATGTGTATACGCAAAGTAGCTAAGCAAAATTTTTGACAAGCATGATTATCACATGAGTAAGCAGCTAGGGAATCCTTTATTATATATCGTTTTGATAACTCAAGTCATACAATATGTTTTTTTAGTTTATTTTGGCCATAGGTGAAAATCTTATTATGTTTAAAAGAGTACTTATGTTACAATCTCATTATAAGCAGTTAGGCAACCGTTTGTATAGTTGCATGAATATATACAAGTTTTATTCGTCACGCGTTAGTTGTCTAGTAGCTATCTTCTTTTTACGCTAAAGCTTGAGCCCAATAGTTGGACCCGCTGACCATGAAACTTTGTGTACATATTCCGTAGCTCAGCTGGTTCCGAATCAGAAATAAGATTTGCAAAATCCGTGGTCTTTTAAATATTCTCATGACAAATGTACTTTAAACTCATACGTGGTTTAATATGGAGTATGGACCTATGGGATTTGAAATCCTTGAATATTATACGTCGATAAGTCTAAATATGATCACTGAAATAGTAGTTATTGATTGTTACTATCATTGTTGTGTATGTGTAAGACCACGTTAGAACGAAAATAAAGGCACTGGATGAATATAAGATATTCAGATATCCTCACTATGAACATTCGATCAACTATTAAATTTGGTCCATGTCATAAAAGGTTTTGATATGTCTATGAGCTATCTAATAAGATTTATGCTGGTTATTGACTGTTGAGTTAGATCAAACGTGATGTAAATTTACATTTCTATTGTTTTTCTTATTAGCTTTCACAATTCTTCTTCCTTTCTAATCTGTGTGAAATCAAATATTAACATGGTCTCGTCCAACAAAACATGTTTTAGAGTACTAACATATGTGAAAAAGTTAAAAGTTTATATGAGTTTCCGAATATTCTAACACCATCTCAATTTTTTTAAAACTGAGAGAGAGAGAAAGACACTAGGAGACATATAGTAGTCTCAACACATTCAACATACATAAACCTATTGTATATAACTAACTAAAAACTTCTATCTTCAGCCTATGTCGGATAGAGTTTCAAATAATGCCATAAAAAAGGATGAAGACTTTACTTACAGTTTGATGGTAAATCCGCAGATAACCAACATGATGTGATGTCTCCTTTAATATGTCCTTGTGAAACAGAAGATCTATAAAATGTGTATAACAACCAGCTTGTCAAAAACAAAATCTACTTGAAAAGCATAGCAATAAGTCAGACCGTGTTCTATATATACATACTTTCGTAGATGTGGTTGTAAACGAGAACACATACACCCTACAAAAAACATGACTGGTTAACTAGGAAGCACGGACACGCCTGAAAGTAAGGAGTGGCAGTGTCGGACACGTGTCGGACACGGACACGCCTCGGACACGTGTCTGAAACGCACGTGCCGTGTCCCACGTGATGTTTGGGCCGTACACGGATTTGGACACGGCTTGGACACGGATTTAGATTTTTTTTTTTTGAAAAAAAAAAATGAAAAAAGAAGGTTTTCAAAGTTTTTAAAAAAGTAGAAGAAAAAATTTTAAAAAAATTAAAAAAGAGGAGAAAGAAAGTGTTTATATGGTGGTGCGGTGGATGGCGGAAGCACAGAGATGTTGAGAGAGAGGGAGAAAAGAAAGAGTTTAGTTGTGTTTCTTTATGATTATGATATTTCATTTGATTTTAAGGCTTTGTACATGTTTTTATACATACATATATATATATAAAAAAATTCCCGTGTCCACGCCATGTCCGTGTCCTTTATTTTTAGATTTTGCCGTGTCCGTGCAACCTAGCTGGTTAATATAACAAACTTGGCTTTGTGTCAGCCAAAAAGATAGGAAAGAAAAAACAACAGAGTTTGAATCCATTCAATGTATCATATATATGTTGTTCTATTCTATAATCAAACATTAACCAGCAATCACGCTAAGTATAGTCCATATATTTTTAGTTCGTATCCTATTCAATCGACATATATTTAGATTGTTTTGCGACACTATAGGCGTATCCCGTTTGTTTTAAGTTCTCATTTTGTTAGTATATCTATATTATGATCCTTGTTTTGGCACTAGGTTAAAACCTCAATATGTAAAAAGAGTACTTGCGTTAAAATGTTGTTAAGTTGGAGTATTTTTTTTCTTGATGTTCTTGCACTCATGATTTGGGGTTCTCATACAACAGAATTAAGATATACCAAATTTATTTTGATCATGTGAAATGTCGATCATAAAGGTCTCCATCAAAACATGTTTTATACGAGTAGTACATAAACTAAAAAAAGTTAAGAGTTCATATTAGTATTGAAATATCCAAATATTAACGGTTTTTTATAACCCATAGTAAGTGGCACATTGAAAACATAAAACAATTCTCTAACATATTTGAACTAAATACACTATGGTATATTAGTAACCAACAACTTGTATCTTAAAGCTATGCGGGATAATATGTTAGGATAAACACTTAGAAGAGAACTAAAAAAATGGTAGAAAAAAAGATATATTACTTGGAACAACAAATTGAAGTTTAGAAGCAACTAGTGTATGTGTTTGGAGCACGAACAGTGCCGCAGCTGAACGGACGGAGACTTTGTGCAAAAGCTTATACGTTAACTAAATGCGATTGCCAAAAACTTATTATACCAACTATTCAAACCATAAACATAGTCTTTGATGAACTATTTTAAGTTTTAACCAATATTTACAACAGAAAATTGTACGACGTTAAATGAATTTTGAAGCCACAAATATTTTGAGGCTCTTAAAAATTTAAGTCCCTGAGCGGTCACACACTCTTGTATACGTCTTTGAGCACGAATCATGATGGGAACAGTATTGATAAAGTGAAATTATAAGTTGTTAATGCTCTAAATATAAAGATTGCAGATGTACATTTAAGCGTTGTTATAAGAACATGTGATATCTTATAAGAGAAAAAGGGTAATATATTACTTATCATAATAGAAATTAGAAAGTGATCAACTTACGTTTATTGCAGTAAAATTAAGTTACATTTTTTATTTAATCAAGTTCTAACCAATTTCATAGTGCATAATAGAAAGCGATGTTTCATTCATGATGACAAGTTTCACAAACAGAAATCATTGAGAGTACATGAATGGTTAATTTACTTTACTTGCACCGCTATGTGTAAAGATCGGAATCATCATTACTATATATCAAGTAACAAATTTACATACATTAATCCATATACATTATAACCATTCTAATATATGTGCACACAAAGTGATGTTTTCCAATTTCATTTACTATGTATAATGATCAAAACTAAATTGAGTAATATGATTGTTACTGCACTCTTTCTCACCTTTTAGTCATTTCTTAACTGATCACTTCAAAAATGTTTTTTACTTCTTAAGCCATGTGAAACTAAAGATTAAAATGGTTTCCACCAAAACATGTTTTATAAATAAAAAAGATTTGTAGAAAAAAAGTTTGAAGTTCATACAAATTTTCACGTAAAGGACAACCAGGATGTAAAGATTCCAAGATGTAATACAAATTGTCATCATGAGAATTTTTACAAGTTCTCTTTGCTAGTTTGTTGAACTTGTAAAAGATTCCAAGATGTAGTGTGCATGAGAAAAGTGTACTATTCCAGGCACATGTAACCCACATAGACTAGTGGATATAAACTAACTAAAAAGTTCTTTCTTCAATCAGTGTGGGACAAAATGCTAAGATAAAAAGTTTGAAAAGTCTTCATATCATATAAAGATTTTTATGTACATTGAAAGAAGATATAATGCAAGAGTTATCAACACTTGTTGAAAGAACTATTTGTTACATGGAACTCCAAATTGAACTTTAGAAGCGAACTAATTTTGGGTGTTCAGAGCACGAATAATGAAGGGAACATCTTGGATAACATGGAAGTATATGTTGTTATTGCTCTAAAAACGAAAAATTGCAGATGTTTAAGCATTGAACTAAAAAAACCTGTTGTTTTATCTAAGAACAATAGGTTAGAATTTACTTATCCAAAATCATTCGCGAAGAACTCTTATACATCGCTGAATGAATTACATTTTTTGGTTAAAATAATTTTGCATTATGATACCTGTTATGGCCATGTGTTGTTTAGTAAACTTATTATGCCGATCACTACACAGTTTTGAATGCTCAATGCGTATATTATAAATTAACAAATCTAGGTTTTCAAGTAGCTAAGCAAAATTTTTGACAAACACGTTTATCAGATGAACAATTATGTTAAAATCTAAAAATAAGTAGCCAAACAATCGTTTATCATATACGGATTTGATAACGTAAGTCATATCTTTTTATTACTGTGATATAAATGAATTATGTGTTGAGCTATCTCTTATTAAGCATATAACAATAGTACAAGATATAAAAGATAATTGGGCCTAGGGCCGTAGCCATCCTCATCTCTTTTTCTTTTCTTCCAAAGGCTATAAGCCCAATAGTTGGACCCTTATAGTGGCTCAAATTGCCTAGATGATAACCACAATAGACTAGTTTACTCTAAATTTAAATTGCTTACCAACTTAAACATCGTTAACTATTCTTCTTCAAGTCATCAAACTGTAGTTCCTCTTAAGATTAGCTCGAAAGATATGGGAAATAGATTTGGCAGTTGTGGTCCTAGACTTTTTAATAGTGCGCAGCTCAGTTGGTTTCAGACGAGAAATAAAACTCGTAAAATCCTTTGTCTTTTGTAAATGCACTAATAAACGTTATTTAAATTCGCCCGTGGCTGTAGAAAATATTCGGGAATACAGAGCATTGTTTGTACGGACCTATGTATAACTAAGATCAAAGTGGTTCCACCATAACATGTTTTAGAGTAAAGAAACAAAAAATGAACAAAAAGTCAAGAGGTATATGAATTTCCAATTTTGAGCTTTCTTACAAATTTGTTTAACTTGCAAGAGAGTGCATTGACTAAAAACATTATACTATTCTAAAAACATGTGACTTACTTAGACTACATTATATTAGTAACAAATAATTCATTCCTTCAACCAATGTGGGATTACATTTTTTTGGTTTTACATTTTTGGGTCTTGAATGTTGGAGTTTATCCATGTTTTCATACTTGTTTAGAAAACTTATTATGCGAATCGGTATGCATGTTTGGAATGCTCAAATCGTTTTCACATGAAGTTTATTGTTTCGTTTGTTTAGATTATTCTCTTACTTTGTTCCGTAGTTCATGATGCATGTAGATATCAGTCAAATTCATAAGATGAACAATAATAAATAGATAGGAGTGACTAAATGCACAAGCAGTTGATGAAGTAATAATAAAGTATTTTGGCCTGATTGATATCGTCCAACGTGTGAGCGTATAGTTCAGAGGGGGTTCAGAAGGGTATGCAATAGGTGCCTTCGCATATGGCCTCCACTTAAAGGGGCCACATTTTTATTAATTTTGCATATAAATACATATAATATTAAACATATATGAGTCATATAATTCAAGTTTATATGCAATTTCTTTTGAGTTTACAAGTGTAATAGGGCTTTTTTATTGTTATCGCCCAGGACCACCGAAAATTACAAGACGGCCCTGGTATGGTTCATAGCATTACAGCAAAATTTTCCATTCAAGATGTTTGAGACTCACGAATGCGTTCTCCCTCAATAGGGATCTCTTTGTTCATATGAGCGTAATGAAAACCTTGATATTCATATTTAACAGTGTATAGATTGGTATATCTTATGAGTAATAAGTGTTGTTATTAGTTTTATTATCGGACACTTTAAAAAAGTCAAAGTTCTTTTAAAGATACGATGAGTAAAATATGTAACATATTGAATTTCACTTACATATCATAACAATTACACAATGAGCATATAGATGATTTTAGAGAGAGAGAAAGTGGGATATTCTAGTAAGAGAAACTTGTAGAATATTAGATTACCAAAAGAACATCCAACCCTCTACCTTACAAGGTAGAGGGTATTTATAGGTTACAAACTAAACGACCTCCTGACGGCCTGTGGATCAGGGATACAGTGGGTAAAGACCCGTCCTTCCTCCACGGTGTTTCACTATACTAATCTAAGCTACTACTTATTTAATAACTAACATAAATAGAAACAAGTCTGCGAGCTAACTTATGCTAGATAATACATGAGGTGACCGACTCTTTTATTTATGGAATTTCTGATTCCTAACAATCTCCCCCTAAGGGAGGTCACCCCATAAATAACATTGTGAATCCTAGCTTTCAAGTAAGTCTTCATTCTTGAGCTCGTAGACTTCTTTTCATCAAAGTAATCAAATCACGTGCAACTGTGGAGAGTGCAATAATGAACAACATAAATGAATAATTCGTGGAGGTAGAGTGTCTGATCTACTGTGATTGTAATATTGAGCCAGCTTTTGAGATCATCAGCAATCAAAAATCTCTGAGACATCCATTGTGGTGTAGGTATTATGTGATGTTGTGACTTACGGACCGACATGCTCACATTCTGGATCATGATATCTTCTCATCAGAGTAGCGAAAGCTTTTGTTGATTCATGATATTGGCAGCAGCGTAGCAGAAGCATGGAGTGTAAATATCAGAGTCATTGATGCACTTATCATGATTTCTTGAGAGATGAATGTATTGTGTGAGCATGCGGCTATAGATTGACCGCTTCATTCTGAATAGCTGCAAGCGTCGGGCGTATCTGCATTCAACAGTTAGCAATAAAGCGTACCAAAGTGTCTTTGACCACTTTAGTTGAATTGAGGTACACGGCCCACGGTTCCCCGTTGATCAGTACAAGTACTGCCTGTGATCAGGTATAATTCGAAGAATTTCCTTGTGCGAGGGTTTAGCTGCTCTAGTTGTTCTCAAACCGAACGTCTAAAAAAGACAACACGGGTGAGTGAACCGCAATTTAAGTCCACGATTGATGAAAAGAGATTTGAAAAACAATCGTGTATTGCTCAATAGAAATTGTTTTTTGCAATATAACGAAGGTTTTATTGAAAATCAATTATCAATCATAAAACACCTTTTGGTTTGAAAAATTTGTACACGGTCGATGTACTAAAGAAAAGTGTTATTAAGCACAAAGACCGGTTTTTCAAAGGTATCCGTCAATCCATGACCTGAACCAGGATTGATTCAAGAGATTGAATCGCCCCATTGTTTCTGTTCAGTTGTCACATGGTTGATCTATATAATAGATCTCACATGCCACCTACCAGGAGCTTGTTTGATGTTGGCTCCAGAAGGCTTTCCATCTTCATAGTGAATATGTATACACATCACTCAGATGTTCTGGCAATACCACAAGGATAGTGCGTAGGACTCAAGATATAATCTCTCTTTCCACATTGTGTGAAACAGAGAGTCTTCATTGAAAGTGTCCTAATGAGATTTATTGATGATCTCATGGCTCTAGACTCAATTTGTGCATATTTGAATCCTGTGCCGGAGACTAGGGAGAGGGTCTCCTTCTTCAATATCAACAATCTCTAAGAGAAAGTCGATAGATAATGTTGGTTCCCCGTGAGAATGAAACAAGTCCTTTTAAGAGGAACTTGAGTGGTTTGGAAAGTTTAGTGCAGTGCGTCATTGGGTCCATGACGTCTTGTCTTCAATACCAGTGTTACCTTAGTAACAACCAGTAGCATATGTATTGAACCCGGTTACTGCCCTAAGGTTGAATTGATGGAGGGCTATTTCTTTTCACCCTTTTTCACATTCAGTTCTTTTTCATTCTTCAACCCCTTCAGTGCTTACTGAGACTTTATAACTAAAATCTCATTTTTCTCCTTTTATCATAATACCTAAGAACTCTACACTAACTAGTGGAAAGTCCCTAGGTAGATCCCTCCGGTTCTGGTGGATCATGGGAACACATACATAACCTTATCATCCTTATATCACCGTACATAAAGTAAAGTTGGTCGGTCTATTTGGTATTGTTCATCTGCCATTGGAACCAATTGAAAACCATTTGAAAATCAATCCAGATACTTGTGATATATTATCAAAACATTTTGTTCCTGAATTGTTTTTGATATTTTTAGAATAAGTGCTCCCCCTCAACATGTGCATGAAATATTTGAAATCGTTTTGCACATGGAGGCAAGAGGAAGAGTTAACTTCTTTGAATACCATTTTCTAAAAGATATCAACATCACTTCCCAATTTGAATAAAGTAGGTAGAGCATTTTGGGGAAGGATGAGATTTTCATGATTTTGCTCCCCCTCAATATGTGCTTCTAAGTTTGAAAGAGGGTTTTGCACATACTGGAGGGAACCCTTTAAGAAGAGCATACATGATCACCAAAGGATTAGAAGCCATACAATCAAGGTACCTTAGAAAGATTGAAAGTTGTGTACCACGATGTCTTGAATTTGCAAAGAGAATTCTCCCCTTAATATATGCTTGAGATTGAAAATTGTTTAGCACATATTAGAGGGAAGTATGCACGAAAAATTGGTCATCTTATCTTTTAACATCTTTCATATTTATATCACATTTTCTCCCCGATCAAAAATCTTAAATCCTTTGAGATTTTGGATCTCAAGAGATTTAAATCTGTATGAGATAAAATATTTGTTGGAGAAAAATGTGTCCGGTTTTATATGATCGAAGCGGACAACAGATGTTTCCCTTTTTACAAGGGGAAACCACAGTACATATCCTAGCACTATTACATGCATTACAGTTGTTTATATTTAGTACACCACAAATTACACATATATAAAACACAACATAAGCTGCTTCCCGAAGATGTCTTCATTCAGTTCTCTGGAGAAGTTTGTAGTGACCACCTCGAAGCCTACCACCAACAAAACTTTCAAGACTGCGGAAGATCCTTCGAGTCTTGAGTCTTCGCCTGATTGCAGCAATGAAATCTTCACACGCTTTTGTCATCATCAGTCCAAAAAGAAGTCTTTTCCGAGGACTTCATGTCAATTTTGATTTCTTTCACTCTGGTGTCAAGTTCTTCTTCAACCAATTTGAGAGTACCATCACTAAACTTGTAGAGCTCACATAGACACATAAACATACGAGACCCATATCTGTCGGTGAAGATGACGGCTCTAGGGGTGTCAAGAACTTTGTATTCGCGATAAAATTCATGCCCAGTTGCATTCCAATGTGGACTTGTAAGGTTGATCCTGGTTTGGTAGCTTTCAATGCCAAGCTGAAAGTCCTCAACTCGTTTTCGAATGACTAAGCCCCTGATCCAAAGAGTGACAGCAGTAGAGAGGGCCTTTTTCTCCGGACAGTAAATGCTCAAGGTGTCCTTGAAGATTCAAGAGATAGAGATCTTTGAAATCATTTGGCAGAAGATGTTTGAAGTCGTTTTCCTCAATAGTATACTCTTTGAGGTCTGCTCTTTTAAGGACTATCTTCTTCAAATACTCATATCCATAGATAGGAAAGATCTCTACTCGAACAACACTTAAGATTTGCGGCTTCGATCGAACATCATTGCGTCTTTTATCAGCACCATGTCTTTCGATGTAGAACTTCTTCTTTTGAACCACCAGTGAGAAATACCATATGAAGCGGCAATATCATACTTTCGTTCTTCATCAGCCCATAATTGATCGGGAACCATCGTTCAAGCTCTGATCGAGTAGATTGCGCTTTCATTTTGATATTGATAAAGCCGGTCTTCTTCAGCAGAGCGAGCACGAGATAGTCCAAGTCATGATTGAAGAAGAATTCACTGAATGGTCATCGACCGGGTTCACCACCAAGAGGAGAGATTTGTTGACATTGAAGCGTGATTTGCTCACGACTTGGTCATTCACATCTTATGGCATTCTTCCATCTGATATTGAAGATGATTAGTATCTGAGTGGAAGACTTTGACAATTTCATAAGCTTGTCCTTCAAGATCTCTTAGAGTTATGGATGAGATACTCTTCCGTTCACAAAACCATCTAATAAAACTTCCCATATCACCAGTGTAGTGCAGAAGAGAGTCTTGTTTGGAACTTCATAATTATTGGTGATAATTGATGCCCAATTGTTTTCAGGGATCATAGAGTCAGACTCTAGGATTGTCCATGTGGGTTCTGGAGAAGGAGGTCTATCTTCAACAATGCAGCTTTGAATTGTGTCTCTTGAAAGTGCTACTCTGGATGTGCTAGTGCGATTCCCAGCCATGTAAGTATCAAACCAATCTTCTGATGGCTTAGGAATATTCTTTGTTGATGCATCATCTTCATCTGGTTCTGAATCAGCCATGACATGCGATTCTTCGTGAAACATTTGATCATCAGGAATAGAGGTGGATGTGGATGTGAACCTTGAATCAACCGTCGTCCAAGCAGCAGATTTCTTCTTAGTACTCTGTTCTTTTGTAGGACCTGATTGATTGGAAGGTTTTGGCGGTGATGATGGTGGTTGTGGTGGAGGTGTGTTGGTTGTCGTAGAAGGTTCACCAGCTCCAGAAGTTCCAGCGCCCCCCGTTGGTGGTGGAGGTGGAGGAGGATCTTTACGGTCCTTCATCAATGATTCCAACACAATTGTTCTCCTTTTCTTTTTAGCTTCTTTTTCCCCGATGTCAATCATATACTGCTCATAATTGTCGAACTTAATGGATTCTTCAAGTGCCTCATAGTGTTTCTTGTGAACCTCATGCTTGTCCTCTTCAGCATCATATATCTTTTCAAACAGAGCTGCTCTCATATCGGTGATAGGTAGGTCCTTGAATCGTCTAAGAAGTGGAGCCTCCATAGCCCATTCCACAGCATCCTTGACTTCTCCTTCAATGGCGGCAACCCCTTCATTGAAGTTGAGGTGCTCCAATCTATAGACACGATCCACAAGGGAATCAACAGATTTAGGAAGTTGCCTTTCAAGAGCTTCTATCCTTTTACAGCTTTGTCCGGTTGATCGAGGTAAGGATCGTGGTGGTGAAGCGGGTGGAGCATCCACATCAGCAACTGTAATGACAGGTTCAGGGGTTGGTGACGATGTCGGTGGTGTTTGTACAGTTGATTGAGTAGGTATGGGAGGTGGAAGTGCAGTTGATAATGAAGATGCTGACATCGGAGGAACGGTTGATGTATCTTGCTGATTGTTGACAGTATACATGGATTGTGCAGTATCTAAGGGTTTGTCATTAATGTATTGATCTCCAAAAGAGAAATCTGTATCGAGATCCTTAAGTGAGGATAGAGAGTTAGTAGACAGATTTGGTTCATCCATCTTCAAGGTCTCATCAGATCTTGTCTCAAGGTTCTCCTGCGAGCCTTTTTGCAACAGAGCGTCAACATTCAAGCCAGATTGAGTCTCACTAAGTGTAAGAGTTTCTTTAAACGTTTCAGGCACTTTCTCCACTCTAGATTGTTCATTAGCATGAGATGATTCTGATCTTCTCTTCATCTCAAATTGATTGGTGGTGCTCGATGGAGATGATGAGATCGTTAAAAGCATGTGAGCGGCTTGTTCAGTTTCAACACTAGCAATCCCTTTTCCTTTGTCTTGTGTTATTGGGGTTGTTTGTCGTGGTAGTTGATCAGGTTCTCTTAACACAACTCCACCTACTGGTGCTTTCACATTTAGACTTTCTAGGCTTTGCTGGATTCCAAGTTGTAGATCAGCATCAACTTCATCAGTTAACCTTGTAATATTCCTTGATACCTCAGTATTTTCACCAATTTCCTTTTCCACTTTCTTCCTTTTAACTTTCTGCTTCTTGGATGCGGTGTCTGAATGTTGTGACCTTTCAAGTCTCTTTTTAGGAAGAGAGGCATAGGATGCTTGTGAGGCTGACTTGGACTTGGGAGCATTGGGTTGTGGAGGAGGGGGTGTGACATTAGCAGAGGAACTGGTAGCTCTTTTCTTGTATTGTTTGAAGTAGTCCTTCTTCTTGATATCTTCTGTGAGAAGACTATCAGGGATTGGCAATCCAAATAATTCATTATCCATACCTCTAGGAACATATTTCAGGTTTCCTAAAACATAATCATCTTCTGCTTTATGTAGAGTTGATTCACTCCTAGGATTGAAGTTGTGAGTTTGTTGCAAGTACTGGATAACAAGCTTAGAAAATCTGATGCTGGGAATCACAAGCTTGTTCTGTTTCTTTCGGCCTTGAGCTTTGTTCTGGAAATTGGTTCTATCAGATATGAATGTGTGCATTGATAAAGAAAATTCTTCCCAAATTCGATCTGAGACATTCACATCAACCATATTAACAATTCCCCATAGGATTTGCAAGATAGGAATTCTCACTTTATCGAACCCTGATGTTTTGCCGGATAAGCACAAGTTAAGAATAGTTGTAATAGCTCTCCAGGGTTGATACATGTGTCCAGTGATGATGTCGGATGCTCTTAAAATGTTGTTCTGATAACCCAACCCAATTAGAAAGACAATCAGATCGTCAGCACCAGGTGGAGATTCAGAATGAAGGTTCGGGTTACATGGGGTGATTCCAAGAGCCTTGCTCAAAATAGCAGAATCAATTGTGAGCTCCCTGTCATCCAGTTTGCAAGAGTATTGAGCTGTGATTTTGTCCCATTGAACGGTGTTCCAGAATTGTTGAATGTAAATGGTGGGAATTGAGCATTGTTTGGAAATAGCACCGAAGAAGTTTGTGTTTTTGAGGATGTCAATAGACACTTTGAGTATCGGATTTTGTTGTAGCTTTTGTAGGTCCACATAACAGTTACTTTTTCCAATATCAGCCCATTGACTCCTGGGAAGGATTTCTTCGTCTGAGAGAACTTTGGATTGATGCCGAAGGGGTAACGCTCTTTTCTGGGTTTGAACTTGCCATTGATGATCTGAGTATACATACAATCAACAGTAATGATTGGGAACGAGTTAGATAATAAATGATAAGTGAGACAACATTGAGAGCACCCTTATGACATAGACACATAGAAATAGTAACTCAGAAGGAGTCCCCAAAACACATATAGAGAAAGATTGAGTGGCATACGTGAGATATTTCAATGAAGTAGAATCCTATAGATACATATTCACATGACGAGCTGATAAGGGATTAAAAGGCAAAAGAGTGCATTGCAAAGGGATCATGTCATGAGCCAAGATACAAATGTAGAAGTGATATAACAAATATGCATGAGGCAAAAAGTAACATTTGGTTGTCGTGAGAGAAACCAAGTACCGTTTGCCTAAACAGAAGTGTCATAGCAGATTACATAGAGTATGTTGACTCAACAAGTTGAATCAGGAGATCCTAAGTATTGTGAGAATGAGATCAACTTTAGCAATAAACCTTTGAACATTTTAATAACCCTCGACCCTAAGACTAATTCGCAACATGAAAGTGAACAATGTCGCTAACTTGTAAAGACAAGTCGCCATCACTAGTACCACAGACAAGTCGCTAATAGTTTAGCTCTTTAAGTCGCTATGCTAATTCGCTAACTTGTAAAGACAAGTCGCCATGAACAGTAACAAAACCAAGTCGCTACAAATCTGTTAACTAAGTCGATAAGGTTACTAATTCGCTAACTTGTGAAGACAAGTCGCCATGAACAGTAACACAACCAAGTCGCTACAAATCTGTTAACTAAGTCGCTAAGGTTACTAATTCGCTAACTTGTGAAGACAAGTCGCCATGAACAGTAACACAACCAATTCGCTACAAATTTGTTAACTAAGTCGCTAATGTTACTAATTCGCTAACTTGTAAAGACAAGTCGCTGACAACTAACTCGCTACCCAAGTCGCCAGAATATAATAAACTAACTCGCCACAGCAACTTAGTCGCTAAGTTGAGTGCTAACTCGCCATGAAGAACATTCAAGCTAAGTCGCTACCAAGAACATGTTAAGTCGCCATCAAGAACACTCAAAAAAGGACAAACAACCCAACCCAATCCACTAATCATTCACCACCAGATCATGAAAACAAATTACCAAGCAATCAAGATAATATATACCAAACAATTTGTACACATTCAATCATCATAATAACAACAAAAACACGATTTCATGATAAATCGAACCTAGGTGGGAATCAAACAGTCACAAATCACGAGCTCGAATGGATCTGGTTAAAAAGACATGTTAGAAACTAGACACAAACGCATACGAGAGAACAAATAAGGTGTGATTCGAGACGTACCACAGTTAAGTCGCTAGAAAGAACAAATTACTTTGACGAGAAGACAAAACGAGAGAAGAGAAAGAAAGAAAAAAAACTTATTTAAGAAAAATGTGGTAAGTCGCTAGGGGTATAGGAGGGATCTTTTGCAATTTGACCCATTCGGTCCCTGTGGTTTATGTGCAAAAGTGGTAATTCGCTAACCTTGATTTTAGACTAAGTCTCTATCATAGATAATCACCATGATAACCATGAATCAAATAAACATTTAATCAAATAAGCATTTAGTGCAAGGCACTCAATACATGGGTACACAAGGATAATCACATGAGGAAGGTACGACCACAACCTATAACTGAGAGAAACACCATAGCCAGATAATCACAAAAGCATAACCAGATAGTCACCAAAGCAAGACACAACCACAACTTACAAATGAGCAACCATCATAACCAGCACATGCAAAATCTCCCCCTCAATCAATGTCATCAAAGACCATTGATTGACATTAACCAATCCCATTATAAAACAAGAATATATCATTTGTTCGAACTTCATCTATGATCCCGTGCCATTATTGAATGACATTTCTAGGACCGTAGATGTTATCGATAACAAGGATTGTATTCTTTATTAAATTGAGGAAAATGATAAAATAGTATTCTTAAAAGAATGACAAATATAAAATAATGATAAAATAATGATATATATAATTTTTTTTTTTTTTTTTTTTTTAAGAAAACTTGATTTATACACAGATATAAAAGAGCGAGTCCTTATTCAGGATGAATAGGAGTCAAAGTAAGAAGTACATCAACTCTGGCAAGCTATAGCTCCTGATTGAGCTATGTTCATTTCTGAAGGGAACCAAGTCATGAAGTTCCTGATTGAGTTGAGCATTGTACCTGAAAAAGACTGAGAGCACATTGTACTGGAAGCACATGTAGAATTGCACATAGAAGGGTTAGTGACATGTTTAATCTCACATTTGGATGCATCCGCGATATAACACAGACGTATCATTAATGGGGATCCTATTAGGTTCTACATTCTTGAAGAGTTTTCTGTGAATCCACTTGAGGCATGATCTAGGAATGTAAGTTCGTTTAAGTCCTGTAAACTTAAAAAATCTGCCAGTGGGAATCCATTTGAAACCACTGTTAGTTGAGCTAAATGAGTGCACAGCCTTGTTTTGACTATTTGTCCTTTTGTGATCAGAGTATTTCTTAGGGGATTGATCAGTCAAATGATGTTTTGCATGAGAGCTAGTTATGCTTATTGCATTTCTGATCTGTGAGAATTGAACATAAGTCCGAGGTTTGAGATTCATCATATCTGAACTAGGCAATGAAGTGACTGGTTTTGACAAAACAGACATATTATCAACTTGGGATGTAAGCTTAGATTTCAATGGTTTAACTCTTTCAGACCTAAAGGCATTAGGTTGTTTAATAACTGTTCGTTTCGAGTGGTTCTGAACATTTGACTTTCCCAAAGATGAAGGTTTTGCAAACTTAGTGTTCATCCTATTTCCAACAGACTTCCTAAGCTCATTTTTAGGGCAACAATATTGAAGCTCTTATCCTGAATTTGGGCTTTGAGGTCATCAATGTCTTTCATCAAGAGGTTAGATTGATTGACTAACTTAGAGTTCGTTTCCTCAAGGTTCTTTCTTAAATGCTCATTTTCTCTTAGTAGGTTGGACACACATAGAGCTAGTTCAGAATTTCTAGATTCTAGTGTATCACACATCTCATGACAGTCATATTTCCGAGCTTCTGAAAGAAGTACTTTCAGGTTGCTAATGGTCGAATCTTTGTCCTGAATCTGGGATTTTAACTGATTAATTTCAAAGAAATCTCGAAATTCTTGAAGGTCCTGATTAGTACAAGGTTTTTTTGCATAAAATATTTCATCCTTTTGTTGTATTTCAATTTGCAGTGAGATACAATGCTTTTCAAGAATTGAAAACTTGTTTGAAAGCTCATCATATACCCTTTTTTCAATCGTGTTATTTGCATTAGATTCAGGCACAACCAAGATCGATTTTACGATGTTATGTTCAGAGTAAGAGTCAGGTGCCTTTTCATGAGAATTTATGTGATCAGTTAAGTGTACCTTATCGAATGATACCTTTTCTGACTCTGAGTATTTGAGATCAGTGCTGTTGTCTTCATCCATTTTCATTATAACTGGATTCCGCAATCGTGTCATTTACTGGTTCAACTGGAATATTGCATGACTTGTCACAATTGCTCCATGGTGTCTCTTGGTACTCATTCAATGCATTCAGCTTGTTATTCGCTTTTGCCTTCTGATGTATGTTTCCATATTACTCATAAGTTGAATAAATGAGTTTCTGAACTTATGAATTTCCATTCCCGTGTGTTTCTTGAATGATATTCCGTCATGATATCATCAAAATCGAGGAATATCTTCCCTGGATAAGTGGCGAAATTGATTGAAGATAGTTTGAAGAGCGGCATGAGAATCATCAGTTGAGAACTTTTCTTTGGTAATTTGAAACCTCAGTCGTTCTAAGTTAAGTAAAACAGTTCTTGTCAAAGTGGGAAAATCCTGACGAAGGATGGCACAACTTGTTCGATCCATGGTTGTAGATAACAGAAGTTTGAGAAGCTGACTGAGATGTTGAAAGGGCTCACTGGTGCATTTCATATTCTTAGCATCATTAGCAAACATTAAGAGTGACTTATTTGAGTTGTTTTGATTAATTGATGCTGAATCATTAAATGTATGGCATCAGTGTAAGCATTATGTTTCACTATTCGCGCTGTGTCATGAGAGCAAGTACTTTGGTGATTAAAGATCGTGATGACTGACATTGTGTTATTATGAGTTACTCTCCAAGTTATTGGAAATCTCAAGTGCAAAATACCAAGTATACAAGATGTTAGTATCAAATTACGAACCCCCAAGTCGCTAGAGATTATGAACCAACCTCGCTAGCACTAAATGGCATAATCCCAAGTCGCTAGATCAACATCCAAGTCGCTAAGTACAAGTCGCTAATCCTCTCTCGCTAAAAAAACACCTAATTCCTATACCACCGTCGCTAGTAGTAACTCGCTAAGCTTTAAGTCGCTAGCAAAATTTTGGCAGCAATTCGCTAATCAAGTCGCTAAAGAGCAACTCGTTACAGACCAAGTCGCTACCACCAAGTCGCTACCCGTCGTGGAAAGTCCACTACTTGTACTGTTAGTCGCTAGATCCAAGTCGCTAGCTCCAAAGCTGTAACTCGCTACACAATTGCAAAGCAAGTCGCTACGAAGAATGAAGTCCGTATGTCAAGTCGCTAGCAAGAAAAACCACATAAACATCACTTTTCAATCCAAAAACAACCCTACCAAGATGATTCAAGCTTACCAAATGAAAACCTAAACACTTGTGATGATTCTAAACATAAAAGTACTAACAAAATCCAAACTTTAACACAAGAAATCAACCAAATGATGCACAAACCACTAAAATTTTTCAACCTCAAAAACCACCTAAAACCACTAAGAATCCAAAATGTGCAAGATATGATCTAACATGGCTCTTGATACCAATGTAACATATTGTTTCACTTACATACATAAACAATGACACAATGAGCATATAGATGATTTAGAGAGAGAGAAAGTGGGATATCTAGTAAAAAACTTGTAGAATATTACATTACCAAAGAACATCCAACCCCCTACCTTGCAAGGTAGAGGGTATTTATAGGTTACAAACTAAACGACCTCCTGACGGCCTGTGGATCAGGGATACAGTGGGTAAAGACCCGTCCTTCCTCCACGGTGTTTCACTATACTAATCTAAGCTACTACTTATTTAATAACTAAGATAAATAGAAACAAGTCTGCGAGCTAACTTATGCTAGATAATACATGAGGTGACCGACTCTTTTATTTATGGAATTTCTGATTCCTAACATAAACCGAAGATTGCAAATGTCTAAACGTGGTTATAAGAAATTTTGATTTCCTATAAGTGAAAAAAGGTAAGCGTTTACTTATAATATGGAATGATCAACTTACGTTTGCTATAAATATTTGAAGTATAAGATTAGAATGGTGTCCACAAGAACATGTTTGCTAAAAACAGAAAAGTAAACATAAAAAAAAAGTTAAGATCTAATTATGCATTTTTAGATAGGAAACCACCAACCAATCTTTTTTGAAATTGGCAAGATGTTCCAGATCTAAGAACATAATATTATTCTAGACATGCATAGCTCATACACACTAGAGTATATTAGTAACCAACAACATATTTCTTCAACCTATGTAGGATACAATGTTAGACTAGAAAGTTAGAAGTTATTTCCTAAAAATATGGTAAACTGTTATATAAGAGTAATCACATAATCGTTACTGCAACAAAAGTTCAACAGCAAGAAAAGGTGTATGTTCTGCAAACTTCTTCATTGTTTTCATGATCCTCAATATTAGTAGGTCAATTCTCGATTAAGTTTTTATAACACCAAAAATAAAGGCAATGGCTTATATAAAAGTAAGTAAGATGCATTTTACAAAGATAAAAGGATTAGCGTTTAGTTATCTAAAATCATTTATATAGATATCTATATATGCTATTGTATATGTTAGGTGTTCAGGTCATGAATGCAAATTCTTGTTATATTGTGATACTTGTCGTTTTAGGTTTGTTTAAAAAACTTCTTTTTCTGAGTGCAGATCAGTAAGCATTTTTTGAATGCTCAATGTGTAAATTGTGAAAGTACATATATAGGTTTCCATGTAACTAGGCAACATTTAGGACAAAGTTGACAAGATGAGCATTATTTTAAAATCACATATCCCTTGTGTATGTTTGAGATAGTTCTTCGCCACACTTTTAGCACTAAACCCATTTAGCACCGGTCATCGTCCATCACTACTGTCAAATTAGCACTAAACCCATTTATCCTTTCATCACTCTCAAGTAATTTACTTCACCGTTGTCACTGACAAAAGGGGAAAATATTAAGTTTGCTAGCTCGTAGCTCAAACCGCCAGCTGATGAAAGCCACCACAAGCTAACCACTTACCGTATCACTCTCAAAGCATAGATGGCTCGCTAGTTCCATCATCACAACCTTTTTAGTAAACTAAAACAAGTAAAATCATTGTATAAATAAAGATAATATATTCCAAATGATAACTCGCTATAAACTTACAACTATGATTAAAATATATTCATTTCTTAGATGGTTTTTATATGTGTATGTATTATCTAACGAGACATATATTTTATTGGTAAATCAATATACTGTTATTTTAGACTTGCGTTTAATAATGTAAACGATATAACATTATTTGCACCATTTGTTTTTACTTTCTAATTTTGGGTTAATTATTTTTAAATCAGGGCTTAACATTATCACATTAGCAAAACTGAGCGACCTCCGATAAAAAAAAAATAAAGAACGATAACCAAGAAAAGTAAAAAAATCAAGTTTTCATATTAATTATCCCGACTATGTTCTCCTCGTGCTATGTATGGTTAGCTTGCAAACAATTTCAAGCATGAAGAGAATCATAATCCTGATAATGTAATACTAATCTAGTAACAAGAAACTCACATACACTATGATATATTAATAATCAACAACTTCATTCTTCAACCTATGTGGGATATAATGTTTGGATAAAAGAATTTTTTATTTGAATAAAATTTATATTGGATAGAAGAGTTATTAAGAGTTGGTGATGGGAACTTGGAACTCCAAATTATGTTATTGCTCTAACAATGTGAGATTGCAAATGGTTATGCTTTGTATTTAAAGAACCTGTAAGTTTTTTTAAGCGATATCGTTTACTTTTCTAAATCATTTATGTGAAAATCTATATACTATGGTTTTTGAGTCATACTCGTTCGGTATTTATTTCTAGGCTGTTTAGAAATATATCATTTTTGGAATGCTCAATATGTGCATAATGAATATGCATATATTCAGGTTTGCAACTCCAAGTAGACAGGCAAAGTTTAAGACATAATGCTTATATGATGAGAACTTAAGTCGTTATTTAAAAGTTAGCACGTAGGCACTCCTTTATCATACACATATTGAAAATCATTCAAATAGAAATTGATATACGGCTTAATGAATTATGTGTTCAGCTATTTAGGTAATGTATTTCTATTTTATGATACTTGTTTTGGCCCTTGGTTATGTTAAGAGAGTCTTTACGTTGATATGTTAACTTTGCCTTTTTTCCCTCCTTGATGTTTTTGCGCTCACTATAAAAATCATGAACCAAACAACATCTAGACGAAGACAAAGTAATAGAGAAAGAATCAACTTATAGCCTGTCAGTTCTTGGCGTAGTGTAAATGAAAAAAATATTTCGTAATTTTCTAGTTGTTTTCTTAACTGTACGTACATACCCTGTAAAACAAGTGAAAAAACAAAGTGCACACCTTACTTTCTTTTGAAGAAGGAGGAGAGTAAAAGAAGATGAAATGATTGATGAGTGAGAAGATATTCCTTCGTAATATGTGAAATTAATTACTCTAACACAAGTTCTCACCTCCCTATGTCCACATTATGTCCCACCAGTACCACATAAATTCTATTATATTTAATTGGGCTATTTTCTTTTAAAATTCTATAAATACAGTTTTAGGTACTTTGATGACATGTTATTTTCATGTTGCATTATATTTCATGGTTTATAAGTTTCAGTTTTATATCATATAAGATTTGTAGCATCATGCATGGTATATTGCCCAACTTTAATCATATTTATATTAATAAAAAGGAGTTTTGTTAGCATCAAATGACATGAAGTTCAATACGATAGGTAATGTTGTGAAATATTGTGAGTGTAAACAAAATAATAAATCTTATACTTTTTACTTGAAGTGGATCCATTTTCTTTTATCATTTCTTTGATTGGTTAACATGATGTTTCATGTTTATTTGAATATTAAAACATTTTAATCTTTCTTTTTAATATATTTGTCGACAACAATCTATATTCTACAACGACTATGTTCATAAACGATTACAAATATTTGGTCACTACGCTTGTAAAATCATCTAGTGCAATAACTCTCAAGTAAATCATCTAGTGCACTAACCCTTTCCGTTTATAAAACTAAGCCCATTTCAAAGAACTTAGAAAAGGATCTACATTACTCCGAGTTATTCACTAGGTTATTTATGTCACTTAGTCATTAAACTAAGATACAAAATACC